>LR738710.1:208705221-208722668 GCA_902687465.1 Secale cereale
CCGCATGACCCCCTCGCCCCCTCTCGTTCTCCATCGTCGCCGAGCACCACGCGCCCGATCCCTTGCCGCATCGGAGCCACGCCTCGACCACCGCCGCCGCACGAGGACCTGAAGCTGCCTGACGCTGCACCGCCGTCGCCGCGTCCTCGTCCTCCTCCCCGTCGGACTGCGCCTGCCTCCCCGACGTCGCGACGACGCCTCGTCCCCGTCCTCCTCCACAACGGTCGCCCCCGAGCCTCGCCGCCCCGCTTCTCTCCAACGCCGGTGAGGCCACCTCCGGCCTACACTACCTCCTTCCTTCCCCGCGCCACCCCGCTCCGGTCGCCGCTTCCCTGCCACTGGCCTTGTCCCGACCATCCCGCCCGTCACCTACGCGCATGCCCCGCCGCCTGGCTTCGCCTGCTCCGGCCGCCGCCCGCCTCTGCCGCGCGCGAGCAACCGCCCCAGCTCGCTGTCGCTACGCCCCCATCGCCGCACCGCGCGCGCTGCGGCCCCGCCTCCCGCTCTCCTGGCCGCACCCGCCGGCGGCCAACCAACTCCGGCCCTTCCCCGCCGCCGGTCGGGGCCTCGCCCTCCGCTGCCGCCCCCAGAACGGGGCGCTGAGGCCGTCGGTGCCCCATGGTGCCGGCGAGGCCACGGCCTCGCCCTCGTTGGGCGCACGCCCAGTGCCCGTTTCGCCCAAACCCACTAGGCCCCCTGCCCTATGACAAGCAGGCCCCACCCCAGAATGTAATAAAAAAGAAAAGGTAAAAAAAGAAAAAGAAATATATTAATATTATAATAAATAAATTATTAATTAATTAATGAGTTAATTATGTTAATTAATCTTGATTAACTAACCCAATTAAATATGTTAATTAACACTAACAAACTTTTAGTATAACTGAGGCAATGACAAACGGGCCCCAGTTGCTAGGGTTGACTAGTCAACCTGTGGACTTGCTGACATCATGCTGATGTCACGCTGACACAGTAAATGCATTTTCTAAATTAAATTAATTCTGTTCATTCCGAAAATGAATTAAAACTTTAAAAATTAATATAAAATAATCTGTAACTCGGATGAAAATGTTTTATATATGAAAATCGCTCAGAACGACGAGACGAATCCGAGTACGCGGTCCGTTCGTCCGCCACACATCTCTATCATACCGAACGTGCAACTTTCCCCTCCGTTTCATCTGCCCGAAAATGCCTAACAACGGGAATACTTTCCCGGATGTTATTCCTCTTCGCCTGTATCATCGAGCACCGCGTTAGGTCACACGTAGCACCGCCTTTTGCCATGTTATGCTTTGTGATGCTATTGTTTGCTCTGTTATTTATTTGTTTCCCCTACGTTGCTTATTTTCGGTAGACTTCGATACTGTGATAGTCCCCGAGACCATTGATGCTTCGGTGTTCGACTACGGCTACGGTTCCGAAGATTCCTTTCGTCTGCAGGGCTTCCAGGCAAGCCTCCCCCCCCTTTGATCACCAGATATCGCCTATTCTTCTCTCTACTGCTTGCATTAGAGTAGTGTAGCATGTTACTGTTCGGTTACTCCTATTCTGTTGCATAGCCTGTCATTGTTGCTACAACTGTTGATACTTTACCTGCCATCCTAATGCTTAGTATAGGATGCTAGTACTCCATCAGTGGCCCTACACCCTTCTCCGTCTGCCCTGCTATTCCATCGGGCCGTGATCACTTGCGTGTGATCACGGGTATATACTACATACACTTTACATGATACATGATGTGACTAAAGTCGGGTCGGCTCTTTGAGTACCCGCAAGTGATTCCGATATGCGGGCTGAAAGGACAGGTGGCTCCATCCAGGTAGTGGTGGGCCTGAGTTCCCGACGGCCCCGGAGTGGATCTTTGTGGCGGAGCGACAGGGCAGGTTGAGACACCCAGTGGAGAGGTGGCCTGGCCCTGGTCGTTGTCCGCGGTTATTTCATAATAACACGCTTAACGAGTTTGGATATTTGATCTGAGTCTGACCGTTGGCCTATACGCACTAACCAGCTACGTGGGAATAGTTATGGGTACTCGACATTGTGGTATCAGCCGAAGCCTTCTTGACGTCAGCGGCTTAGCGGCGCGCGCCGGGTTGGACCGCGTAACGTAACTTCCTTAGTAATGGAGGTTGGTAGGTCTGCTCACCGGCCGCCCTCGCAACGTGCAGGTGTGCATTGGGCGATGGGCCCAGACCCCTGTGTGCTTAGGACTTAGACCGGCGTGCTGACCTCTCTGTTGTGCTTAGGTAGGGCTACGATGTGTTGATCTTCCGAGGCCGGGCATGACCCTGGAAAGTGTGTCCGGCCAAATGGGATCAAGCATGCTCCTACAGGGAAGTTAATCTATTCGAATAGCCGTGTCCCTCGGTAAAAGGACGACCCGGAGTTGTATTTGACCTCATGACAACTAGAACCGGATACTTAATAAAACACACCCTTACCAGTGCCAGATACAACTCGGTGGTTGCTCTCTCACAGGGTGATGTGCGGGAGGATCGCCGAGTAGGATTATGATATACGATGTTACTTGGTGAACTTACCATCTATTCCCTTCTACTCCTGCAAGACGGAGGCTGCCAGAAGCGAGGATACTTATTACTTTCCAGCTACCCTCTTCTACTGCTGCAAGATGGAGGTGGCCAGAAGCGTAGTATTCGTTTGGATTAGCTATCCCCCTCTTATTCTGGCATTCTGCAGTTCAGTCCACAGATATTACCCCTTTACACAGATATCTTTGCATATGTAGTGTAGATCCTTGCTTGCGAGTACTTTGGATGAGTACTCACGGTTGCTTTTCTCCCCCTTTTCCCCTTTTGTCCCTTCTTCTCGGATGTCGCAACCAGATGGTGGAGTACAGGAGCCGGAAGATCCCGATGAGGTTTCTACATGGAGTTCGGCTTCAAGGAGTAGTTAGGAGGTCCCCGGCAGGAGGCCTTGCCTTTTCGATCATTGCTACTTTTGTGCTAGCCTTCTTAAGGTAAACTTGTTTAACTTATGTCTGTACTCAGATATTATTGCTTCCGCTGACTCTTGTGTTTTCGAGCTTTTGTATTCGAGCCCTCGAGGCCCCTGGCTTGTAATATAAAGCTGTATTATTTTAATTTGTGTCTAGAGTTGTGTTGTGATATCTTCAAGTGAGTCCTTGATCTTGGCTGTACACATTTGCGTGCATGATTAGTGTACGGACAAATCGGGGACGTCACACACTTGTACCATTCAAACAATCAATACACTACATGGATCTAACGTAACTTACTCAGATTTCATGGATTGGGAGAAGATAACCATAGGATTTCTATTCCAAAAGGGTGGAGGCAGGAGTAACCAGAGAAACCCTAGGATCTATTTGACACATAAATGGGTATAGATGACTAACCAGTTGTCCGTCGTCGTCGGAGTCATCACCGGAGTGGTCGTCGAAGTCGTTGCCGGGGTCGTCGCCTGAGTCATCACCAGAGTCGGTGTGGAACTCCGCCTCCGGCTGTGGAAGCTCGATGACGTCGTCAAGTACAGCGATAACTCACCGGCGGTGACGGCAACCTCTGTCTCCATCTCCATGTTGTGCTCCGGTGCTTCAGCACCCCCTGCGTCGCCACTCCCTCCTATGGGGCGCTTCGGCGGCATCCTCATACACTGACGGCTTTGAGGACTGAGAGCGGAATCGAGGATGCAAGCGGAGAGAGAGGATTGTGTGTGTGGTGAGGATGGGGGTGCGGCTGCTCGGGCGCACCATTATTATATAGTAGTGGGAGAGAGGCAGGCGGCAGTCAAACCGCTGGCTCGCCTCCCGGTGAGCCTGCGCACTGGACTGCTGGCATGCCTATCGTCGTTTCACATAGCGAGCACGCCTCCCAATGACACTGCGCAGCGAGCACACCTACGTCAATTCACACACCTGCATGCATGCCTCCCGGTCTACCTGCACGGCAGACTGCTCGCATGCGTCCCGTCAACTCACGCCTGCTCGCACGGCACATGGGTCGCATGGCGGCACGTATATTTTTTATTTGGATGATTAATGTTGTCGCTTTATTGCTTAACCGAAGCATGGCATGTGTGCATTGTTGGTCTAACGCTCACGGTTCGAATAAATAATCCGTTTGGGATATTGGTTCCCAATTATTAATAATCTCCCGTTTGCAATTAGATAATAATTACATCAAAACTGGTCTCAAATTTGACCAAAGAAGTACAATCCCACTTTGTATTGGTATCCATATGACAACACGATAAGTTTCACGAACTTCAAATAAGTTTTGGATGTACTAGAATTTAAAAATCAAGATTCTCAATGTTTGAAATTTCTTGCACAGGGAGTAAAATGCACCCAGTAAGACACATGTGTTTTTGCAATCCATTTAGGTGCACTTTCATGTGTGCATGTAGCTCAAATTTGATTTTTGCACATTATACCCGTAGAAAAACAATCAATTAATGTACTAAAACATCTTAATGATTTATGTTTTTTAAATAAAACATCCCTCCTTTGGTAACATATGTTTACCGCGGGATAATTTAACATGCATCGTGGTTGCGGTGGATTCGCGGTGTGTGTGTGTGTGGGTGTGTGCGACTGGGGGTGGCGGGTGGCTCGCGGTACACTACGAGTTGTGAGCCACCATGTGGGTTGGCCGTTTTGTTAGGCAGGTGCCACATCAGAGTCATGAATTCGTTATTTAAAATATTACACAACCCTTTCATACATATATGTTTTGGCCACATGCAGTCGATAGTTGTCCTACACGACACTCGATACTCGCGTGTGACGCTTTCTGTGGGCTTGCGAGGTCGTCGTCCATCAATTTGACGAACAACCCGCAGTGAGGTTAATTTGACCAGCAAGGTATAATCTTTTTTGTTTGTGCTATGGTGGTATATAGTACGTGTCGCAGAGGTGGGAGGGGACTAGCATATATACTATATGCACGCGTCCGTGAACAAGTACACCTCATTAAGTGTTGGGACTTTTCGGTTTCCGAGACACGTGCCACATCAAAGTTGTTATTCAAAACTCACACAACATCTCTTTGGGCCACATGCATGTGATGTCTACGCACGCTTCTACTCTTGTAGACTATGTTGGGCCTCCAAGCGCAGAGGTTTGTAGGACAGCGGCAATTTCCCTCAAGTGGATGACCTAAGGTTTATCGAACTCAGGGAAGTAGAGGTTGAAGATGGTCTCTCTCAATCAACCCTGCAACTAAGATACAAGAAGTCTCTTGTGTCCCCAACACACTTAATACACTTGTTAGATGTATAGGTGCACTAGTTCGGCGAAGAGATGTTAAATGGCAAATGATATGGATGGCAAAACAAAGTAATATAAATCTGTAATAAAAAGTGCAGCAAGCAAACAAGTGGTAAACGTGAGCACAAATGGTATTGCAATGGTGGAAACAAGGCCTAGGGTTCATACTTTCACTAGTGGCAACTCCCAACAACATTAACATAATCCAATCACACGATATTTCCCATAAAACATGCAAACGGGACACACTCGGAGGTCATTCCTTCGTGGTCAAGAGAGGACGAGAATTATGTAGGGCTACAAAAGCACACCTCAAAGTTCGTAGTTCTCAATCTAAGGATTTCCCAATGTCACCGCGGCCATCCAAAGAGAGTCCCACAATCACCACAACATATCTAAAGGATAGTCAAAGACAAGCACCAAGAGACTATCAATCTTCAATCAACACACAAGAGAGGAAATCACTCATGAAAATATTGTTCTAATCCATATCCAATAGACCGCTGTCACCTTGGTCTCGGGGATTATACTAGATAAAGACAAGTGAGTACATCGATCCAATACATAGAGGAAGGGGAAATATCATGGGATCACCCTAGATTAACATAGCCAATGATCACAACGAAGATCACATCATGGGAGAGAGAATTGAACACATAGCTACTGGTAAGAACCTCAGCCCCGAGGAGGAACTACTCCCGCATCATGGAGGGAGGAAGCAACGTCGATGGAGATGAATCCGGGGGCACTTCCCCGTCCCGGCAGGGTGCCGGCGCTGGAATTCTGGTCCCCCGAAGCTTGCTGGCGATGGCGGTGGAGATCGGAATCGCGTCTGGAGAAAAGGGGTCCGGAATCAGGGTTTCTGCGAGACGCTTTAAATATATGCCAAAGGGGGGCATCAGAGGGGGTCAGGGGTGCCCAGGCGCCCCCCCGGCGCGGCCCAGGGAGGCCGCGTGGGCAGGCCGCCTGGAGCCCCTGTGGGTCCCCTCCAACCCTACTTTGGCCTCATGGAAGCTTCCGGAACGCTGATTTTTTATATATATTTTCCGGAATTTTTCTGGCAATTTTCGTAATGGGAAAACCTGAAATACAAAAACAGAAGAAAACAGAAACTGGCACTGGGGTGCACTGAGTTAATAGGTTAGTCCAAATATGATCAAAAGTGTATGGAAATGTATAGATAACATAGCAATATCACCCAAAAGAGGCATGGAGCAAGCAGAAATTATAGATACGTTTTGGACGTATCAACATCCCCAAGCTTAATTCCTGCTCGTCCTCGAGTAGGTAAATGATAACAAGAATAATTTCTGTGGTGACATGCTATTAACCATATAGGACTTTTTATAGTCGTATGACAAAAGCTTACTGAGACAATGAATCTGTAGTAATTAAGTTGCCTCATGAGAAAATCACAAAGAACTGAAAGTTTTACAATATGATACTGAAACATCAAATAGATTTGTAATGAACATGATGTGCAAATATGATAAAGTGATATCTAGCTTGCCCCCTTTAGTGAAGCAAAACATAAATGCAGGGGCACCTCCAAGGTTTAAGTGATGACTAGATACAATGATTTCAAAATGAACGATATCATAATCATGCAAAAGACAATGCTACTTTGGGACAATGCACATTACACTCAGAATGACAATCATGCTCTCAGTAGTTGGTGCTTTTTAAAAGAAGGTGGAGACTCTCGAACCGTGGCTTTTGTTGGCAAGGTTGAAAACCCGTGGTCGGAAGCAAAGACAAAACATGTACCAGAGCTCTTGGTTTTAAAAACAGAGGTAATAATTATTTTTTTGAATATGCATGTTTCGTCAACGAATGCTAGCAGATAACTCAATTACTTTTCGAGATGGACAAGTTTCGAGGAACGGCTCCCGAATGAGGACGATCACATCCTCTTAATCTCCTTTGTTTATCACTGCCAAAGTTTTCTGATTTCTCATGAACAAAGCGTGAAGGAGGGTTTGTTTGTTATATTAATTTTGAGCCGGGCGCACTCATTGCATGTTCCTTCTCGTATTATGGGTTTGCACATTATACATGCAATCCCGGGGTGAAGCTTGTCCAACTTAAAAAGATCATGAATTAACTACTACTTCCTCATGAGCTAAAACAGAGGCACAAAATAGAAATGCATTTTTTTGAATAATTTCGAGATGGCACATGAAAGTCTTCGTTAGGAATGGCAGGTAAATACCATGTATAGGAAGGTATGGTGGACTCATATGGCATAACTGGTTTTAAAGATTTTGGATGCACAAGCAGTCAGTCCGCTTAGTACAGGCGAAGGTTAGCAAAAGACTGGGAGCGACCAACTAAAAGAGCAATGACGGTCATAATCATGCAGAGCGACAAAGCAACATTGAATCAGGCATGGAAGTTATATCGCTACTCAGAAATAAAAGATCATCAAGGCTTGACAGACTTTCTTTACAGTCTTAAATATGCGTGAGCATACGCCAAGTCAATCAAAATAAATTCTTGAAGGAAGATATTACTAAACCATACCACATCATAGGCAAACAAATCATGTTGGTACTCCAATAACACATTGAGAATCCCCCAGCTATTTGAGACTAACCATAAGAAAACATGAACTACTAAGCGCCATTATGCATGTAGCATCTTTACCATAGACATATCAACCAATGCAACAGAAGCAAACTCTCTTAATAAGATAAGTATGATAACTAAAGAGAGTTCAAGCAACCAACTAAACAAAAGCTCTTTAAAAAGATAAGCATGAAAACTAAGAGCTAAGCATGATAGTAGCTATTGAAAGACAAAGAACACACACAGCAAAGATAGACATGAAAGTTCTATGTTATGTTCTAGGTAGAAGTGGAGCGTGTTTCTCTCCCACACAAAGAAAGCTGAGTTCCGACTCGTTATGAAAAGCTAAAGAAAACTAAAAAGGAAACTAAAAGCAAGACGCTCCAAGCATAGCACATAACACATGAAGTGATAAAAATATAGTGGAACGAAAGACGAACTGATGATGTTGATGGAGAAGGGGATGCACGGGGGCATCCCCAAGCTTAGACGCTTGAGTCTTCTTGAATATTTCTTGGGGGTGCATGGGGGCATCCCCAAGCTTGAGCGTTTGACACTCCTGAATCTTTTTATCATCTTCCCTCGCACACTTGAAAACTCCCTTCATACATAACTCATCATAAACTAATTAGCAAGGTTAGTACCCTTAATAAAATAATTGTTCCTTGCTGGAAATAAGGATATTCTTGAAGGTCCACTGTTTCTCAAGATTGCCAAAAGGTTTTTGCAAAGAAAAAGCAAGCTCTAGGTTTGCAAAATGAAGGAAAGGCAAAACAGGACAGAATCTGTGAAAAACAGAACAACAGGTAGTAAATGATTTGTTCGGGGCACTTCTGCAACTCTAATCAAAAAACTCAAAACAAACACACGAAAGACAATTATATAGAGCACGCTGTCGAAAAAATTCAGACCAAAAATATGATCTGGTGATTTTATACGAATTTTTCTATCCAAGGACAGAATCTGTTTCCTGGACAGCACCTCACAACTTTTGAACTTTCTTGCAATCAGAGGCTAAACTTGGCACAAAGCTGAAAAATAAAGATACAATGATGTTGCTACAGTAGTAACAAACATCAAGACCACTAAAACTGAAAGTAAACATAACAAGGGTTGTCTCCCTAGAACTCTTTCTTTATAGCCATAAAGATAGGCTTAAGACTTTAATGATGCTCTCGTAGGAATAAGAGCTGAAGAACAAAAGAGAGCATCAAGAAGCAAATACCAAACACATTTAAGCCTAACATGCTTCCTATGCATAGGAATATTGCAATAGAATAATTCATTGAAGCACAAGCAACTAGCATAGGAAGGCAAAACAAGCATAACTTCAAAATATTCACCATAAAGAGAGGAAACTTCTTATTATTAAGATATTTAGACCCAAGTCTCCCTCTCTCATTATAAATTTCAGTGACATCATGGATGAACTCAACAATATAAGCATCACATAAAGCATTGTTACCATGATCCACATGCAAAAAGGTACTCTTACTCTCCACATAAGCATAATCTTTCTCATTGGTAATAGTGGGAGTAGGACTATCATAAACAACTTGAACACTATAGATTAATTGTGTATTAGGAGGGTGGTGTTCAACAAGGGAGTAATTCCCTCCATGATTATGACAAGTTTCATAAGGATAATTTCTCCTTATGTCATAGGTACCTTTATAATCACTATAGGTTGGAGTTATGACATCATCATAATAGAGAAGAGCATTATCATTGCTAGCAACTATATTTGTATTCATGTTGTCTTTATTCTTACTAGCAAAAGAATTATCAATTATCACATCACTAGTGGGTAAAGGATTTGCAATCCTATCATCCCCAAGCTTAGAGCTTCCCATATCATCACTTTCAGAGTTGGTACCAAAAAGATTTTCAAGATCATAAGTAGCATTATCATCATTTTCCCAATCACAATAAGTAACATGCATATCATAATCAAAATCATCTTCAATAGTACCTACGGACGTATCATCAAGATGATAATTAGGCAATAAACTTCACCTTCTTCTTTAAACTTACAATCGTTAGGATAAAAGTTGATGGGAGGAATATGCTCAAGCCAGGTTGATACCCATTCTTCTTCTTTCTTGCTCCTCTTCCTCCTCCTCTTCTTTTTCTTCTTCTTAACCTTAGGAGGGAGTGGTTGGAGATGAAGCTTCTCCACATATCCTGGTTTATCGTTAGAAACAATAGGGGAAACTTGGGAGAAACTCTCCTTTTTATTAGCAGAAATATAAGAGACATTTTTATACTTTGGTAAAGTTCCCTCCTTTATAATCTTACCTATGTAATCATTTTCATGGCAATTAACAACACAATAGAGATGGCAATTTTGCAAAGTGTTTTTTATTCCTATGGTATTAACATCTAGCCATGAAGTCTTTTCTGATAACTCTTCACACATCAAAAATAACATAAGCTCATCATAAAGATCAGAGGTGATCATGTTATCACACAACTGGTTAACAGTTATGTTTTGAAAGTTCATGCATTGAAAATTAAAGTGACCCTCTATACGGAAAATTTCACAAGTAAAAGGATAAAGGTCACACAATTCTCTAGCAATTTCATTTAAATCTCTAACCCAAGTGATTGTTCTTTCATGCTTATGTTGCTTACAATACTTCTCTTCTTCAATCATAGGCCTTTCACAAGGTCTATCCACTCCACAAAAATTAACATGCTTATATAAAACTTCATTTTTAGGAATTGGATCATGCATGTTGCAATCATCATGAACAATTTTATTTTCTTTGCAAATCTCTTTAAAAGGTTTATGATGCTTGATCCAATCCTCCTTAGGCATATTAAGATGTGAAGCAAAAGATTTGAGGAAATCAACAAGGAGTTGAGAATCAAGTCCAAACTTAGCACTAAACTTATTAAAACTTGTAGTTTCAACAAAGGACTTAATGCAATCATACTCATAAATTATACCTGACTCTTTACCTTTATCGATCTCCCATTCTTCAGTGTTGCGTTGAATTCTTTCAAGGAGTTCCCATTTAGCATCAGTCTTTTCGTTTGTGAAAGAACCCATAGAGGAAGCATCGAGCAAATCTTTATCCTGTCGAGAGAGCCTCGCATAGAAATTAGTAATAATCATATCTTTGGGGAGCTCATGGTTAGGACATTTTAGCATTAATGTTTTCAGTCTCCCCCAAGCTTGAGCTATGCTCTCTCCGTCATGAGGATAAAAATTATAAACATAATTCCTATTCTCATGGACTTCATGAAGAGGATAAAACTTGGAGTAAAAGAGAGACTGGATCTCTTCCCACTCCAGCAAGTGAGAGTCATTTAGTAGCCTATACCATTCCAATGCTTTTCCTTTCAGTGACAAGGCAAATAATTTCCTCATGACAAACTCCCTCGATACACCTGCAAGCTTAAATAATGAACATAGTTGTGACAGATATAGCAAGTGTTCACCGGGATGTCTGTCTCCTGTATAACGATTAGCCAAAACAAAATCGATAATACCAGCTGGTATTTTATAGGGCACAATTTCAGTAGGGGGAGGAGCAACCACCACAGGTGTGGGGCGTCTTCCCGCAAGCAACGATCCAATAGCACGGTTTTCCATAAACATAACTAGTGAAATAAAAACAAGAAACAAAAAGATTTAATTGCAAGATCTAAAGATATACCTTCAAGCGCTCACCTCCCCGGCAACGGCGCCAGAAATAGCTTGATGTCTATGCACGCTTCTACTCTTGTAGACTATGTTGGGCCTCCAAGCGCAGAGGTTTGTAGGACAGCGGCAATTTCCCTCAAGTGGATGACCTAAGGTTTATCGAACTCAGGTAAGTAGAGGTTGAAGATGGTCTCTCTCAATCAACCCTGCAACTAAGATACAAGAAGTCTCTTGTGTCCCCAACACACCTAATACACTTGTTAGATGTATAGGTGCACTAGTTCGGCGAAGAGATGTTAAATGGCAAATGATATGGATGGCAAAACAAAGTAATATAAATCTGTAATAAAAAATGCAGCAAGCAAACAAGTGGTAAACGTGAGCACAAATGGTATTGCAATGGTGGAAACAAGGCCTAGGGTTCATACTTTCACTAGTGGCAACTCCCAACAACATTAACATAATCGAATCACATGATATTTCCCATAAAACATGCAAAGGGGACACACTCGGAGGTCATTCCTTCGTGGTCAAGAGAGGACGAGAATTATGTAGGGCTACAAAAGCACACCTCAAAGTTTGTAGTTCTCAATCTAAGGATTTCCCAATGTAACCGCGGCCATCCAAAGAGAGTCCCACAATCACCACAACATATCTAAAGGATAGTCAAAGACAAGCACCAAGAGACTCTCAATCTTCAATCAACACACAAGAGAGGAAATCACTCATGAAAATATTGTTCTAATCCATATCCAATAGACCGCTGTCACCTTGGTCTCGGGGATTATACTATATAAAGACAAGTGAGTACATCGATCCAATACATAGAGGAAGGGGAAATATCATGGGATCACCCTAGATTAACATAGCCTATGATCACAACGAAGATCACATCATGGGAGAGAGAATTGAACACATAGCTACTGGTAAGAACCTCAGCCCCGAGGAGGAACTACTCCCGCATCATGGAGGGAGGAAGCAACGTCGATGGAGATGAATCCGGGGGCACTTCCCCGTCCCGGCAGGGTGCCGGCGCAGGAATTCTGGTCCCCCGAAGCTTGCTGGCGATGGCGGCGGAGATCGGAATCGCGTCTGGAGAAAAGTTGTCCGGAATCAGGATTTCTGCGAGACGCTTTAAATATATGCCAAAGGGGGGCATCAGAGGGGGTCAGGGGTGCCCAGGCGCCCCCCCGGCATGGCCTAGGGGGGGCGCGTGGGCAGGCCGCCTGGAGCCCCTGTGGGTCCCCTCCAGCCCTACTTTGGCCGCATGGAAGCTTCCGGAACGCTGATTTTTTATATATTTTTTCCGGAATTTTTCTGGCAATTTTCGTAATGGGAAAACCTGAAATACAAAAACAGCAGAAAACAGAAACTGGCACTGGGGTGCACTGAGTTAATAGGTTAGTCCAAATATGATCAAAAGTGTATGGAAGTGTATAAATAACATAGCAATATCACCCAAAAGAGGCATGGAGCAAGCAGAAATTATAGATACGTTTTGGACGTATCAGCATGCACGCGGTGGTTATCCTAGCTAGGACACTCAAGTGTGACGCTTCCATCTGTGGGCCCACGATGCCATCATCGATGCATGCATCACTTTGACCTACATCGGAAGAGGTTAATTAATTTCACCATCGAGGAGGATTCTTTTTGGGTTGTATTACGGTTGGAGCATATAGTATGCGTCGAAGAGGGGGAAGGGGACCATCATATGTACGCTTCATGAACCTCGCTCTGTTTGGGGGGGGGAGTTACGTTTTTTAGGCATGTGGCAATCAAAGTTCTACATTTTGGGTATTCAACATATGTTTGGCCCACATGCAAAGCGATGGTGGTTGTCCTCTCGCACCCTCTTAAGCGGTTATCAACGATATCGATGATTTCCATCTGTGGGCCCACTTGGTCCATCACTACTTTTTGCCTGACAATGAGAGAGGTTAATTTTATTTAGGAGGGGATTATTTTTTTCCTTGTAATACGGTATATATATAGGTCATGCTCTAGGATGACATGATACAGTTTGAGCACACACACATGCATGTGTACGCATGAATCCCTCCCATCGAATCGCAATGGCTATACAACGATATGTCATGAATCAATCTCGCTGTGTGTGGGGACTATATGATTTTCTACGCACGCGCCACATCAATGATGTGAAATGGTATTCAAACATGCATGCATGCATCACCTCCATACATATGCATGTAGTGGTTGTCATCGAACAGTACACTCCCTTGCGTGGTTATCGGCGACAAGTCTATATATTCATGGGCCCGCGTGGACATCCATTATCACCTTGACCAACAACAAGATAGGTTACCATGGCGAATTCTTCCTTTGGCTCGTGTTATCGTAGTATAGGTCATGGTGAGATTCAGGCCTAATTAAGTTTGAGTGCATATACTATACACGCATGCATGCATGAATCCCCCGTCGTCGACTTGAAGTGTGGAGTAACATACAATGCATCGTCAACCAAACCCTCGCTCGGTGTGGGGATTTCTAGTTCGAAATCACGGTGCCACATCAAAGTTGTTCCATTGTGTATTCAAAACACACCTCTCCATACATATGTTTGGGCCACATGCATGCCGTGGTTGTCTTCAGGGACTAGCTACTTGCGTGATTATTGGCGAGCTAGCCCATCTCTGGGGTCGCATGGACGGCCATCACTTTGACCAATAACAAGAAAGAGGTTTGTACGACATAGGTGGATTATTATTGGTCCGTTTTACGATCCATCTTGGTGAGTTGCCTCTCTCGCCCGCCGATTGAAAGTGTGTGTGGGAGGCTGCTACTTCGGACTTTGCTATAGGTGAACCTCGGTTGGGGGGCATGCATTTTTAGCTTAGGATTCCCTTCGTACCGACACGAGGGGTGGCTGCTAGGTACTTCGCACTTTGTTAGGTGAATGTCGGTTGGGGGACATGCATTTATAGCTTAGGATTCCCTTCGTGCCGACACGAGGGGGGCTGCTAGCTACTTCATGCTTTGCTAGGTGAACCTAGGTTGGAGGCATGCATTCATAGCTCAGGATTCCCTCCATGCCGACACGAGGGGGGGCAAGCAATATCGTATGCTTTGTGATATAGGTGCCACATCGAAGTTGCATTTGGTATTTTGAACATCAAACCACCCTTTTCATACATAAATTTGGTCCACATGCAAGCGTGTTCGTGTTCTGACCCTCTCCCGCGTCATTTTTCACCAAATTTGTGAACATTAGACAAGTCGGATGATGCAACAGACACGGTTCCCTCAAACTAACCGTGTGCCACGCCGGTGCCCCTGTCACACACACATCCGCACAGTACATTAGGCTCCACGAGGCTTCCCCTCTCAAAAATATCTACCAGCCTGCAGCTTTTTCTATTGGATAACACACGGTTATTGTGTTTCGATCATGTGTGATGTTTCTTGTTCCCAATCCCACCTGCATCCCTCAAAAATATCTTCCCGTCTCGAGGGTTTTTCTGTTTCATAACACACGGTTGTTATCTCCGGACCATGTGCGATGCACCATCATCAAAATTTTCAATAGCCCCGGCATTTCACTCCCGCATTTGACTCCAGCATAGTAAAAAATTTAGTACCCGCATCATTTCCTCAAACACACGCCCCACTCCACACACACACACACTAAAACCTCCCCGGGTGCGCACACACACAGACACACCCCTCCCTCGCTTGAAACCCGAGCAAGGTCCCCGCAACCGCCGGCACCACCGCAAGGCCTCCATTGTCAACATCTGCCGGTTTTCCCCGTGCAGGTTATCCACTGATCTCCGTACCCAGGCCGCACTGAGTTTCTTGGATGACGCCTGCCAAACGCCCACTTTCCCACAGATCCCCGTCCCCCTCCCCCACTCCAGAGCATCGCAGCCTAAGTCTGGCTACGCTTCCTGTGGAGCTCGAGGAGAGACTGGCCCAAAAGAGGTGTATCGCGGTCTCTTCACCCGACGTCACCAAGGAAGCTGATGACCATTACTGGCCGCAGGCACTCAATCATAGGGCTAGAGTATGCGGGTATGTCGCGGACACCGGCTACAACATTGAGGTTGTCGACAGCGACGGCCTGAGGTGGGCTATGTCACAGGTTAAGTGGCCCACCCCGACCCCTTGGGTTCAACCACCGTCGATCTCATCCATGGCCCCGCCGTTGATCTCCTCTAGCTCGCTGTCAAGAATTTGCCATCCTACATCGCCATCAAGCCCCTTTTCTCATTTCTGAAGGACACGTTCTGTGACGCTTGCTTGGGATCCACGGCTTCCAAGTCAGACCTCATCGACGGCGACCATGAGGAGGGCACCCAACAGTCATGCTCTTCCAAGGGGAAGGACCCCATTTGCGACAACATGGAGTGCATCCAGGGTTCGTGCTCTTCCCACGAGAACGAGCCAATCTTTGACAAGTGAGGAAACCCATGATTTGTTTTGTCGTGCTTCTTCATAGGGGGGAACCCATGATTTGTTTTGTCGAGTCCCTTTTATAGGGTAGTGAGAGCATGTCCAGTTTTAATTGTTATATTTGGTTGTTTGTAGTATGCCTTGTTTATTTCAGTTGTTCACAATGTGATGCTCTATATGTGCAATTATTTACTGCGCAATTAATTTCATCAATCCAGTTTCAAACATACCGATACGAATGCATATATTTGCTTGTTGTTAATCATGTTATAGCTAGCATATGCCTCTTTTAAAGTTTTTTCATTGTTCGATTGTTTGTAGTTAGCATATGTCCAGTTTCAAATGCTATCTTTGGTTGTTTGTAGTATGCCTTGTTTATTCCAGTTATTCACAACGTGATGTTCTATATGTGCAAGTATGAACTGTGCAGTTCAATTGCATTAGTACCAGTTTCAACAATACCATTATGAATGACTACATTTGGTTGCTGCATCTTGTAGTTAACACGCCTTTTCGTAGTGTACTTAGACCGGCACAATACCAGTTTGAATGACTATGTTTGCTTGTTGTTAAATGTTAGGCATGTTGCAGTTAACACACCTTTCCACTTGTTTTGCTTTACCAGCGTGCTTAAACTTGCACACTGAAGCTCTCTTTCGGAGATTATTTAGTCTGCCATGGATAATTTTGGTTGATGTTTAGCCTGTTGTGCTTAACATGCCTCTCGATGTACCTACACAAGACAGTTTTGGGAATGACTGCTATTTTGCATCGAGGTTAGTTTCATCCCATGGCTTATATATACTCACTGTTCAGGATATCGTTAGCTGGTACCATATAGGTCGAGGGCTGATAAGGGACTGATCGGTCAATTGGACTTTTAACTGAATACTCCCTCTATCCAAAAATATTTGTCTCAGGAATGGATGTATCTTGATGTATTTTAGTTCGAGATACTCCCTCCATTTTTGTATACAAGGCCACTATGGAAAATACATTTTGCATCAATACAAGGCCACTAACGGTAATCGAGGCAAATATTAATGTTGTTTCCTCGTACTAGTAACCCATGGCTTAATTACTAGCATGCATGTAGTGAATGATAATGACACACTCACCTACTTCTTCTCTCACGACCACTCAGGTTTCTCAAATGTGCATGCACCCTATTAAGTAACCCGGTAAACGATAAAATAAATTGACTTGTAAAGCACACATTAATTTTTATATTGGTACCTGTATTTTGAGTTTGTGGCCTTGTATACAAAAATGGAGGGAGTACATCCATTTATATAAATTTCTACAATAAGTATTTCCGGACGGAGGGAGTATATCTATAACCCATTTATCGTTAGTTTAACTAGGGCCATATGTAATATATCTGAGGCTACATAGCAACATGCACTGTACTTAATGTCTAAATATGCAATCCTAGACTACATAGCAACAAGGAAGAGTGTTACCATAATGTTCTGATGATGTCTAGATACACGTAGAAGAGCAGCACCAACAACAACAACAACAACAAAGCAACAACAACAACAACAACAACAACAACAACAA
>LR738710.1:208723430-208738605 GCA_902687465.1 Secale cereale
GACGACGACGACGACGACGACGACGACGACGACGACGACGACGACGACGACAACAACGACAACGACAACAACAACAACAACAACGACAACAACAACGACGACAACAACAACAACGACAACAACAACGACGACAACAACAACACGGCCATGTTTGGATACTCAACTTAGCTAGAGGTTAGAGTTAGTTTCTAGCTCATGACTAACCCTGACTAACTCCATCCAAAGACGTGTTTGGATGATAGGGTTAGATTGACAATAAATGCACTAGGAGAACTAGCTCAAATTAGCACATTTTGGGTTGGATAGTTTTTTTGGGTGGGTTAGAAGCAACTCGCTCAAACTAGCCCTCATGTTTTGATATACTTTAGGGCTATTTGAGCCCGAACTAGCTCAAACTAACTCTAACCCATGGATACAGTAGCAGTTAATCAGCCGATAATTTGTAAGAATGCAATAAACTCCTTCCGACCCATAATATAAGATGTTAATTCATCTAATATGTGAGTATATTGGATGTTATAAGATATTATAAAAGAGTGTTGTACTACATCATTTTGCAATTGCTCTTTAGCTTCTTATATTGACTTGGTGCTTTTAGGTACATATATCATTGGTAAATATTCCGCGCTTCAACCCTTTCTGCGTATGGGGAAATGAGATATCGATGAACCAGCATCAAGTGAGGAAGCTGATAAAGATTGTTAGTAAAATGGGTCAAAAGATGGCAATTAAACTATTTGTTTACACTTTATCCAAGACAACAGCGAACTGAGGTATGGTAAGTAAGAACTCTGCAGTCTTCTTTTTACTACCCATAATTAGTTGTGTTAGATGACAATCAGTGGCGATTCCACTAAGGAGGCTTCAATAGGCTTAAGCCTACTGATGACCCACAAGTGTAGGGGATCTATCATAGTCCTTTCGATAAGTAAGAGTGTCGAACCCAACGAGGAGTAGAAGGAAATGATAGGCAGCTTTCAGTAAGGTATTTTCTGCAAGCACTGAAATTATAAGTAACACATAGTTTTGTGATAAGGTAATTGGTAGCAAGTGACAAAATGTAAAAGTAAATAAGGTCCAGCAAGGTGGCCCAATCCTTTTTGTAGCAAAGGACAAGCCTGGACAACTCTTATATAAGGGAAAACGCTCCCGAGGACACATGGGAATTATCGTCAAGCTAGTTTTCATCATGATCGTTTGATTCGCGTTCGGTACTTTGATAATTTGGTATGTGGGTGGACCGGTGCTTGGGTGCTGTCCTTACTTGGACAAGCCTCCCACTTATGATTAACCTCTAATGCAAGCATCCGCAACTAAAAAATAAGTATTAAGGTAAACCTAACCATAGCCTGAAACATATGGATCCAAATCAGCCCCTTACGAAGCAACGCATAAACTAGGGTTTAAGCTTTTGTCACTCTAGCAACCCATCATCTACTTATTAATTCCTAATGCCTTCCTCTAGGCTCAAATAATGGTGAAGTTTCATGTAGTCGACGTTCACATGACACCACTAGAGGAGAGACAGCATACATCTCATCAAAATATCGAACGAAGACCAAACTCACATGACTACTAATAGCAAGACTTCTCCCATGTCCTCGGGAACAAAAGTAACTACTCACAAGACATAATATGGTTCATGATCAGAGGGGTATTAATATGCATAATGGATCTGAACATATGATCTTCCACCAAATAAACCAACTAGCATCAACTACAAGGAGTAATCAACACTACTAGCAACCCACACGTACCAATCTGAGGTTTGGGTACAAAGATTTGATACAAGAGATGAACTAGGGTTTGAGAGGAGATGGTGCTGGTGAAGATGTTGATGAAGATAGCCCTTCCCAAGATGGGATAGTTGTTGGTGATGACGGCGGTGACGATTTCCCCCTCCCGGAAGGAAGTATCCCCGGTAGAACAGCTCTGCCGGAGCCCTAGATTGGTTTCCGCCTCGAGACGGCGGCATCTGGTCCCGAAAGCCTCCTTATGATTTTTTTCAGGTCAAAACACCTCATATAGGAGAAGATGGGCATCGGGAAACCTTCGGTGGGCCCACGAGACATGGGGGCACGCCCTGGGCAGGGGGCCGCGCCCCCCACCCTCGTGGGTAGCCGGTGGCCCCCCTCGTGAACTTCTTTCACCAGATATTTTTTATATTTTCTGAAACGGAATTCTGTTGAGTTTCGGGGCTTTTGGAGTTGTGCAGAATAGGTTTTACCTCAAGGGTAATGTCAACAGTAATAAATCATGAAAACTTACATCCAAGTGGGTACATATATCATGATCTTTCCAACACAATGTGCTTGCCAAAGGATAAAATGTAAAAAGGAAAGGTGAATTTCACCTTGACTCTTACAAGGCAAGAATAATAGATAGGCCCTTCGCAGAGGGAAGCAGAGGTTGTCATGTGTTTTTATGGTTGGATGCACAAAGTCTTAGCATAGAAGAACTTCACTTTATATTGCCACTCGTGATAAAGACCTTTATTATGCAGTCCGTTGCTTTTATTACTTCCATATCACAAGATCGTATAAAGCTAATTTCTCCCACACTAATAAATCATACATATTTTAGCGAGTTTGTAACATGACAACTTACTTGGAAGGATCTTTCTCAATCCATAGGTAGGTATGGTGGACTCTCATGGAAAAACTGGGTTTAAGGATATATGGAAGCACAAGTAGTATCTCTACTTGGTGCGAGGAGTTTTGGCTAGCATGAGGGGGAAAGGCAAGCTCAACATGTTGGATGATCCATGACAATATACTTTATTTCGGATATAAGAAGACACAACCCATTATGTTGTCTTCCTTATCCAAAATCAACTCTTTAGCATGTCATACTTTAATGAGTGCTCACAATCAGAAAAGATGTCCAAGATAGTATATTTGTATGTGAAGCCTCTCTTCTTTTATTACTTCCTATTAATTGCAACGATGACCAAAACTATGTTTGTCAACTCCCAACAACTTTTATGTATCATACTCTTATATGTGAAGTCATTACTTCCCATGAGATCAATATGATCTCTTTGGTACTTTTGATATTTTCTTTCTTTCTATCATGACCCAAGTGAGGAAATCAAGCCCTTGGCTCAACACTAATCTTTATTATATAGCTCACGGACTCGATTACAAAGGGTAAAGATCATAAGGCAAAAGCTCACAACTAGATCATGCTAATTTTATTCTACTAGATCAAGAAACTACCAAAAGGATCGAACTACAAAAAAGGGTAAAGATAGGAGTGATGGTGATACAATACCGGGGTCACTCCACCAAGCTTGGCAGTTTCCAAGGGGAGTGCCCATACCCATATGATTATGTCTCCTTCTTCGGGGGTGGTGATGATGGAGTTGTTGATGATGTAGGCTTGTTGTCCACCTTCCAAGGCATGGGTTCACCATCGTAGAAGGATGATCGAGTCTCCGGGATAGTCAAATCTGCAGCCAAACTCATCTTCTTGAATCTATATTCATACTCACAGTTTTGGTTTTGCAGGTCATAGATCTGGGCTTGGAGGTGTTCGATCTTCTCTTGAAGATTGGAGATAGCTTCCCCGAAGATCCTTGAGTCCAACTTGAGGTTGTTGGCGAGCTCCGAGATCATCATGTGGTTGGTGTTGAGTCCTTGTTCCACCATACCTTGGCACTTGAAAACTTGCTGCTCCATTGCTTCGAGTCTTGTCTCCACGCTTCCGGTCCTCCTCGGCCCCTCAACATCATGGATGTGCAGCACCCCCTCATGCAACTCCATGGTTTTAGGGTGATGCAGCACCTCCACAAGGTAGGGGTTGATGACCTTCTCAAAGAACTTGTCCTTGGGGATGTTGGAGGACGCCATGATGATCTAGATCTGTCAAAAACAGCAGCTCGAAACGAAAACAAAGGATTTTTGCGTGATACTAAGGTCAAAACCTTCGGGGGTATATATAATGAAATTTTACCGACCAAAAGGAGTAACCTACAAGAAAACGGAGTCCGGGAGGCACATGAGCTGCCCACGAGGCAAGGGGCGCGCCCTGGGCAGGGAGGCGCGCCCTCCACCCTTGTGGACGGCCCGTGTCTCTTCCGGACTCCTACTTATTTTTCTATTTTTCTAAATATTCCAAAACGGAGAAAAAATGCCTTTAGAACTGTTTTGGAGTCGGTTTACTTACCGTGTCACATACATCGTCCTTTTCGGAGGCTGAATCGTTCTGGAAAGTGTCCCTTATGTATTCCTCCGGGGTTACGGTTTCAATAACATTGGTTTCAACATTTATAGGATTACCTGAGATATAATGTTTGATTCTTTGACCGTTCACCACCTTCGGATTTGTGCCTTCGAAGTTGTTGATTTTTATGGCACCGAAACTATAGACCTCCTCGATAACGTAAGGTCCTTCCCACTTGGAGAGAAGTTTTCCTGCAAAAAATCTTAAACGAGAGTTGTATAGAAAGACATAGTCACCTACGTTAAACTCACGCTTTTGTATCCTTTTGTCATGCCATCTTTTAACTTCTTCTTTAAGCAGCTTGGCATTCTCGTAGGCATGGGTTCTCCATTCATCAAGGCAGCTAATGTCAAATAGCCTCATCTCACAGGCAAGTTTGAAATCATAATTGAACTCCTTAACAGCCCAATATGCCTTATGTTCTAGCTCAAGAGGTAAATGACAAGCTTTTCCATATACCATCTTATATGGAGACATACCCATAGGGTTTTTGTATGCAATTCTATAGGCCCATGATGCATCATCAAGTTTCTTGGACCAATTCTTTCTAGACCTATTAACTGTCTTTTGCAAAATTAATTTCAACTCTCTATTACTTAGTTCTACTTGACAACTAGTCTGTGGGTGATAGGGGGATGCAATTATGTGGTTGACATCATACTTAGCAAGCATCTTACAGAAAGCACCATGAATAAAGTGTGAACCACCATCAGTCATTAGATATCTAGGGACTCCAAACCTCGGGAAAATAACTTCTTTAAGCATCTTAATAGAGGTGTTATGATCAGCACTACTAGTTGGAATAGCTTCTACCCACTTAGTAACATAATCAACAGCAACTAAAATATGTGTGTATCCATTAGAGGCAGGAAACGGTCCCATATAATCAAAGCCCCAAACATCAAAAGGTTCAATAACAAGTGAATAATTCATAGGCATTTCTTGACGTCTACTGATATAACCAATTCTTTGACATTCATCACAAGATAAGACAAACTTACGGGCATCCTTGAAGAGAGTAGGCCAATAAAGACCAGATTGCAATACCTTGTGTGCAGTTCTATCTCCCGCATGGTGTCCTCCATAAGCTTCGGACTGGCACTTGCGCAGGATCTGTTCCCATTCATGCTCAGGTACACAACGTCTAATAATACCATCTACTCCTTCTTTATAAAGATGTGGGTCATCCCAGAAGTAATGTCTCAAATCATAGAAGAACTTTTTCTTTTGCTGGTATGTGAAGCTAGGAGGTATAAACTTAGCAACAATATAATTAGCATAATCAGCATACCATGGAGCAGTGTGAGAAGTATTTATGACAGCTAATTGTTCATCAGGAAAGCTATCATCAATAGGTTGTGGGTCATCAAGTATATTTTCTAACCTAGACAAGTTATCTGCAACGGGGTTCTCAGCTCCCTTTCTATCAATAATATGCAAGTCAAATTCTTGCAGCAAGAGAACCCATCTAATAAGTCTAGGTTTAGCATCTTTCTTTTCCATAAGGTATTTGATAGTAGCATGATTAGTGTGAATAGTTACTTTAGAATCAACAATATAGGGTCTAAACTTATCACAAGCAAATACAACTGCTAAAAATTCTTTCTCAGTAGTAGCATAGTTTCTTTGGGCACTATCTAGAGTTTTACTAGCATATTGGATAACATTCAATTTCTTATCAACTCTTTGCCCTAGAACAGCTCCTACAGCATAATCACTAGCATCGCACATAATCTCAAAAGGTAAATTCCAGACAGGAGGCTCGACAATAGGTGCAGAGATCAATGCTTTCTTAAGTATTTCAAATACTTCTAGACAATCATCATCAAATACAAAAGGAATATCTTTTTGTAAGAGATTAGTCAGAGGCCTGGAGATTTTGGAAAAGTCCTGAATGAACCTCCTATAAAACCCGGCATGACCAAGGAAACTTCGTATACCTTTGATGTCCTTGGGGCATGGCATCTTTTCAATAGCATCAACTTTAGCTTTGTCAACTTCAATACCTCTTTCAGAAATTTTATGTCCCAAGACAATGCCTTCATTAACCATAAAGTGGCACTTCTCCCAATTCAAGACAAGGTTAGTGTCTTCACATCACTGCAAAACTCGATAAAGGTTGCTTAAGCAATCATCAAAAGAAGTTCCGTAAACGGACATATCCCCTAGTGTTGCTTCCTTTGTAGGAGAATATTCCTTATGACTTTCCTCTTAAGTCGGCCCACCATAACATGAGTCGGCCTTCCCATGAGCCACCTTATGGGCCATTGAGTCTTGTTATCCATCTGAACCATTGTCAGTGCCATCCGTGAGTCGCCAGGTTAGTGAGTCACTGGACCAGTGAACCGCCAGACCCATGAATCGCCAGTCCTCTGGCGGGTTACGATGAAGCGCCAAGTCCGACTGGGTCATACTTCCGGCCGGGTCATACCGTGGGGTATATCCCCGACATTAGTCCCCCAGTTTAATTTGGATTTATCCATGTTAAACTGATCCTTTATAATAATTACAAGAACAAACTTGACAGGTTGTGCTCCGGGTTAAATATTTTCCTGAACCGGCACCTGATCATCCTTAAATCCTTGTCATTTCCTCATGAATGCATGTTCATGATCTCATAGCAAATCTCCTTTAACAGATGTGTTCAAACATTACCAACGCAAATAATCCGGGCACTTCTTCTGAAAAATCCGGGTCAACAAGCCAACTTCAGAATCAATTTGCTGACATTGGTATCTTGTAAAGAAATATTGTAAGAAATGATCCACTAGAGTCGGATTCCAAAGCGTCGGCTTAAAAAAATATTAGTCTTGAAATACTCATCTGATTTCAGTCGGCTTAAAGATGTAGAACTTGCCAAGTTATAATTTCCAGAATCTCCGGGTTATAAAAATCTTATGATTCCGGGTCATGACTATTATAGACGTCGGGTCATGATTGTTGCCAATGCCGGGTCACACAATTGATCTTCCTGGTTTGCACAAAACTGATAATTTGAAGATGTTCCTCCATTATATTCATATCACATGTAACCCCCAAGTCTTAAGAGGAGAACATAGTGATAGCTTAAGACTTGTTTCAATATAAATGTTGTAACCTTGAAGAAATCCAGATTGTTCATCTCAATTATTAGTCAAAATTGAATATTCCACATATGTAGCCCCCAAGTGCCGGGTTGTCATGCTTGCAGCAACCTAGGACTTGCAATTGCCTTATGCTGATAAAAACTTCAACCAGTGTAGCCCCCAAGGACCGGGTCATTATGCAATAATGAGCAGGGACTTTGTACGTATGATCACATAGACTTGAACAGCAACGTGTAGCCCCCAAGGGCCGGCTCAGTAAGATAATATTGAGCTGGGACTTTATATATACTTCTTTGAAAAGAACATCATATGATGTAACCGCCATCATGGGGCTTGAACCCACGTCCACAAGGTTAAGAGCTTTGTGCTTTACCAACTGAGCAGTGGCCCTTCAATATAATGGATTAAGACTTGTGTACCTTGAATTATTGACATGAGCAATTGGTAGCCCCCAAGGGCCGGCTCATTACAATGTGATGAGTCGGGTCTTCAATAAGGTGAGAAAAAAATGACTTTGCATTAGCCCCCAAGTGCCATGGTGCATGCTGGCAGTGACATGGGACTTGCATATTTGATGTAATTTCAATTTGAATAATGTAGCCCCCAAGTGTCGGGTCGTAAGCCTACAGCGACTCGAGACTATTCCTTCCATTGTAAAATAAATCATATCCATTGGTAAAATAATAGCCATTGCGTGAAAGCAACTTTGAAAACCTCAATCATAATATTGGTTATTGATAACCATAATAAAAATCCAGCCATGTTTGGCTATTAAAGATTTGAATAATATAACCTGGTTTGAAAACCGGTTCCTACCATATAAACCAGTATATCTATGCATATATGATGCATGTTATGATGATGTAATGATGATGTAATGATGATGCAATGCATGATACAATATATGATGATGTATGTGTATGATGCAATGTATGATGATGTATGTGTATGATGACAGAATACTTCAATCAAAAAATTCGAGGCTTTTGCTGGCCGCCAAGCCAAAGGTTCTTCTTCAATGAAACTAGCATGTTGGCCACTGGAAGCTACGCGCTTGCTGTGAGACGGCTCTCACAGTACCCAATCGACATTTGAACCTAGATAAGGTCAGGTCTTTATTTAAAGATAGACTTATCTAGAGTACGCGGGGTCAGAGTTGCATCATGCATCACATGCCGATTTATCCAAGTTTCAAGGAAGGCGGCTTTGTGAGCCTGGATCTATCCTGACTATCTGTAAGCCGTGCTCTGACGTGACAAACCGGTGTTTTAACCTTAGCAAGCTCAGGATCTTTGGTCGGATACGCCGTAAAAGATTGATTGCTAAGAGTTCGGCGGGTCAATCAGGGTGACCTGATGGAGTTGAAGCAGCTGGTATGCAGGTAGGATGACCCACAGGTTATGTCCTCTTTGGTCGAATATGCCTATGTTTGAACAAGATAACCTGGTCAAAAGGGTAGTAACGCTATGTTCTCTTTGGTCGAATACGCCCATGTTTGAACAGAGAGCCCCCAAGTGACATACTTACGATTTGTGCTCGTCGGGGACCTATGTTTGAGTTGTGTTGCGCATCCAACTCTCTTTGTTTCACGTAATTTTCCTGAGAACTCGAACTTGCGAGAGATGGACATTCTTCTTAAGCCAGAATTTTAAACCGGATTTGAGAGCTTCAGAGCTTTGTGGGAGACAGATTTCCCTTGAGCCGGATTGTGAACCGGATATTTAGAGCTTCAGCGCTTCGTAGGAGACAGATTTCCCTTGAACCGGAACCTTCATTTTGAGCCGGAAACTTTCTGACGGCCCTTACATTTTCATCGATATAGCAGTAATCTCTGGGGCCGGGTTATTTTCCCCTCCAATGTCTTGGGGTTCTTGAATTTCTTGAAATTGGCAAGACTTGTTGAGTCATATCATTGTAGCCCCCGAGTCTTAAGACGACTTGAGGAGTTGGCTTGACATTCTCCACACTTGACCATAGCATAAGATGTATATCATTGGTGTTGATAGTGCGATGTGAATCCACAGAAGGTTGAGGTGATTGCGGTGGGTTATAAATGATCCCGTATGAGCCATGTCAGCAACTCGGTCAATGGTTCCTTCCAACTGACTATTTGAAGTTAACCAAACTGTAGTGGTGGTGACTTGTGCGCCTGCCCATTGAGCTATCCAGTACAGACGGCGGCTGAAAATATATGATAATTTTCTCTAGAGTTGTTGGAAGAAAACCGGGCTACCCAAGCAGTGACCGGCTTTATACTCAACAAACAGCTCATGCACACAAGTGTGGCGCGGTGTGTTGATGTATACTAGGCCGCGAGAGACGGACGACAAAGACGACCGTAGCATCAAAGGTGACACAGACAGATGAGTCGGCCACGACGTTGTAGGCTGGTACAAACAGGCGAGTCAATCGCAGGCACGGTAAACTGAGTGGACGGGCGAGTCAATCGTAGGCGCTGTAAGCCAGATCAAGTTGATGTAGACTGGACCATAAAGACCACGGCTTGCACATACATTCATTGAGCATTATGACACGGTCGGATACTAGCACCTCATAATGGTGGCACGAGCTATATATCCATGACGCAACCATCATTCTTGCAGTGAATAATCATCCTGCATCAAAAACATCGCAAGCCAGAGTAATTGTTCTTTGATAAAAACAATATGTGTTAATAAAATAGACTTAGATAAATATAACCTGATTTGTACCGACAACAGATGATCCGTTCAATGCGACAGAGGCGGCTCAGGAAGACTGACGGCTCAATATAGCCCGGGCGGCTCAACACGGCCTCGGCGGCTCAATGCGGCAGAGGCGGCTCAACACGGCCCCGGTGGCTCAACGCGAGATGGCGGCTCCCCTAAGGCTTTGTATGGCAGTTGCAAACACTCATCAATGGAACTCCTTACTAGCTGTCTCATTGATCACCCAACCTCCCATCTCATGCATCAATTACATCTGAATCCACTCCAGCCCCTCCACGAATCCACAATAGAGCATATTGATCATGGAGCGTTGACAAGAAAAAATTTGGCCAGTGTCCTCTGCACTCTGACGCTCATCAGTGCTCATTAGCCCTGCAGAATGCATCCATTGAGCCCGAGGTGGCTGAGGCTCGGGAACTCGGGGAGGCGGCGGCGGGTCAGAAGCAGAGGGATCCGAGGGCGGTAGCCTGGCGACTCCGAGGCGGAGATGGTACGGGGTGCCCCATGGTAGCACGGCGGGTGTGGCTGAAACGTGGGGCGGCCAAAGCACCAGAGTCGCCACGGGCGGAAGACTGCTCAAGGCGAGCTGAAACGACCAGATGGACCAATGTGGGCGACTCAACCGCGGGGTAGCGGAAACGACGTCATTGGCCGATGGCGGGTTCTTTGGAGTCGGCGACTCAGAAGCGGCCGGCGGCTCGCAGACGAGGATGCAGCAGCAGAAGATACCGTGGCGGCTCAACAGAGGTGACTTAGACACGGAATCGTAGGCGGAGGAAGTGTGTAACTGGTTTTTCCATCCTCGTTCGTGCATGTTGATGTATAACACTTTGTACTATTGTTGGTTTGATGGATGTAGTAGCAGCATGATCCTGACATGGCTTCAGGACTTGATCAGTCGTAATAAACAAGTGATGTTTTGAGTGCTGTGAAAATACTCTGTTGATCTCGGCGACTTGTACCTTGTATCGGATGATTTCGGATTCGAGACTTCAATCTTATTTCGACGGCTCGTTGAAGATGTATATCCTTCCATGCTAGTAGCGGTAAACTTCACAACGACACGTAAAATCTATTGTTGATGTGGAGCTTTCAGCGCCGGTTCTTCATCATCCTGATCATTGTGAGCTTCTCGAACCCTAGAAGAAATCCCTTCAAGAACTCAACACCACCGTGCGCAGGCCCCACGGTGGGCACCAACTGTCATGGAATTGTCACGGTAGATGTCCTTAGTATGAGGACTTAGTCGTGAGGCTAATGCATCTATGTGGTAGCTTGAAAGGGGTTGAGCGGAATTGAGAGACACAATATAAGACAAGGATTTAGACAGCATCGGGCCCCAGGAAACATCATCCAGTAATTACCCTACATGTTGTTTGTGGCTAGGTCTCATTATGATCCTCACGGAGTCACCGTATAAGCCTGCTCTCCTCTAGTTGTGTCTAGCCCTAGAGATTATTTCTTCTTCCTTGTCCCTCTTTGGGGAGCCCTGCCCCTCCTTATATATGTTGAAGGGGCGGGTTACATGACTAGTCCTGGTAGGATTAAGATTTCTCTATTACAAGTGGAGTCCTAGTCTTCCTTCCTTTGTAGGAGAATATTCCTTATGACTTTCCTCTTAAGCCGGCCCATCATAACATGAGTCGGTCTTCCCATGAGCCGCCTTATGGGCCATTAAGTCTTGTTATGCATCTGACCCATCGTCGGTGCCATCTGTGAGTCGCCAGGTTACTGAGTCACCGGACCAGTGAACCGCCAGACCCATGAATCACGAGTCCTCCGGCGGGTTACGATGAAGTGCGAGTCATCCATGAGTCTGGCCGAGTCATACTTCTGGTCGGGTCATACTGCGGGGTATATCCCCGACACCCTCTACAAGGCGGGCTCCTTCTAGGATTTCGCCAAAATACCTTTCGGGCTTGCGGTGATCCTTGCCCTCTGGGGGGCAGTAGTGGCTATCTCCATGGCCTTCATCTTTGCCCAATGCACCTTCACACGGGCAAAGGCCATCCGAGCACCCTCTATGCAGGCTGAACACTTCACAGCGTCGACCTGCGGACTCGCTTCGACGAGCTTCTTCACCAATCCAAAGTAACTACTTGGGATTGGATCAGTGGGCCATAGATGGACTATCAAGTCCTTCATGGCCATAAACGCCATGTTGTGCAGCTCGACCAGCTGCTTCATTTGGTCATCGAGGGGCACAGGATGGTTTGGCGCAAGAAATTATGACCAGAACAGCTTCTTCGAGCTGTTCCCCTCCTGAGCTCGGAAGTATTGGGCGGCGTCGGGGATGCTCCTCGGGAGATCCACAAACACACCTGGAGAACTCCACAATCATGTCAGCCCAAAATACCTCTGACCTCCAAAGATGCTCTGCAAGAGAAAAGTCTTACCAACTGATATTTGATGCACCTATTTTATCTCTTCTTGAGCACTGCACGCCTCAATCCGCACCTCCTTGGCAGCATTAACTGTCGTAGTGAGTTCAGATGCTTGTTCCGAAGTCGTCTGCTCCAATGCATCGCATTTGCGAATAGCATCTTGCAGCTCGACCTCGACTTCGGTCACCCGAGACTCGTGTTGTTGACGCAAGGCCTTCTCGGCCTCCAGGTCAGCAGCCGCTTTATCAGCGGTTGCCTTGCTCGCTCTGGCCTCTTCCTTGGCCTTTGCAAGCTTGCCCTGCAGGGCCTCGACCATAGCCGCGTTAGCTATTTCACAAGAACATATAATACAAATAATCTCACGCTCACACATATAGTGTGTTAAAATTTCAATTTTGTAGACCCGCATACCTTGCATTTCATCAAAACACTTGTTGATGCGGACGAGCTCTTCGTCAGCCAGTTTAAGCTTCCGATTTAACTCGGAAACCTCTGCGGCTCGGACAGATGCCGCAACTAGAGAAGCTTGTTCAAGCACAAAGCACACAGTTTAGCTCTATCATATCTAACATGGATACTTCGTCTGATTCTGTTCAAAATCAAACAAAGCATCAGGGGCTACTGTCTATATATACATATATATCTAAAATAAAAAGGTTCTTTTTTTAAAGAGCATTACGTCGCATACCTCAAATCCTGTCAGTAGGCTGTTGAAAGCTTCGTTCAATTCGCCTTTGACGGACTGAATCTTCTCCATGATCGCACTCATCAGAGTGCGGTGTTCCTCGACGATGGAAGCACTTTACAGTGCTCCCTCCAGAGTGTTCGGCGCCTCCAGATTAATGGCAAGCGCCGTTGGAGCAGTTGCTCCATCCCCCATCACAGGGGGCTGATCTCCTGATTCCGGAGCCGGACTAGGCTCCGGAACAGTGTTCGGCGGGACCCCGGATTGCTTGGGCCCCCCGTCTTCAGTCACCATGGGGATCGCTCCCCCTTGGTTGACAGTGGCCGAGGGATTGACCTCGGGCACCCTTTCATCTGCCCCACTCCCACCTGCTGGAACAGGGGGAGTTTGTAGAGAGGATACCTCAGTATCCCCCACAAATGGGCGACGAGCCCTGTAGAGGCGCATCACTCTTCATCTCTCCGCATGCTAGAGAATTCCTCGAGGACAATGAAGCCATGGGGATGTCGTGCGGACGACTATATAAGAACAAAATAAATATTAGATGTTGAAAAGGAAAATTATCCAAACACAAGCAGTTTAAATACTTACGATTTGGCCAGGGGCTTAATCCTGGGTTGAACACAATAGCTGTGTTCGGACATTGAGTCCGAACTATCAGGAAGATTTAGCTTCTTCCTGGGCACGGCCTTGCCTGCGTCAGCAAGGGCTGCTCTCTCCCCCCCCCCTTTGTCAGGACGGGGGAGTCGTCTTCTTCCTCCTCTTCTTCTTCGGGAGAGAGGTGGGAGCTAGTTTCCTCGGACCTTGTGTCTGCGGGACCTGTAGGGCGGGGGTCACTCTTGACTTCCTCGTCCTTCTTCTTGGCCTTCTTCTCCGGCGCCTTGTACGGCGCCAGAACCAACATCACCATTAGTCGAGGCGTCTTCGGGTCTTCTGGCAAGGGAGCCAGACACTTAATCCGCTCTGCCTTTTTCGTCCAGGCCTGGATAGAACGCAAAAACTCTAACTCCTGTTATAATTGAAGCATGGACAGAGTATATATCTGGCAGAAATTTTAATTACCTCTGATGCAGTGAGCGCGGTACTGAAGCCCCTGTCCTCAGTCTCCGCCAGCCACCCCTTCTAGGCCTTGAAGAGATGCTTCCAGATGTCTTCGTGCGTAGTGTCGAAGAGATGCTTCAAGGGCCGGGACCCTTCCAGATTGAACTCCCATAGATAGGAGTCCCGGCGTTGGCAGGGAAGGACGAGACGAACGAGTACCTAAATCACATTAGTGAGTTGGGTGCCCTTGGTAATCATGCCAGAGATGGGACTTTGGAGCGCCAGCACCTCCACCTGAGATCCCCAATCCGGACTCTTGTCGGTCCAAGAGGTTAGCCTCTCCGAGGGTCCAGATCTAAATGCGGGCGCTGCCGCCCACTTGGTGTCGCGAGGCTCAATGATATAAAACTACTACAGCCGCCAAACCTTGTTCGTCTCCACAAACGCCCCCTTCGGCCAGGTGGCGTTGGAAAGTTTGCTTACCATGGCACCTCCGCACTCCGTGTGTTGCCCGTCGACCACCTTCAGCTTCAAATTGAAGGTTTTGAGCCATAGGCCGAAGTGTGGGGGGACACGGAGGAACGCCTCACATACCACTATAAAAGCGGATATGTGGAGAATTGAATTCGGGGCTAGATCATGGAAATATAGCCCATAGAAAAACAAGAGGCCCCATACAAAGGGGTGAAGAGGAAATCCTAGCCCCCGAATAAAGTGCGAGAGGAAGACAACCCTCTCACCCGCCTTAGGGACGGGAATCACTTGGTCCTTTTCGGGGACTCGGTGCGCCACATCATCGGCGAGGTAGCCCGCGCTCCGGAGGCTCTTCACGGTCTTCTCCGTGACCGTGGATGCCTCCCACTTGCATTTAGAACCAAAACTAGCCATTGTTGGGAAGGGCGGCGGTGGTGGAGGAGTTTGAGAATTGAGGGCACAGGAGATGTGGGAGCTTGGGCCGGGGAGGTTAGAGAACTAGGGCATGAGGAGAGCATGGGGTTAAAGGGAAAGATTTGAGTCCTTTTATAAGCTGTGAATGCTAAACGCCCC
>LR738710.1:208738721-208790329 GCA_902687465.1 Secale cereale
CCCCCCCCCCCACTCCAGCCGTAAACCTCGTCGGTTCCCAACGAGGTCGTACGTAAGGCGCGGTTAAGATCCTCACGTCACATTGATAAGGATCCCGTAATAAGCGGACATGATCTCTGTTTCGACAAGACATGCCAATGGGGTTATACCTCAAAACGTGAAACTGGAGCGAAGAAAATGGTTCGATATATTAAAGGGACAGACATGATGCTTTGCTGAAAAGTTGTCAGTAAAGACACAATATCCGTTTTTTCGTTACCTTGCCTTCGAGGCTAAGGGTTGTACTAACCATGCAGAGCCAGACATAGTACCTTTTTGTAGGGAATATTGCTTCAGTATGTTCGTGAGGAGGAACCCGCCTTGCAATGTCGAAGACAGTACGCGAGCCGAACTCATCGTCATCGAAGACTGGTTTAGGGGCTACTGGGCGAGTCCTGGATTAAGGGGTCCTCGGGTGGCCAGATCACTCGTTATGGGCCGGACTGATGGGCCGTGAATATTATTAATGAAGATTATCTCCCGTATCCAGATAGGACTCCCATATGTGTAAAAATAACAAGTTTAGAGTTTGAGTATAATACTTTCCTACCTCTGCAAGGTGATCATGTACAAACCCTAGGTCCCTCCGGTGCATATATAAACCGGAGGGTTTTGTTCGTACAGACAGAAGAATCATAGCAATCATATAGGCTAGACTTTTAGGGTTTAGCCATTACGATCTCGAGGTAGATCAACTCTTGTAACCCATATTCATCAAGATCAATCAAGCAGGAAGTAGGGTATTACCTCGATCGAGAGGGCCCGAACCTGGGTAAACATCATGTCCCCAGTCTCCTGTTACCATCGATCCTCAGACGCATAGTTCGGGACCCCCTACCCGAGATCTGCCGGCTTTGACACCGACAACCGACGCGTACGAGTGTGCCTTTGCTATGCTTAATGCTTGTCACCAGGGCCCGAGTGCCATGATTTCAGATCTGAACCGTTTATGTTTTCACCATTACATATTGATACGTCCAAAACGTATCTATAATTTCTGCTTGCTCCATGCCACTTTTGGGTGATATTGCTATGATATTCATACACTTCCATACACTTTTGATCATATTTGGACTAACTTACTAATCCAGTGCACCCCAGTGCCAGTTTCTGTTTTCGGCTGTTTTTGTATTTCAGGTTTTCACATTTCGAGAACTGCCCAGAAAAATCCAGAAAAATTATATAAAAAGACAGCGTTCCGGAAACAACAGTGCGTCCGAAGGGCAGCCTGGGGGGGCCACCAGGGCTCCAGGCGCCCTGGCGGCGCCCCCCCCCCCCCCCCTGGGCCGCGCCGGGGGGGCGCCTGGGCCCCCCGAAGCTCCCCCGGTGCCCTACTTTGGCATATATTTAAAGGACCCTCCGAAACCCTCAGAAGAGGAACCCTTTTCGCGATCCCATCTCTGTTCTGCCGCCGCCGCCACTTCCAAGATCGGGAGCACCAGGAGAACTCTTCCCAGCACCCTGCCGGAGGGGAGGATCACCACCGGGAGCTTCTCCACCACCATGGACGCCTCCCGGATGACTCGTGAGTAGTCTCCCTTGGACCATGAGTCCATGACCAGTAGCTATCTGATGTTCTCCTCCCGTTCTTGTCCTTCACTAATTAATCCTCGTGAGCTGCCCTACATGATCGAGGCACCTATGTAATCCTTATGTTGTTGCTATGTTCAGTTTGCTGGGATCCGATGGATTATGAGATTATGTTCAGATTGATCTTGAGTAATATATTTGATTCACCTCTTTTATATTTTTGTTCATAAGTAATTCTTGCATGTTCTCCGTTGTTATTTATTGCTTTGGCCGAGTAGTAGGTAGTGACTCCAAGAGGGAACATTATGCTCGATTGTGGGTTCATGCCCCTCGATGACTAGCTTGAGTGACAGAAACATGAGTCTAGGGGATGTGCTGTTGCCACAAGTGGGAAAACAACGGTGCTTGTGCCCGCGGGTGCAAGGATTGTTTACTTTATGCAAAGTTCTTTTAATGCAGTTGTCTGTTGCATTGAGTTTACACTATGGGTGGGACTCGCAACTTAATACCAGCGAGATGTTTTGGATAGATATCTCAAGGTGGATGATTAGTAGTAGATATTGATGGATTTCGGTCTACTTACTTTGGCGTACTGCCCATGCTTTGAACCTCAACCTTTCTTGCAATGTAGTCAGCATTGGTTTGCGTTCGTGGTCCTGCCAATTGCCCAGCTGTAATTTGTTTACCTCACATAGCTGTTTTATCGTCTTTTGGGAGAGAGAGATCACTAGTGAACATCATGAGACTCCGGTCCATATTACCATCATTGATCACATCCGCTATTTACTTTTCGCTATTTACTTACTATTGCAAAACACTATCTATCACTACTATCATTGCTTTTAATCCTTTGTGAACTACAAGGCCGGAGGGATTGACAACCTCTCTGTACTCGTTGGGAGCAAAGTTATTTGTATCTGTGTGCAGGTCCACGTTGATTGCTACTAATCTGGCGCCGTAGCAATTGACACCTACTTGTTGAACCTAGGAGTCTCTGGGGATTCGATCCTTGGTATCTTTGCTAAGGGAAAACACTTCTACTTACTGCATCTTACACCTTCCACTTGGGGTAACCAACGAGGGGTTCGAGGCCCATCAAGGAGTATTTTCTGGCGCCGTTGCCGGGGACTCCACTCTTCAGGATAGGGGAGTTGCATGCTATCTTTTACCTTTGCTTTTTAGTCTTGTTAGTTTACCTTTCATTTTTGCTTTAGTTCCTTTTATCGAAAATCACAAAAATAGTTATCTCGCTTGCTTGCTACTATGGGTTCCACCGAGAACACCAAGTTGTGTGACTTCACTAGTCACAACAACAATGACTTCATCAGCACACCTATCACTACACCTGCCACTTCAGCACCTTCGTATGAAATTAAACCTGCTTTACTGAACTTAGTCATGAAAGAACAATTCTCCGGTGCTGGAGATGATGCTGCTTTACACTTGAACAACTTTGTTGAACTTTGTGATATGCAAAAGTACCAAGAAATAGATGGTAATATTGTTAAGCTTAAGCTTTTTCCTTTCTCCTTGAGAGGAGGAGCTAAAATATGGTATCAGTCTTTGCCTAGAAATAGCATAGATTCATGGGACAAGTGCAAAGATGCTTTTATTGGAAAATACTATCAACCTGCTAAAATTATCCAACTTAGAAGTAACATAATGAATTTTAAACAATTGGATAATGAACACGTTGCCCAAGCTTGGGAACGTATGAAATCTCTTATCAAGAACTGCCCTACTCACGGTTTGACTACTTGGATGGTTATCCAAACTTTTTATGCAGGCTTGAACTTTACCTCGCGGAACTTGTTAGATTCGGTCGCGGGAGGAACTTTTATGTCAACTACACTTGGTGCTGCCACAAAGCTTCTCGATGAGATGATGACCAACTATTCCCAATGGCACACCGAACGCGCTCCGACAGGTAGGAAGGTAAACTCTGTCGAGGAGATTTCCTCCCTTAATGAAAAAGTTGACTTGATCATGTCTCTACTTTCAAAGCAATCTACTGTTGATCCTCGTGATGTTCCTTTAAATTCTTTGATTGCTCAAGAACAAGTAGATGTGAACTTTATCTCTAGAAACAATTTTAACAACAATGCTTATAGGAGTAATTTTGGTAGCAATCCTAGACCGTTCCCCTCTAACTCTTATGGGAACAATAATGCTTATCCTAGTACCAAGAACTCCAATACTGAACTAGAGACCATGCTTAGAGATTTCATCACTACCCAAAAAGCCTTTAATAAGAATGTAGAAGAGAAACTACATAAACTAGATGATCTTTCTTTTAAGGTAGACCATTTAGCCAATGAGGTAAAATTGCTAAAAATTGAAACTTCTCCTCTCAAGGAGAGGGAAGTCATCCCTATTAATGCTACTCAAGTACAAATCAATGAAAACATTAGGATGATGGCTAAACTTAAAGAAAGATGGGCTAGAGAAAGGGATGGAACACTTCCCTCGTAAGAAGATCAAGTTACCTTTTGAGTCCGTTGTACGGGCTAGTTATTCTTTTACTCTTGATAAAACTTGATCTATGCATTATGCCTAGCTCAAAGGCATAAAAGAAAGCGCTTTTGGGAGGCAGCCCACATGAATAATTTTTTTGCTTTTGTTGTGTCTTGATGTTGTTTACTGCTGTAGCATCATCATTGTATCTTTGCTTTTCATATTTGTGCCAAGTATAGCCTCTGATTGCTAGAAAGTTCAAAAGTTGTGAGGTGCTGTCCAGGAAACAGATTCTGTCCTTGGATAGAAAAATTCGTATAAAATCACCAGATCATCTTTTTGGTCTGAATTTTTTCGACAGCGTTCTCTATATAATTATATTTCGTGCGTCTGTTCTGAGTTTTTTGATTTGAGTTTCATAAGTATCCCGATCAGATCAATTACTGTCTGCTGTTCTGTTTTTCACAGATTCTGTCCTGTTTTGCCTTTCCTTCACTTTGCAAATTAAGAACTTGCTTTTTCTTTGCAAGAACCTTTTGGCAATCTTGAGAAACAGTAGAACTTCAAGAATATCCTTATTTCCAGCAAGGTATAATTATTTTATTAAGGGTACTAACCTCGCTAATAAGATTATGATGAGTTATGTATGAAGGGAGTTTTCAAGTGTTTGAGGGAAGATGATAAAAAGATTCAGGAGTGTCAAGCGCTCAAGCTTGGGGATGCCCCCGTGCACCCCCAAGAAATATTCAAGGAGACTCAAGCGTCTAAGCTTGGGGATGCCCCCGTGCATCCCCTTCTCCATCAACATTATCAGTTCGTCTTTCGTTTCGCTATATTTTTATCACTTCATGTGTTATGTGCTATGCTTGGAGCGTCTTGCTTTTAGTTTTCTTTTTAGTTTTTCATAACGAGTCGGAACCCAGCATTCCTTTATGTGGGAGAGAAACACGCTCCACTTCTACCTAGAACATAACATAGAATTTTCATGTCTATCTATACTGTGTGTGTTCTTTGTCTTTTAATAGCTACTATCGTGCTCTGCTCTTAGTATTCATGCTTATCTTTTCAAGAGCTTTTGTTTAGTTGGTTGCTTGAACTCTCTTTAATTATCATGCTCACCTTATTAAGAGAGTTTGCTTCCGTTGCACTGGTTAATGTGTCTATGATAAAGATGCTACTTGCATGATGGTGCTTAGTAGTTCAGGTTTTCTTATGGTTAGTCTCAAATAGCTGGGGGATTCCCAATGTGTTATTGGAATACCAACATGGTTTGTTTGCCTATGATGTGGTATGGTTTAGTAATATCTTCCTTTGAGAATTTATTTTGATTGACTTGGCGTATGCTCACTCATATTTAAGACTGTAAAGAAAGTCTGTCAAGCCTTGATGATCTTTTATTTCTGAGTAGCGATATAACTTCCATGCCTGATTCAATATTGCTTTGTCGCTCTGCATGATTATGACCGTCATTGCTCTCTTAGTTGGTCGCTCCCAGTCTTTTCCCAACCTCCACCTGTACTAAGCAAACTAACCATGCAATACATAGCTCATGGGAAAGTAGCCTAAAAACTATTGTGGTAAAGAATATGTTGCTTATGTATCTTATTTCTTATAAGTTGCTCGCTGAGCGGTAACCATGTTTTTGGGGACGCCATCAACTGTCACACTTTTGTTGAATATCATGTGAGTTGCTATGCATGTTCGTCTTGTCTGAAGTAAGGGTGATTTACCGTGGGTTTAATGAATATGCATATTGTTAGAGAAGAACATTGGGCCGCCAACCAAAGCCATGTATCATGGTGGAAGTTTTAGCTTGGAACTTAATCCTCAATCTCTTACGAGCATATGCTTATGCATTGAAGAGGAGTCCATCATCTATTTTCTATGTTGTCCCGGTATGGATGTCCTCAAGTTGAGATCTATCAAAAACGAGAAATCAAATGCGATTTATCTCCTTGGACCTTTGTACAGGTGGCATAGAGGTACCCCTTTGTGACACTTGGTTGAAACATATGCAATGCAATGATAACCCATGGGAATCCAAGCTAATTAGGACAAGGAGCGAGCACTATTGGTATACGATGCATGAGGCTTGCAACTTATAGGATGTCTTATGCATGACACATATGAAGTACTACTACCGTTGACACAATTGCTTCCATGTTTTCAAAATAAAAAGCTCTAGCACTTAACCATTCTTTTACTTTTATGATTGAAGCACCAACTACTGAGAGCATGATTGTCATTCTGAGTGTAATGTGCATTGTCCCAAAGTAGCATTGTCTTTTGCATGATTGTGATATCGTTTATTCTGAAATGATTGTATCTAGTCATCACTTAAACCTTGAAGGTGCCCCTGCATTTATGTTTTGCATCACTAAAGGGGGCAAGCTAGATATCAATTTATCATATTTGCACATCATGTTCATTGCAAATCTTTTTGATGTTTCAGTTTCATATTGTAAAACTTTCAGTCATTTGTGATTTTCTCATGAGGCAACTTAATTACTTTAGAATCATTGTCTCAGTAAGCTTTTGTCATATGACTATAAAAAGTCCTATATGGTTAATAGCATGTCACCACAGAAATTATTCTTGTTATCATTTACCTACTCGAGGACGAGCAGGAATTAAGCTTGGGGATGTTGATACGTCCAAAACGTATCTATAATTTCTGCTTGCTCCATGCCACTTTTGGGTGATATTGCTATGATATTCATACACTTCCATACACTTTTGATCATATTTGGACTAACTTACTAATCCAGTGCACCCCAGTGCCAGTTTCTGTTTTCGGCTGTTTTTGTATTTCAGGTTTTCACGTTTAGAGAACTGCCCAGAAAAATCCAGAAAAAATATATAAAAAATCAGTGTTCCGGAAACAACACTGCGTCCGAAGGGCAGCCTGGGGGGGCACCAGGGCTCCAGGCGCCCTGGCGGCGCGCCCCCCCTAGGCCGCGCCGGGGGGGGCGCCTGGGCCCCCCGAAGCTCCCCCGGTGCCCTACTTTGGCATATATTTAAAGGACCCTCCGAAACCCTCAGAAGAGGAACCCTTTTCGCGATCCCATCTCTGTTTCGCCGCCGCCGCCGCTTCCAAGATCGGGAGCACCAGGAGAACTCTTCCCGGCACCCTGCCGGAGGGGAGGATCACCACCGGGAGCTTCTCCACCACCATGGACGCCTCCCGGATGACTCGTGAGTAGTCTCCCTTGGACCATGAGTCCATGACCAGTAGCTATGTGATGTTCTCCTCCCGTTCTTGTGCTTCAGTAATTAGTCCTCGTGAGCTGCCCTACATGATCGAGGCACCTATGTAATCCTTATGCTGTTGCTATGTTGAGTTTGCTGGGATCCGATGGATTATGAGATTATGTTCAGATTGATCTTGAGTAATATATTTGATTCACCTCTTTTATATTTTTGTTGATAAGTAATTCTTGCATGTTCTCCGTTGTTATTTATTGCTTTGGCCGAGTAGTAGGTAGTGACTCCAAGAGGGATCGTTATGCTCGATTGTGGGTTCATGCCCCTCGATGACTAGCTTGAGTGACAGAAACATGAGTCTAGGGGATGTGCTGTTGCCACAAGGGGGAAAACAACGGTGCTTGTGCCCGCGGGTGCAAGGATTGTTTACTTTACGCAAAGTTCTTTTAATGCAGTTGTCTGTTGCATTGAGTTTACACTATGGGTGGGACTCGCAACTTAATACCAGCGAGATGTTCTGGATAGATATCTCAAGGTGGATGATTAGTAGTAGATATTGATGGATTTCGGTCTACTTACTTTGGCGTACCGCCCATGCTTTGAACCGCAACCTTTCTTGCAATGTAGTCAGCATTGGTTTGCGTTCGTGGTCCTGTCAATTGCCCAGCTGTAATTTGTTTACCTCACATAGCTATTTTATCGTCTTTTGGGAGAGAGACATCACTAGTGAACATCATGAGACTCCGGTCCATATTACCATCATTGATCACATCCGCTATTTACTTTTTGCTATTTACTTACTATTGCAAAACAATATCTATCACTACTATCCTTGCTTTTAATCCTTTGTGAACTACAAGGCCGGAGGGATTGACAACCTCTCTGTACTCGTTGGGAGCAAAGTTATTTGTATCTGTGTGCAGGTCCACGTTGATTGCTACTAATCTGGCGCCGTAGCAATTGACACCTACTTGTTGAACCTAGGAGTCTCTGGGGATTCGATCCTTGGTATCTTTGCTAAGGGAAAACACTTCTCTGCATCTTACACCTTCCACTTGGGGTAACCAACGAGGGGTTCGAGGCCCATCACATATGTGCTCTTGATCCGATCTTGCTAGTCATATGCACCTGCTATGTGTTATGATCCGTAAACCCCAATGTGACAGTAATTGGGATAATTTCCGGTGATGGCCGTAGTTTGAAGGGTTTATGTATTCACTATGAGTTAACGCATTGTTCTAGTTCTCTATTAGAAGGAGGCCTTAATATCCCTTAGTTTCCTTATGGACCCCACTGCCACGGGAGGGCAGGACAAAAGATGTCATGCAAGTTCTTTTCCATAAGCACGTATGACTATTTACAAAATACATGCGTACATTATATTTATGAACTAGAGCTAGTTCTGTGTCGCCCTAGGTTATGACTGTTGTATGATGAATATCATCCAAGGAATTCACCGATCCAGTGCCTACGAGTTTTTCCACATATTGTTCTTGCTAAGTTACTACCGTTGTTGCCACTATTACAATTGTTAACAAACTAATGCTACTACTGTTACCATCACTACCGCTATCAATACTATCATACTATTGTGCTACTGATCACTCTGTTGCAGATATTTAATCTCCGGGCATGGTTGAATTGACAACTCAACTGCTAATAATTATAAATATTCTTTGTCTCCCCTTGTGTTGAATCTATAAATTTGGGTTGAATACTCTACACTCGAAAACTATTATGACCCCCTATAGTTGTGGGTCATCAAGAACTTTTTCTGGCGGCATTGCTCGGGAGCATAGCTATATTTGTTGAGACACTTGGGATTTATATATGATTATCACTATGAAAAATCTGAAAGACACTAAAACCAGATCTTTTCCTCTAAGATGAGGGGAGGTAAGGAATTTCCATCTAGCTCTGCATTTTATTCTCCTTCAGTTATAAGTAAGCTTGCAACACCACCACCTACTATTAATCCTAATATGTCGTAACTTATTGATGATGCTACCTCTGTTAGAATGATTCTATGAATGATGCTTATGATGATGCTAGTACCTTGCTTGATAAGACTGTGCCACTTGGTGAATTTCTTGATGAACAAATTGCTAGAGCTAAAGATAATGCAATTACTGAAACTAATGAAATTACTGAAACTGATGAAGTCTTTGAAACTAGAAATTATGAAACACCTATTAGACCTAGCTCTCCTAGATTTGAATTGCCTAAGATACCCGAGGGTTATGTTATGGATGAGGAGATAGCTAGAGGCTTTCTTGCTTGCAATGATAGGGAGGATCTTAAGAAATTACTATGCAAACCGAAAGAAAAATCTTTGAATGCTAGAATGAATGTGATCCCGAGTTTGCTACTTCACCTATCTTCGTTACCAATAAGGATTATGAATTCTCTATTGATCCAGAGTTAATTACATTGGTTGAATCTGATCCTTTGCATGATTATGAAACTGAAACTATTGTGGCACATCTTACTAAATTAAATGATATAGCCACCCTATTTGCTAACGATGAGAAAATTCACTACTAGTATATCCTCAAATTATTTCCGTTCTCATTAAATGGTGATGCTAAGGTATGGTACAATACTCTTGCTCATGGTTGTGTGCGTAGTCGCCAGGATATGATTTACTTTTTCTCTGAAAAATATTTTCCCGCTCATAAGAAACAAGCTGCCTTACATGAAATATTTAACTTTGTGCAAATTGATGAAGAGTGTCTCCCACAAGCTTGGGGGAGGCTTGTCCAGTTGCTAAATGATTTTCCTGATCATCCTCTTAAGAAAAAATAAATACTTGTTATCTTCTATAATGGACTAATCGTTGCTTCTAGGGACTTCCTAGATAGTTGTGCTAGTTTTTTCAGGGAACAAACTGTTGAACAAGCTGAGGAAATATTGAATAATATTTTAACGAATTATGTTGATTGAACTCTTCCTAAACCACCGCCCAAACCCACTCCTAAGAAGAGGGGTATCTTATTTCTCAGTCCTGAAGATATGCAAGACACAAAGAAATGTATGAAGGAAAAATGTATTAAAGCTGAGGATGTTAAGAATCTACCACCTACTGATGAAATACATGGCCTTGACACACGACCCCCATAGGTGGTAGAGGTAAATTCTCTTTTAAAATTTGATGAAGGTGACATCCCTTAGAATAAACATCCTAGTCAATGCCAATATGAATTTGACAACTACATTAGGAAACAAAATCACTTCAATGCTAATTTCATGAAATAGTTGAAATATAACTCTGATAGTATTGCTCGTTTGAGCGACTTCTTATTTAGAATCACTAATGATGTCAGAAGTGTAGGAAAAAGCATGCTTCTATGGTTCAAACTCACTTAGAACAAGTTGCTAAATCTCAAAGAGAATTGCTAAACGAAATAAATAATAATATGAATGATTATGTTGTTAGAGTAGCAACTAGAGGAGGCAAAATGACTCATGAACCTTATCTAGAAGGTCACCCAAAAAGGAATGAACAAGATTCTCAAAGAAATAATATTGATGCACCTAGTTCTTCTAAATGGAAAAAGAAAAAGAAAAATGATAGGATTGTGCATACCTCTAGTAAACCTGAGATAGAAAAACCTTCTAAAGATAATAATGATGTCTCTATTTCTAATGTTGAAACCCAATCTGGTAATGAACACTCACCTAGTGATAATGAAAATGATAATTATGACGTTCATGAAGACACCCAACTAGATAATGATAAGGAACCAGATAATGATGTTGAGATGGAACCTGTTGTTGATCTTGATAACCTACATTCTGAAAATAAACGACATGATAAAAGAGACTTTGTTGCTATAAAACATGGTAAAGAGAGAGAGCCATGAGTTCAAACCCCATGCCCTTTCCACCTAAATCATCTTAAAAATGATGAAGTATTTGAACGCTTTGTTGAAATGCTTAGGCCAGTCTTTTTGCACACTCATTTGACTAATATTTTAAAGATGCCCCCTTATGACAAGTACATGAAAGACATTATCACTAATAAAAAGAAAAATACCTGAAGCTGAAATCTCCATCATGCTTGCTAATTATTCTTTTAAGGATGGAGTACCTAAAAAAATTGGAGATTCGTGAATACCAATTATACCTTGCTTTATCAAAATAAATTACGTCAAAACTGCTTTGTGTGATTTAGGACCTCACTAGTGGAAAAAGTGTTAGCCACAACTTCAATTAGTGGCGCGTCATTTTCTATCCACGCCGCGTATTTCGTACGTCACTAGTAATAGGTTACTAGTGGCGTGCTCCCTGAAGTCCACGCCACCAGTATTTCAGATCCGACAGTTTGGCCCAGCGTAAGTTATTGCTGGCATGTGAAAATATGCCACACCATTGATACTGTAAGTAGTGGTGGCGTGATTGAATAGTGTCAAGCGACCAGTAATCGAACATGTCAGTTTAAATTTTATTTAATTTGAACCAATTAGGCTGGTCGTAATGGGAGTATCATAGGTAGATGAAGAAACAGAGGCTTGAGTATCATATCATGATACTGTATCATATTAAATGATGTGCTACTTTGTGTCATGCATGACAATAAATGTAGTCCTATATGATACCAACATATGATACCATGCATTACGGATGTAGTATCATACACTAGCATCATATGCATGATACTAGTATATGATACTCTCCATTATAACCAGCCTTTTTTGCAGGCAAATCAGAGAGCTTTATTCAACAAAAGTGTTCCCTCGGCAATCAGCCAAAAGGCTGGTTACCAGAAAACTAGGGGTCTCTTCGAGCCAACATTCGGTCACATTGAGTGTGCATGCAAGTTTTGCACAGAGATGTGCCGGTAAGTTTGCTGACCTGCTTACATGTTGAATCTCAAAAACTGAAAAATCAAAACTAAGCTCTCCTATTTCATCTAGGATAGGAGCCACAATCAAACGTGAATTGTGGCGGGTATGCCAGAGTTGCACTAACTCCTGACAGTCGGTCTCCATTATCACATGCGATAGACCTCGAAGTTTTGCAAAGAGTGTTCCTTCTCGCATTGATAAGGCTTCCATTATCATAGGATCGGAGATGTCACTGAAAGGTTTGCACCAAGCTCCTAGTAGCGCAGACGCAAATCGGGCTATACCACCCGCTCCTCCTCGACCCTCTGCCAGATTGAGAGCTCCATCGCAAGTTATCTTGGTCATACCTGATTCGGGTGGTCTCCATCCGTGACCTGGTAGCACAGAAGATTCTTTTCGGGGTAACTCCAGCAGCGCAAGGGCCTCCCGTATCGATCTAATAGCAGCTACAGGGTCTCTCCCATCTTCTCCATGTTTGATCTGGTTACGAGAATGCCAGATCGTCCACATTATAGTAATGATCTTTGCGCGATCTTCCTCCTTGATGCGATCGCCACATAGTATATCTCTGGCCCACGAGCTTGGGTGTAAACGAGGGAGTCTGAGATCAAACCAAGCACAAGCTTCGTTCCAGAACCGTCGTGCATGGGAGCATTGTAGTAGCGCATGCATGAGATCCTCCTCTCTTGCCATGCACACTTTACAAGTGTCTAGTACCGAGATGTGGCGGTGTTTTAGGGTGCATTCATCAGGTAGAATTCCCCGCAATACCCTCCACCAAAATACCCGTACCTTTGGGATCACTTTGAGTCTCCATAGGGTTGTCCACATATGTTTATCATCCATTGAAGCACCGGTAGCCGTCCCTTCTTCTAGAGCCAAGCGCTCGTTTTGAGTCACTAGAGCACGGTACGCCGATTTAACAGTGTCGTTGCCTGATCGTTCAAAGGCCCAAGCATAAAAATCTTGTCCTCCCCCCATTACTAAACAGTAAAACGCAGCTTGCTACGGCCTCGCACAGTGATTAGGTGTCTTAAGCCGTTCGTTTCACTAATGGGCGGACCAGATTACCCGGGTCATTCCGCGCCACTAGCTCGGCTTCCCGCTGCGTAACTTCACGCCAGCTAGCAGGCCCACGTGACTGGGCTGCTGCTCCACAGAACAATATGGGCATCTTCTTATGAACTGGGCCAACACCCACTATGGGCCGCCACGAGGGAAAAGCTTTCGCTTAGTAGGCCTAGCATATTCCTCGTTGTCGCAAGCTTTTCACACCTATCCAATTTGCCTAACCATGCAGAAGATTGATGAGAAACTTCATGGTGATAAATTGACATAGTTTCCTATTGATGTGAAGCACGAAGTCATAGGCACACTGCATCGAAGCAGAGTAAAAAAATCACAAGACTTGGCAAAGTAACCTACCTTGGGGCCATCCCAGTATTCTAATTTAATTTGTGAAGTAAACTTACAAAGTATGCATTTTAATTATACATCATTTCTCGTAGAAAACAACATGTATTTCAACTTTGTAGTCATGAAGAAGTTGGCCATGGATCAAAATATGAACTTATTAGGATACTTAGTTGAAGACTACAAATAATTAATATTTTGCATGTTTGTTTTAAAAAATATTTTGCATGCCATATAGTATATCATCTACCTCATTGGTTTCACAAAGTATTTTTTCAATAAGTTATCCTTGCAATATAATAGTTTGCATCTTTAGCTTGTGATCCTCTTCACCAGGGACGGAGCCAGCAGGGGGCGAGCAGGGGCCATGGCTCCCCCCCATGCTGTACAAAAATCATAAACTACCCCTATGTAGTATGTGGATTTAATGAATTTGACCACTGATACGTCCAAAACGTATCTATAATTTCTGCTTGCTCCATGCCTCTTTTGGGTGATATTGCTATGATATTTATACACTTCCATACACTTTTGATCATATTTGGACTAACCTATTAACTCAGTGCACCCCAGTGCCAGTTTCTGTTTTCTGCTGTTTTTGTATTTCAGGTTTTCCCATTACGAGAACTGCCCGAAAAATCCCGGAAAAATTATATAAAAAATCAGCGTTCCAGAAGCTTCCCGGTAGCCAAAGTAGAGCCGGGGGGGCCACCAGGGCTCCAGGCGCCCTGGTGGCGCGGCCCCCCTGGCCGCGCCGGGGGGGGCGCCTGGGCCCCCCGAGCCTCCGATGATGCCCCCCTTTGGCATATATTTAAGACGCGTCTCGAAACCCTCGAGACGGGAACCCTTTTTCGCGATCTCATCTCTGTTCCGCCGCCGCCGCGCTTCCAAGATCGGGAGCACCAGGAGAACTCTTCCCGGCACCCTGCCGAAGGGGAGGATCACCACCGGGAGCCTCTCCACCACCATGGACGCCTCCCGGATGAGTTGTGAGTAGTCTCCCTTCGACCATGGGTCCTTGACCAGTAGCTATGTGATGTTCTCCTCCCCTTCTTGTGCTTCACTAATTAGACCTCGTGAGCTGCCCTACATGATCGAGGCACATATGTAATCCTTATGCTGTTGCTATGTTGAGTTTGCTGGGATCCGATGGATTGTGAGATTATGTTCAGATTGTGTTTGAGTAATATATTTGATCTACCTCTTTTATATTTATGTTCGTAAGTAATTCTTGCATGTTCTCCGTTGTTATTTATTGCTTTGGCCAAGTAGTAGGTAATGACTCCAAGAGGGAACGTTATGCTTGATTGTGGGTTCATGCCCCTCGATGACTAGCTTGAGTGATAGAAACATGAGTCTAGGGGATGTGCTGTTGCCACAAGGGGAAAAACAACGGTGCTTGTGCCCGCGGGTGCAAAGATTGTTTACTTTACGCAAAGTTCTTTTAATGCAGTTGTCTGTTGCTTTGAGTTTACACTATGGGTGGGACTCGCAACTTAATACCAGCGATATGTTTTGGATAGATATCTCAAGGTGGATGATTAGTAGTAGATGCAGATGGATTTCGGCCTACTTGCCTTGGCGTACCGCCCATGCTTTGAACCTCTACCTTTCTTGCAATATAATTAGCATTGGTTTGCGCACATAATTCTGTCAATTGCCCAGCTGTAATTTGTTTACCTCACATAGCTGTTTTATCGTCTTTTGGGAGAGAGACATCACTAGTGAACATCATGGGACCCCGGTCCATATTACCATCACTAATCACATCCGCTATTTACTTTCTACTTTTACTTACTATTGCAGCAATACCTATCACTATTATCACTTGCGTTTGATCCTTTGTAAACTACAAGGCCGGAGGGATTAACAACCTCTCTGTACTCGTTGGGAGCAAAGTTATTTGTATGTGTGAAGGTCCACGTTGATTGCTAATATCTGGTGCCGTTAGCAATTGACACCTTCTTGTTGAAACTGGGAGTCTCAGGGGAAATCGATCCTTGTTATCTTTGCCAAGGGAAAGCTTCCGCTACACTGCATCTCAAACCTTCCACTTGGGGTAACCAACGAGGGGCGAGAAGCCATCAAGCAAAGTTTTCTGGCGCCGTTGCCGGGGACTCCACTCTTCAAGATAGGGGAGTTGCACGCTATCTTTTACCTTTGCTTTTTAGTCTTCTTAGTTTACCTTTCAGTTTTTGCTTTAAGTATCTTTTATCAAAAATCACAAAAATAGTTATTTCATTCTTTAGTTGTCATTATGTCGGGTCCTTTTGTCTTTGGCGAGGCAGAAGTTCTCACCTTTAAACAAAGAGGTGGGGAGAGTCTAAAAGATGCTTGGTATAGAATTAATGATTCTCAAAAAAGAGCCACCAAGAAGCAATCTACTACTATCCTGCTTAGAAATTTTTATGTTGGAATTACTTCTTGGAATAGGTTTATTCTAGACACTGCTATCAATGGAAATTTCCTAGAGGCCCCAGTTTGGGAGTCTCTTATTATTATTGAAAATCTTGTTGGGAATCCCCCTGTTGTTAGCATTCAAGAGGACATCACCCTAGCTCACATTATGAAAAAACTTGAAAAGATAGAGCTAGAGATGCCAAACATTAATAAGATAAACGAGTTGGATCGTAAGATCCAAGGGAATTTGAATAGGCTTGATAGATCCATGCATAAAATTTTCAAAACTTTGGAGACCATCAAATCCCATGACTTGGACTCTTCTAGGTTAGACAAGATTGAGGAAATCTTTGATACTCTAGGAACTACTTTCTCCTCAATCGAAACCGAAAAGGTAGAAACTCCGGCAAGGAAGGAGTCTAAGTTCGCTCACGTTCCAAAGGCTCCCCGCTCTAAAAGTAATCCATCTATTGCCAAAGGGGTTGAAACTGTAAAGACTTTGAAAGAAACACCTCTCTTTGATGAATTTATAAATGAATCTTCCCTTGACTTTTATCCTTTTGGTCTTCTTCCTAGAAGTATCTCTATGAGGCCTTTATTTGAAAGTCCTCTTAAGACTAGTTGTATTATTGAAGAGCTTTTTGATGATCTTGATGATGGTTCAATTGATACAACTTGATCTCTTTGCATTATGCCTAGCTTAAAGGCATAAAAGAAAGCGCTTTTGGGAGGCAGCCCACATGAATAAATTTTATTTTGCTTTTGTTGTGTCTTGATGTTGTTACTACAGTAGCATCATCATTGTATCTTTGCTTTTTAATTTTGTGCCAAGTGTAGCCTCTGATTGCAAGAAAGTTCAAAAGTTGTGACGTCCTGTCCAGGAAACAGATTATGTCCTTGGATAGAAAAATTCGTATAAAATCACCAGATCATCTTTTTGGTCTGAATTTTTTCGACAGCGTGCTCTATACAATTTTCTTTCGAGCGTCTGTTCTGAGTTTTTTGATTAGAGTTGCAGAAGTGCCCCAAAAAAATCATTTACTACCTGCTGTTCTGTTTTTCACAGATTCTGACCTGTTTTGCCTTTCCTTCATTTTGCAAACCTTGAGCTTGCTTTTTCTTTGCAAAAACCTTTTGGCAATCTTGAGAAACAGTAGACCTTCAAGAATATCCTTATTTCCAGCAAGGAACAATTATATTATTATGGGTACTAACCTCGCTAATCAGATTATGATGAGTTATGTATGAAGGGAGTTTTCAAGTGTGCCAGGGAAGATGATAAAAAGATTCAGGAGTGTCAAACGCTCAAGCTTGGGGATGCCCCCATGCACCCCCAAGAAAAATTCAAGGAGACTCAAGCGTCTAAGCTTGGGGATGCCCCCGTGCATCCCCTTCTCCATCAACATTATCAGTTCGTCTTTCGTTCCACTATATTTTTATCACTTCATGTGTTATGTGCTATGCTTGGAGCGTCTTGCTTTTAGTTTCCTTTTTAGTTTTCTTTAGCTTTTCATAACGAGTCGGAACTCAGCATTTCTTTGTGTGGGAGAGAAACACGCTCCACTTCTACCTAGAACATAACATAGAATTTTCATGTCTATCTTTGCTGTGTGTGTTCTTTGTCTTTCGATAGCTACTATCATGCTTAGCTCTTAGTTTTCATGCTTATCTTTTTAAAGAGCTTTTGTTTAGTTGGTTGCTTGAACTCTCTTTAGTTATCATGCTTATCTTATTAAGAGAGTTTTCTTCTGTTGCATTGGTTGATATGTCTATGATAAAAATGCTACGTGCATAATGGCGCTTAGTAGTTCATGTTTTCTTATGGTTAGTCTCAAATAGCTGGGGGGGGGGGTTCCCAATGTGTTATTGGAGTACCAACATGATTTGTTTGCCTATGATGTGGTATGGTTTAGTAATATCTTCCGTCAAGAATTTATTTTGATTGACTTGGCGTATGCTCACGCATATTTAAGACTGTAAAGAAAGTCTGTCAAGCCTTGATGATCTTTTATTTCTGAGTAGCGATATAACTTCCATGCCTGATTCAATGTTGCTTTGTCGCTCTGCATGATTATGACCGTCATTGCTCTCTTATTTGGTCGCTCCCAATCTTTTGCTAACCTTCGCCTGTACTAAGCGGACTGACTGCTTGTGCATCCAAAATCCTTTAAACCAGTTATGCCATATGAGTCCACCATACCTTCCTATACATGGTATTTACCTGCCATTCCTAACGAAGACTTTCATGTGCCATCTCGAAATTATTCAAAAAAAATGCATTTCTATTTTGTGCCTCTGTTTTAGCTCATGAGGAAGTAGTAGTTAATTCATGATCTTTTTAAGTTGGACAAGCTTCACCCCGGGATTGCATGTATAATGTGCAAACCCATAATACGAGAAGGAACTGGCAATGAGTGCGCCCGGCTCAAAATTAATATAACAAACAAACCCTCCTTCACGCTTTGTTCATGAGAAATCAGAAAACTTTGGCAGTGATAAACAAAGGAGATTAAGAGGATGTGATCGTCCTCATTCGGGAGCCGTTCCTCGAAACTTGTCCATCTCAATAAGTAATTGAGTTATCTGCTAGCATTCATTGACGAAACATGCATATCCAAAAAATAATTATTACCTCTGTTTTTAAAACCAAGAGCTCTGGTACATGTTTTGTCTTTGTTTCCGACCACGGGTTTTCAACCTTGCCAACAAAAGCCACGGTTCGAGAGTCTCCACCTTCTTTTTAAAGCACCAACTACTGAGAGCATGATTGTCATTCTGAGTGTAATGTGCATTGTCCCAAAGTAGCATTGTCTTTTGCATGATTATGATATCGTTTATTTTGAAATCATTGTATCTAGTCATCACTTAAACCTTGGAGGTGCCCCTACATTTATGTTTTGCTTCACTAAAGGGGGCAAGCGAGATATTACCTTATCATATTTGCACACCATGCTCATTACAAATCTATTTGATGTTTCAGTATCATATTGTAAAACTTTCAGTTCTTTGTGATTTTCTCATGAGGCAACTTAATTACTACAGATTCATTGTCTCAGTAAGCTTTTGTCATATGACTATGAAAAAGTCCTATATGGTTAATAGCCTGTCACCACAGAAATTATTCTTGTTATCATTTACCTACTCGAGGACGAGCAGGAATTAAGCTTGGGGATGTTGATACGTCCAAAACGTATCTATAATTTCTGCTTGCTCCATGCCTCTTTTGGGTGATATTGCTATGATATTTATACACTTCCATACACTTTTGATCATATTTGGACTAACCTATTAACTCAGTGCACCCCAGTGCCAGTTTCTGTTTTCTGCTGTTTTTGTATTTCAGGTTTTCCCATTACGAGAACTACCCGAAAAATCCCGGAAAAAATATATAAAAAATCAGCGTTCCAGAAGCTTCCCGGTAGCCAAAGTAGAGCCGGGGGGGCCACCAGGGCTCCAGGCGCCCTGGTGCCGCGGCCCCCCTGGCCGCGCCGGGGGGGGCGCCTGGGCCCCCCGAGCCTCCGCTGATGCCCCCCTTTGGCATATATTTAAGACGCGTCTCGAAACCCTCGAGACGGGAACCCTTTTTCGCGATCTCATCTCTGTTCCGCCGTCGCCGCGTTTCCAAGATCGGGAGCACCAGGAGAACTCTTCCCGGCACCCTGCCGGAGGGGAGGATCACCACCGGGAGCCTCTCCACCACCATGGACGCCTCTCGGATGAGTTGTGAGTAGTATCCCTTGGACCATGGGTCCATGACCAGTAGCTATGTGATGTTCTCCTCCCCTTCTTGTGCTTCACTAATTAGACCTCGTGAGCTGCCCTACATGATCGAGGCACAAATGTAATCCTTATGCTGTTGCTATGTTGAGTTTGCTGGGATCCGATGGATTGTGAGATTATGTTCAGATTGTGTTTGAGTAATATATTTGATCTACCTCTTTTATATTTATGTTCGTAAGTAATTCTTGCATGTTCTCCGTTGTTATTTATTGCTTTGGCCAAGTAGTAGGTAGTGACTCCAAGAGGGAACGTTATGCTTGATTGTGGGTTCATGCCCCTCGATGACTAGCTTGAGTGACAGAAACATGAGTCTAGGGGATGTGTTGTTGCCACAAGGGGGAAAACAACGGTGCTTGTGCCCGCGGGTGCAAGGATTGTTTACTTTACGCAAAGTTCTTTTAATGCAGTTGTCTGTTGCTTTGAGTTTACACTATGGGTGGGACTCGCAACTTTACCAGCGAGATGTTTTGGATAGATATCTCAAGGTGGATGATTAGTAGTAGATGCAGATGGATTTCGGTCTACTTGCCTTGGCGTACCGCCCATGCTTTGAACCTCTACCTTTCTTGCAATATAATTAGCATTGGTTTGCGCACATAATTCTGTCAATTGCCCAGCTGTAATTTGTTTACCTCACATAGCTGTTTTATCGTCTTTTGGGAGAGAGACATCACTAGTGAACATCATGGGACCCCGGTCCATATTACCATCACTGATCACATCCGCTATTTACTTTCTACTTTTACTTACTATTGCAGCAATACCTATCACTATTATCACTTGCGTTTGATCCTTTGTAAACTACAAGGCCGGAGGGATTAACAACCTCTCTGTACTCGTTGGGAGCAAAGTTATTTGTATCTGTGTGAAGGTCCACGTTGATTGCTAATATCTGGCGCCGTTAGCAGTTGACACCTTCTTGTTGAAACTGGGAGTCTCAGGGGAAATCGATCCTTGTTATCTTTGCCAAGGGAAAGCTTTCGCTACACTGCATCTCAAACCTTCCACTTGGGGTAACCAACGAGGGGCGAGAAGCCATCAACCACTAAATTTTATGTATGACCCCCCTCAATGCTTTAGATGTTTCAGTGGTCCCCCTCAAATAAAATTCCTAGCTACATCCCTGCTCTTCACCATCATACATATTCTATATACTCCCTCCGTCCGAAAATACTTGTCATCAAAATAGACAAAAAAGAATGTATCTAGAACTAAAATACATCTAGATACATCCTCTTTTATTCATTTTGATGACAAGTATTTCCGGACGGAGGGAGTACTAGATTCATGGAAGTTGGCATAATGACATGTGTTTCCTTCTCCTCACCCACGACAATGCCTCTCTAGGAGAGCATCATGCTACCAGGGCACCCAATCTTCTCTTCCACACTACTTCACTGCAAACTGGTTAAATTTCTCTCCTTTGATAACTTAATGATATATTGGCCAATTTATGAAAAATGATCTCTTGTGTTTTGTATATTCACTTATTATGGGAAGTTCTTATCAATCTATCAAAAATTGACGAGCGCGGCAACGCGGGCATTCATGATCTAGTGATTGGGATACCAGCCTTACTGGTGGCGTGTGTGAATAGTGCCACGCCACTAGTAATAAATACGTGTAACTTCTACCCACACCTAGGGATGTAAACGGATCGGATCGGATCGGATAATGCTCTTACCATATCCTTTACCATATTTTTTGGTCGGATTCGGAGCGGAGCGGATAATGACCGGATGCGGATTCGAATGCGGATTATGTCGGACTACGGGTTCGGAGCGGAGGCGGAGCAAATTCGGACCGGAAACGGACTAAAATTATCGGATGATACGTGCAAAGACATAATTTATTTCTACTAAGCAAACAATACGAAAACATGTTTTCAACCAAGCGCATAACACTAGAGAGTGGCGTTTTAAAGTTATAAATAACCAGTATAGCAATAATATGCAGTACCAATAAGATGTGGATATCATTAGTTCATTACACATAGAGTCCAAGACAAAGGTCGTACTTAAGAAATACTTAATTCAATCGAAGTTTTTATTTATTATGAAAGGCAAGTATCCGATCAAGTAGAAGCCGGCAATCATCCTTGATTTCTTATCAACATGGTGTTCTTCCAATCCACTGGCATCACCCTGTGAGAATGATAAGAGATATTAGATGCTACACTTGACAATCAGAGAAATTATTGATACTTAGTTGTGGACAATTAAGTAGTTCGAATACACATGCGTCAATTCTGAGGTGTATATATCCACATGATAAATCTGTAACTTCTTAGCGTATGTGTATATAGAGAGAAGAGAAACATCAAGCATCAGATATTGTATGCATTGATGCATGTACTATACATACATGTCTAATTCAATTATATTGATATCTGATCGGTAACTAGCAACATACATATTCAATCATGAGTACATATGTATATATAAATGTAAATCTAACCTGATCGGCATGTCATTCGTAACTAGCAAGTAGCAGCACACATATAGAAGGCATATATTAGTAAAACTAATCTATATGTGCAAAGAGGATAAATGCTGGTAATATATACTAACATACATCAGAGAATTGTCGGTATAATTGCATACCTAAACTTCTTGCTCCTGATGCAGTTTATCAGCCTCTTATTCAAGATCTATTCCTTGATTATCCTATGTATCAGCAACATGAAATTGAAGGAAAATATTGTTAGTACTTTACAGAAATAAAATAGCAGTAATGTTCAAGAGGCAATCAGACATACTTGCATAGCTAGCCTCTCCCCTAAAGTTGAAGTACTCATGGTATAATGGAAATTGTCATCATCACTGCCAACTTCTGCTTGTGACTACAAAGTCCCGGAAATATATTAGCATTAGATCATGTATAGGGAATTAATGTCGTGAAGGCAAGGCAAGTCCCTTGAAAAATTAGTAAGAGCGGTAGAGAGGGCAGGGCATTACCTTTTCGTCAAGCTGTTCCTCAAGACTCATATTAGCAATAAGTGTTTCCACAACCTCCAGATCATTCACAATAGAACCAAGTCTATCCCCTCTTTTATTGTCATTTTTCCTAGATGCAGCAACCCAGTCTTTTGTACATATTAATGCTTCTACCACATGGGGGTCAAGACGACTGCGGAATGGATCAATAACACGACCACCGGCACTGAAAGCTGCTTCTGAGGCAACAGTGGACACTTGTATGGCCAAAACATCACGAGCAAGCATTGATAACACAGGATAAACATCTTGATGTGTTTTCCACCATGATAAGATATCAAAGTTCTCAAAAGCAACCTTTGAAAGCCTTGCTGTAGCTTCTGTCATGTACTTATCCAAGTCAGTGTCACCATCATTAGACCCATGAGTGCCCTGCTGAGACAGAAAATAATCATCTTCATCTTCTACCATAAGATCAGCCGCACCTTCTTGGGCAGTGGTAGTACAACTAGGTCCATTAGTGCTCTGTGAATACTTAGAAGCATATGCTTGGTACATCTGCTTCACGGCAATAATCAACTCTTCTACTTTCCCACGATACAGTAGTTCCCCATGAACCTTTCTCATGTAATGTTCAATTCCACTTCTCTTGTATCTAGGGTCAAGAAAGAAGGCAACCGCTAGAGCAATATTTGACTTCCTCCAGTACTTATCAAATTTAGTTTGCATAGAAGATGCCATCTTTTTAATAGTAGTATCACTACTTTTACGCCAACCAGAAATTAAAGCCTTGATCTCACAAAAGCCTTTATAGAATAAGTTTGCTGTTGGATATTGATTACCTGATAGTAGAGTCGTGAGATCATCAAACTTCTTCAAGCATCTACAAAGAGTAAGCGCCTTGTCCCAATCATCGGCTGTTGGAGCAAACTTATCAAACTTCTTTTTGTCAATCTCATGCAACCTATCAAAGGCCTTCTTATAATATAGGGCATCGCTCAACATGTGGTATGTAGAATTCCACCTCGTTTGGACATCCAGCCGTAGACCTTTTTCTGTGGACAACCCACACTCAGATGCACACTTATAGAATTCCTCCTCCAACTGAGGCGATGATTTTACTGCCAAAACAAATGCCTTAACACCCCAAACTGCATCTGAAATCTGATCAAGACCATCTCTAGCAACCAAATTAAGAACATGATTTGCACATCTCACATGAAAGAATTCACCATCACATACTAGAGGGGAATACTCTTTCAGTTTACTAATGATATGTTTAACACAAACTTCATTTGAAGATGCATTGTCCAAAGTAAGAGAAAACATTTTTTTCTCAATAAACCAGCGCAAAATGCAAGTAATAAATTCTCCAGACATGTTAAGACCAGTATGGCGCCCTTCTACATGCATAAATTTGATGATCCTTTTCTGAATAATCCATTCATCATCAATCCAATGCACAGTGACACACATGTACCCTTTATTCTGATTTGATGTCCACATGTCCATTGTGGTGCTAAAATGACAGTTAATTGTTTTAAAATACTCATACAACTTATCCTTTTCTGTTTCAAACATAGCCACTATTTCATTTCTAACAGTGTTACGGTTCTTCATAGGAAATGATGGGCGCAAGGATTTGATGAAGTCACGGAAGTATTCATGCTCAACAATATTGAAGGGATATTCATGCATGATTATTGCCAAGTGGAGCTTTCTCAAGGAAGACTCTTGATCATACTTATAAGCCTCAACAGCAACAGAACCATGTTCCTTCTTCTCTACTTTGAGCAACTGTTGGCCTGACTTCACACTATGCATCTTAATATGGTTCAAGAAGACTGATGTCCCATTCCTGCTATTTCTCTTTGCATCATAAGTGCAGTACTTGCATTTAGCCCATGCTTCCTTAATTTTCTTGCCATCTACCACCACCGTCTTGAAAAACTTGTCAAAATGGTCCCAACATTCTGATGTGGTCTTCTTTTGTTTCTTCCCTACGGGCTCATCGACTCCTGCATCCTGATTATCGCCCTCCAGATCAATCACTTTATTTGCAACTTCATTCCCACTGCCAATATTCGGCGGCTCTTCATCTTGACTTTCAGCTGGGGGTGATACAACCATACTGTGAACTGAACTTGCACTTGTTCTTTCATATGTTGATCTTTTCCCCAATATCTTATTCAGACGATCTATAAAAAGAATAACAATACAAAAGTAATCAGTCACTTTTTAATGATCAAAGGCATTAATATCTTAGAAGGATCAACAAGAAAGGCATTAAACATCATAAATTCAGTGTTTTGTAGTCTATTAAGATAAAGCCTACTCGACTACTACAAACTTGCCATTGTCATGTATGGGTGTCGATCATGGCCATGAGCAACACTGATTTTGCTCCGTGCGAATCTAAATTGAATAGTATACGTGGGTGCCGAAGTGAAGTGGCATGCTGCAGTTTGCCTGCAACTGAAAGCCAACTTACACATGTGCCAAAAAAAAATTCTATCCTGCTAAGTTGAACCAGCTGGGTGTGTCGGTTCAGTGTTTAAGTCAGTTTTGTGTTGCCAAGTGGATCTTGTATAAATGTTCAGGAATTTCTTCTACAGAAAAGGTTGGCTGAAAATTGAAAAAGAGAAGGGCAAGTGTTGGCCGAAACCAAATACTACTGTCTTTGTCAGTCTCCTTTGTTTTTAGTTACTCTGTTTTTCTCTGAAAGTCTACAGGATACATCTCTTTTTGAAACACAGCAAGTGTGTGAGTCCATAGAAAGCAGATAGAGCCAAGAGAGATTGTGAGGGTCTGACCATAAATACATTGATTCAGCAAGACGTGTAACTGCAAGAAGCTAACCCAACGGCCAACCCCCAAGCAAGCAAGCAATCGGATTAATTTCTAGAGCCAGCTATTGTTTCATTGCTTTGAACGTGGTGAGTTTATAGGAGTATGTGCGTACGTGCTAATGGTCACGTTCTATCGGCGAAGTACTGATGGCGTACTGTGTCGACGCGAACCCACATCGGATCCATGGAGACCGCCATCAAGACGGCGGACGTTGCCCATCGTCGCTTTCGGGCTGCCGATCATGTCCGTGAGAAGCGCCGGCCACGCCCGTTGAGGCTCTACGACGCTGGCGTGCGTTTTGCCGTGGTGTGGGCGTACGGCTGCTCACGGCGACCATTGACAGCCGGACATGATCATAGATCATCGATGCTCTACCTTGCGCGGGACTATGTGCATCTATGAATTCACTTACCTCCGTTTTTGGCACCAACTGATTGGCCACGGCAACGGGCATCTTTGACCATCGTTGAACCACCGGACTATCGGAGAGATCAGAGATGCAGCCGGCGGCCGGGGAGAAGCAACAATGCAAGATGGCGATGGAGAGACCGATAGAGGGATATGTATGCGCTATCGCCGTTGTGTACCAATTTTACAAGCGGTGATTGCGTACGAGATTATGGTAGAGTATATCCTAGGGGTGACTGCAAATCAACAATTACTAACTTAAATTGGCATATGGACCGGGCCTTCTCGTCTGGGCTTAATTTATCGGATATAATCCGGTTTTCTTCCCTCGGATAATCCGCAAAAAATAGCGGATAATCCATATCCGTCGGATACTAGGGATACCATATCCGCTACCATATCCGCCGGATATCCGATTGATCAAAATCCGTATCCGCATCCATATCCGGCGGATTCACATAATTGCATACCATATCCTTAAAAACGGATGCGGATGCGGATTCGGAGCGGAAATTATCCGTACCATTTACATCCCTACCCACACCACCGATAAAATTATAGTATTATTTTTAAGCAATAATAAAAAAAATAGCTGAAGAAGGCCAAAATGGCCACGAGGCCCAGCCCAGTCTGCCACCCACCCACGCAGCCCAATTCCTCTCCTGCCCTCGTCTCCCACCTCTGACCTCCCCACAGCCGCCGCCCCATCACGCCCACCTCCCGGCCGGCTGATTCCGGCGACTCCGCCGCTGCCCAGCACGCTCCCGTGCTCGCAACGCTCCACCACGTCCGTCCCTCCGCCTAGATTCTCCGCTCGCGGCCTAGAGCGCCCACCCGCAACTCTCCTCCGCGGCTAGGATTTCGGGCTGCGGCGTGCCCTCCGGCGGCTCCGTCTTCGGAAACGATGGCGCTCCGTTCGACGGCCTTCGACATGGAGGCTTCCTCGCTGCTCGTCAAGGTGAGCTCACATCCTTCTCCTCTTGGATCTGATTTCTTCCCATTCCCTAATTCCTGCTCGCTTTCCTTGCCTTCCCCATGCAGATGTGATGGTGGCGGTGCCTCTGCTCGGCGCCATGGACGGAGGCCACATCCACGGACGCCATGGACCCTAGTGCGTGCATCTCATCTATCTTCTCTTCCCTGTTGGCTGGATTTACTGCTAATTGGTGATTGTTGCTCTTGTTTTTTGCAGGCAATGTGACGGTCCTGGCTGTGTGCAGGCCATGGAGGCGATGGTGAGCACTAGTAGGGTGGATGCTGCTCTTCTCCTCCTACTGGATTTGCCTCACCACACGGGTAGCAGCTGCTCAGGTCCATCCTCTCCCTCTATGCTCATCCTCTGTTGTGGCACGAAAAAATAAAATTCTGATTCAACACTTCACTTGTAGCAGCAGGTCTGAAGGTTCAGTTCATGTGTTTTGCTAAATTTTAACAGTTAACAAAATATTCATCCAATCAAAGTTTATTTAGAATCGCAGTACATAATCAAACGTAAGTTTATTGTGAGGTCACATTTATAAGCTATCTTCCATGCAAATTAAGAAATTACTTAAGTGAAAATTGAATAGGATCTTCATCTGGATGGAAATCAAAGTCCTTTGCTTTGGAACAAAATTTATATCTGATACCATCCATATATTCATGGAGTATAGTAAGAAAAAATGCTTCAAAAATCCAGTGGCCCAATTGATTTTGTATCATGTATACTGGTAGGATAAAGTGGCTACCAAACCGCCTACTACTATAGGATATCCAATTATCCATACAGAATATCAAAAGTTGATCCAACAAGTGAAAGGAATTGGAAGTGTAATAATTTATCATCTGAGACAAGAAATTACTGAAGAATGGTAACTGCTAACGAACTATTGTTCATGTTTTGAAAAAGAAAAAAGTCCATTTTACTCCCCTGAACAAAGTTGCTGGTTCACATAACCCCTTGAACTATTTTTCTGCTCTCTTAACCCCCTGAATTATCCAATACCGTTCATAGATTATGTTAGGTGGGTTTGCTCATTTATTTTGATGATGTGGAGGTAGTCAAAGCGGTATTTGACCAGCGGGTCTCCTTATCTAGTGGTTCATGGCCACCGCCGCGATGCCCTCACCGGCAGCCCCGTCGCCACGCACCTCCGCCGTTTGTGCCTAATCGACTCGCTGTGCCGCCACCCTAGCCTTGCCTTCCCTTCATCCTCCCCGCCGCCGCCCCCATCCCATGACCTCGTGGGCGCACTCAACGGTGGCCGGGGGCATTGAAACCTGCGAGGGCAGTAGCTACGACGCGATATCGAGTAAAAGAGGGCATGGGGAACGATCAGGATCTCACAGCGGTTCTTCCTGTGCAGACAAAGAGGACGTCAGACGGTGAATTTAGTGATGGCGTCTGGTGGCCGTAGTCGGGGAAGACGACCCGATTCGCTCGGCTTGGGGCAGCCAGGGCCTATTCCTTCACCTGGGCTACCGAGGGAGATGAGGCGGAGCTCTATGGCTCGTTCGTTTGGCAAATGGTGGCCATTGGCCACGAAGATGACGCCGACGACCATGGTGCTCTCAGCGGTTCGAGATCGAGGGAAATAGATGGGAATGGCCACGGGAGAGAGGGGTAGGCTGGCAGGAAACTCGGTGGGTTCCTTATCCCCTCCTCGTCGTCTGCTCCGTTGGAACAACGGTGATGCCAAAGGAGCTCGTGGGCACCGAGTTCAATGGCAGCAACGGGCGGCGGAGCTTGGCCAAGCGGAGAGAGGTCCCCGTGGACACGCGGCTCCAAATCGACGGCTGGTTAGCTTCTGGGGATCACCACGATGTTCGGGAAGTAGAGGAGGAGAAGCGGGGGTCGCCGGAGGAAGAGATTGAGGCGGCGGCGCTCTCGACGTACAGGAGGAGACATGGCTTGCGGCTGACGAGGGGGCCCTATCGGTCAAATACCGCTTTGACCTCGTCCATTTCAGCAAACCGCCTAAGTAAACCCACCCAGGATGATTTTGAACGGTATTGGATAGTTCAGGGGGTCAAGAGAGCCGAAAAATAGTTTAGGGGGTTATGTGAACCAGCCACTTTGTTCAGGGTAGTAAAATGGACTTTTTTCTTTGAAAAAAATGAACTGTTGTAGAGAAACCAGTAGATCCACTCATCACTCAAATATGGAGCAACTCATCTTCATGGCAAAAGTTTAAGCTCTTTATAGTTTATTAACATTCAAATTATGTAATATCTGCAGGAAAGGGTACCAATCAATGCAAGGAGCAGATATAATGTACGCTCATTATTGATAAGGTAACTGATTACCTCGAACACGAGTGGGGAAATGATGTCGTAGAAATTTTCCAATATATATAAATAGCATTAACTGATGCTTTACTCTGTGGTTTTTCTGTTCCCTTGCTTTGATAGCTGGGCTTAAACTTCAGTTCTGATGAAGAATTTCAGTTTTGAAAATCAATGCATACATCAAATAGCATTAAGAGAAATATCATACCTTCACCCTTTCAATTCTTAGGAAGTGAGACATCCGCAACAAATGTCAGACCTGAAACTTATACATGGGAATTCAAGGATTTACAATTAACCTATCTTGGCTGCGCCTACCATGCAGCGCGCCGCGTGGGGAAGACTCCCTGTCCATCTGGTGGAGAACGGCGCGGCAGGCCACGCCCAAGCTGATGCACAAAGGGCTCACAACCGCAATGCTGCTGATTCCTTGGATGACCTGGAAACATCGCAACGATTGCGTTTTCAATGCTGCAACCCCATCGACTAGTGTCTTCGTAGCAAGGATCAAAGAGGAAGCTGTGCTTTTGGCAACCGCGGGTGCTCGAGGCCTGCGGGTCATCCTCCCACAGACCTGGGACGTCCACTGATGTTATTTTTGTGTTCGACCTGTACCGACGCCTCCTAAGAGGATGTATCAAACTATCTCTCTTTTCAATACAATGAAACGCAAAAGCTTTTTGCGTTTTCTCAAAAAAAAAACTTTGTTATTATGTACACTGTAGGATTTTGTATCTTACGTATGGTATGTCTAGGTATAGTAGGCTCAACTACTTTCATCGTACATATAGATATAATGTCATGTATGTACAAGTGACCAATCAGTATGGAAAAATTTGAGAGAACATTCATATAGTACTAATATCACCTGATTACCAAAACGTGAATCAGTACTATGCAGTCATCGACTCTATTTTGCTCTTCTTTGATTTTGACTTGGTGTACAAACATAGATACACATACTGATTTTATATTTAAATTTAAGATAAAAATAGAGAATAAATAATTTTGCCATGTCCCAGATCAGTGGTTTCACCCAAGTGGCACTGACATCGGCCCCTGTCTCCATTGCAATCTGCTGGGACTGCCGCCGACGCCGAGGAGCTTCTTGCTGTTCTCCTTCAACCGGTGCCACCAGGTAATTCTTCCTGACTGGCCTGACTAGTGCGTTTTTGTTACCAGTAGTTTGTTGAGCTAACCTAAATCTTAGGCTCCTTTTCGTGAGCAGCAGAGTATATTATTAGGAACTTTGGATCCAAAATGTTTCACTAACCGAAGAGAGATCGAAGAGAGATCCTAGTTAGTTTGTCAAACAAGAGGTCCAACCGGCAATGCAAGGTAGATTTCTTCTCGCCACTAACTTTCAACATAGCTGTTATGACCGGCTTCACCTATACCCGGAAGAGGCCCACTGGACGCGTTTAAGTTACGAGCTTAGCCCAAGTTGTTTTATTTTTCCTAGCTTCAAGATTATATAAACATATGTAAGACACCTTTTGAGATTAAGCAATAAGTCATAAACTATTGCCCGGCTCCCAGAGGAACCGAACCCTAAACCCTAGCCGCCGCCCTTGCTCATCGCCGCCGCCTCTCCACCGCGCGAGACGGCGCCCAACCGCCGTCCGCCGCGGGTTCGCCCTCGCCCTCCTCCCTCCTTCCCCTATAACCTACGTCCTAGACCCGGTAGAGCCCTAGTTCCTACCACTTTGGTATCATCTAGCTCCAGGGCGATCATGTCATCTGCACCACCACCGCCGCCGCTGCCCACCGTCACCACCACCGCCCCGCTGTCCACTCCGGCGAGCGGGCCGCCACCACCGCCGCGCCGACCTCCGCGCCGACCTCCGCCGTCTTCACGCCAGAGGAGGTCACCGGCGCCCTACGCGATCTAGCCACGGCGGTCTAGGGCATCCGCCTGTATCTGGTCGGCCCCTACGGGCTCCCGTCGGCGCTGTCGTCTGCCGCCACAACCGGGCCCCTCCTCCTCCCTTGGCAACCGCCGCCGCCAGGGGCCACCGCGGCGATCGGGGGGCCGCTGCAGCCCGCTGCAGCCACCTGGCCCCTCTGGTCGCAATGGCCGCTGGCCGCCAACACGGCGGCCGTCGCCGCTACCGTCCCAGCGCAGCAGCCGCCGCTGCTGCCGCCGTCTCCACCCCTCAGCACCGGGCCTGCTCCATCCGCGCCGTGCGTGCCGATTCAGCACGTCCGTTTTCCGCCATCTCCATCCTAGCTGCCGGCCTGGGTAACCGGGACGTCGCCACCGCCAGTCTACACCATGGTCAGGGACCAACCGGCGCCTTCCCTGTCGTACAACGACGGGCCCTCTGGCTCTGCGGGGCTCCACCTGGGTTTCGACGGTCCACCCATGACCAGCGCCCCCCCGGTGCACACGGGGGTCGCACCATCCTCTTCGCTGCTCCGTACTGTCGAGCCATGCGCTCACGGCGGTCATGCCCAGACGCCTCCGCTCTTCGCGAAGCTCGACTTCGCCACCTTCGACGGTATCGAGGACCCGCTCAACTGGCTCAATCAGTGCAAGCAGTTTTTCTGGGGGCAACGCACACTTGCATTAGACCGCACCTAGCTTGCCTCTTACCACCTCTGTGGCACTGCACAGACGTGGTATTACACCCTCGAGCAGGACGAGGGCGGCATGCCCTCCTGGGAGCGCTTTCGGGAGCTCTGCCTCCTTCGCTTCGGGCCGCCTATCCGGGGCAGCCGACTGGCGGAACTCGGCCGCCTGCCTTTCACCTTCACAGTCCAGGATTTCGCCGACCGCTTCCAGGCCCTGGCATGCCACGCGTCGGACGTGTCCGCCCGGCAGCGGGCCGAGCTCTTCATCGGGGGCCTGCCGGATCACATTCGCGTGGACGTGGAGCTTTGGGGCCCTCAGGACCTGCAGACGGCCATGTACTACGCCCGCACCTTCGAGCGCCGCGCGCAGTCCCTGCAGCAGGCAGCACCTTCTCGGGGCGCCCGCCAGCCCGCCCGGCCACCTCCGACATCACCAGCGCCGGGCCGTCCTCCCCCGGCCACTCCCGCGGCTCCTACCCCGACTGCGACGCGGACCTTCCGCCGGCTCACTCCGGCCGAGCAGCTCGAGCGCCGTCGCCAGGGGTTGTGCTATAACTGCGACGAGCCCTACGTGCCGGGTCACGTCTGCCCGCGCCTCTTCTACTTGGAGGCGGCCGACTACGTGGAGGAGGACACACCTGCCGACAGGCCAGGCGACTTGGGCGCTCCAGCCGCCGCAGAGGTCGCGCAGGCACCAGCCCCGGCGCCGGCTCTCGTGGTCTCCCTCCATGCGCTCGCCGGCATTCGGGACGAGCGGACGATGCTCTTATCGGTGATGATTCACGGGGAGCGTCTGGTGGCTCTCGTGGATACGGGCTCCACGCATAACTTCCTACCCGAGACGACGATGCGTCGCTTGGCTCTTCAGCCCACGGGCGGGGAGAACCTCCGGGTCACCGTGGCCAACGGCGACCGCCTCCAATGCCATGGGCTGGCACACAACATGCCCATCATTATCGGCGAGGAGCAGTTCTCCATCACGTGCGCCGGCATCGACTTGGGCTGCTTCGACTTCATCCTCGGCGTCGACTTCTTACGGACCCTCGGTCCCATCCTCTGGGACTTCGACGCCATGACAATGACCTTCTGGCGCGAGGGCCGCCGGATCCGGTGGGAGGGCGTGGGTGGCGCCCCCCAGCGACCCCACAGCTGCAGCTGGCCGCGACTACTGCCGAGCCCGAGCACCCCCTGCTGGATCACCTACTCCGGCAGCACAGTGACCTCTTCGCCGAGCCTCAGGGCCTTCCGCCAGCCCGGGTGTACGATCACCGCATTCATCTACTTCCGGGTACGGCACCGGTTGCGGTACGACCCTACCGCTATCCCCAGTTGCAGAAGGACACGAGCTGGAGCGGCAGTGCGCACTCATGCTCGCCTTGGGCATCATCCGGATCTCCACCTCACCATTCTCGGCACCGGTCCTCCTCGTCCGCAAGTCGGACGGCATGTGGCGTTTCTGCATCGACTACCACGCCCTTAACGCCATGACGCTCAAGGACAAGTTTCCTATCCCGGTGGTTGACGAGCTCCTGGACGAGCTACATGGGGCGCGCTTCTTCACCAAGCTCGACCTTCGTTCGGGTTACCATCAGGTGAGGATGCACCCGGACGATGTCGCCAAGACGGCGTTTCGGACTCATCACGGCCACTTCGAGTTCTTGGTGATGCCGTTTGGCCTCTCCAACGCCCCGGCGACCTTCCAGGCCTTGATGAACGACGTACTCCGCCCCTACTTGCGTCGGTTTGTGCTCGTTTTCTTTGATGATATTCTTATCTACAGCGCCTCGTGGGCGGAGCACCTTCAGCACGTCGCCATCGTCTTCAACGAGCTTCGAGCGCACCATCTTCATCTTAAGCGCTCGAAGTGCTCGTTTGGTACACCGTCAGTCGCCTACCTCGGCCACATCATCTCGGCCGACGGCGTCGCTATGGATGCCGACAAGGTGGCGGCCGTCGCAGCCTAGCCGACACCACACTCACCGCGAGCTCTCCGCGGCTTCCTGGGCCTCGCAGGATACTATCGGAAGTTTATCCGGGAGTTCGGCCTCATCGCATCTCCACTCACGCGCCTTCTGCGTCGCGATGCCTTTGCTTGGGACGCGGAGGCGACCGAGGCATTCGAGGCCCTCAAGGGGGCCCTCACGACGGGCCCCGTCCTCCAGATGCCGGACTTCGATCGGCCGTTCCTCCTAGACTGCGACGCCTCCGGTGTGGGGTTCGGCGCCGTCCTTCTTCAGGGTGACAGACTGCTTGCTTTTTTCAGCAGGCCGTTCGCCGCGCGCCATCTTAAGCTCGCGGCTTATGAGAGGGAGCTCATTGGCTTGGTGCAGGCCGTGCACCACTGGCGGCCCTAACTTTAGGGCCGGTCATTCCGGATTCGGATGGATCACTACAGCCTCAAGTTCTTGTTGGACCAGAGGCTCTCTACCGTGCCGCAACATCAGTGGATCAGCAAGTTGTTTGGCTTCGACTTCACCGTCGAGTATCGCCCGGGCCGCCTTAACACCGTGGCCGACGCCCTGTCCCGCCGCGACACCGAGGACGCAGCTGTCGACGCCTCCGAGGGGATGGTGCTCTGGTCCAAGATTGGGTGCGATCTTGTGTGACCTGCCAGCGCAACAAGACAGAGACACTGCGACCGGCCGGGCTACTGCAGCCCTTGGTACCCTCTCAGGTCTAGGCCGATATTTCCATGGATTTCATTGAGGGCCTCCCCATGGTGGGTGGCAAGTCTGTCATCCTCACGGTGGTCGACCGTTTCTCCAAGTACGCACACTTCATCGCGCTCGGCCATCCCTACACTGTCGCATTTGTGGCCAGGGCCTTCTTCGACGGCATCGTCCGCCTCCACGGGTTCCCCTCTTCGATTGTCAGCGACCGGGACCCGGTGTTCACAGGGCATGTATGGCGCGACCTCTTCCGGATGGCAGGCGTGCAGCTCCGCTTGAGCACGGGTTTCCATCCTCAGACGGACGGCCAATCCGAGGTGGTTAATAAGGTGATTGCCATGTATTTGCGTTGTGTCACAGGTGATCGTCCTCGCGCTTGGGTGGACTGGCTAGCATGGGCGGAGTACTGCTACAACACCTCTTACCACTCTGCCCTGCGCGACACATCATTCGAGGTGGTCTACGGCCGGCCACCCTCGGCGATCCTGCCAGTTGACCCGGCGTTGGCTCGGACAGAGGCGGCCGACGATCTTCTTCGCAACCGCGACGAGATGCTTGCCGAGGTGCGGCAGTGTCTCCTTCAGGCCCAACAGCTGGCCAAGCACTATTATGACGGCCATCACTGCAAGGCGGAGTTCGCGGTGGGCGATTGGGTCTGGCTACGCCTTCTTCACCGCTCTACACAGTCCCTTGACCCGGGCGCGAAGCGCAAGCTGGGTCCTCGCTACGCGGGACCATTTTCCGTGCTGGAGCGCATCGGAAAGGTGGCTTACCGCCTCTAGATTCCGGCTGGTGCTCGCATCCACGACGTCTTCCATGTAGGGCTGCTCAAGCCTTTCAGGGGAGAGCCACCGACGGACACACCGGCGCTTCCTCCGACCTCCGACGGGCGCCTACTTCCTGGACCAGCAAAGGTGTTGAAGGCCCAGCTGCGTCGCGGGGTGTGGTACGTCTTGATCCAGTGGGACGGCCTTCCAGAGGAGGAGGCGACATGGGAGCAGCGCGGCGAGTTTCACCGTCACTATCCAGACTTCCAGCTCGAGGACGAGTTGTTTGCGCAGGCGGGGAGAGATGTTATGACCGGGGTCACCTATACCTGGAAGAGGCCCACTGGACGCGTTTAAGTTAGGGGCTTAGCCCAAGTTGTTTTATTTTTCCTAGCTTTAAGATTATATAAACAGATGTAAGACACCTTTTAAGATTAAGCAATAAGTCATAAACTATTGCCCGGCTCCCAGAGGAGCCGAAACCCTAAACCCTAGCCGCCGCCCTTGCTCATCGCCGCCGCCTCTCCACCGCGCGAGACGGCGCCCAGCCGCCGTCCACCGCGGGTTCGCCCTCGCCCTCCTCCCTCCTTCCCCTATAACCTACGCCCTAGACCCGGTAGAGCCCTAGTTCCTACCAATAGCCTCCCGTTAACAAATGATGATTCACTATGATCTTGATTTGTACTACAAATATATACTTGCAGAGCTCATACATACTAAACTGAATAAGTAAGTTTAGCGGGCGATCTGGATTTGTACGACCAATATGTACTACCAATAGTTTGTATCTCTAGTGTGTGTGTGTCTGCTACAAAATTTAAAATGATCCATATGTTATTTCCAGTCCAATTTCGAGTCACCTTGCTAGATAGCAGATGGTCCAAGCTGGTGAGTGACACAGTAGCATAGCGACTCAATCAACTGTTGACAAGGCCATATCATAACATGGACTGCTATTTTTGCTTATTTTGTTCCTGGCAGCATGAGCATGAACAGGACATCATTTTTGTATCTTCCTTTACTATCCATGATCACTATTTTTGCTATTATGTTGACATGCTCTGAACGTTTTCTTTCCAAGTTGTATTTTCCTCTTGTAAATTAAAGTAGCCCAGTCTAGTACTGCTTGAGCTAACTTCTTGTTCACGAGGTTAGTTGAACAACATCAACAAGGGGAACAGCGGGGGGTGGAAGAAGGCGTAAGATGCTAATTGTGGCGATCCCCACTTTATAGGCCACGGGCTCCTTTTTTCACGCCGTGGGCTTCTCCACTTTCTGATACTCTTGCAACGTTATGTGCGAGTGGGGAATCAAAATCATTGATCATATCCCTTGAAAACGGAGCACGATCTCCTCCTTGATGAGACGTGCCAATAAGGGGTCGGTCTCGAGCCGCGCATCGAGAACGGTCAGCCCCTAGGCGTTATGACCGGTCACGGCCCTTCGTTGAAGGAAAAAAAGTTGTTAGTCAAAGACACTATTCACACTTGAATGGATTTTTCCTTCAGGTTTAAGTAAATTAAACGTTCCAGGTTTCGAGCACCACTTGACTCTGAACATATGCAGAACATATTGACGAACTCACCTCGCAAGCCGAAGACTCCAAGGTGTGCGGATGTCGGACACAATCCCTGGCATTGGAGGCAAGTTCGGGGGCTACTGAGGGTGTCCTAATTAAAGGGTCCTCGGGCTGCCGGTCTGTCATGATTGGGCTGGATTGATGGGCTACTATGGAGCCAAGCCTGAGTACAGACCCATATGGGATAAGGAGGCTCTGGAGTCGTGGTGTGTCTTTCAAGCCAAGAATAGGCAGAATCTTTACTTTCATTGTAAATCGACCTCATGTAACCCTAACCCTATGGATGCCTATATAAACCGAGGGTTTGTCTTTAGGGGTAGAGCTTCATTCATCACCTCTCCCATCTAGTGTCTAGTCTGATCTCAAGTAGATCAACTCTGTAATCATACCCATCAAATACAATGAAGCAGGAGTAGAGTTTTACCTCTTCGAAAGGGCCCGAATCTGGGTAAAACTGTTGAGAAATTAAGCAATTGTTCGATTAATTTAATCCAATAATAAATCATGAACATGATATAGACAGTGCTAATGACATACTGAAAATTCATGATGTACGCACATACTAGACATATAGTAGAAACATCTACGCAAAACACTAGTACTGCACACATGGAAATAATCAGGATAAGGGTAAGCATGTTATACCCTCCAGTAGGCCAGTTGGCCGGATCAGCAGCAGAGGCAGCGGCCTCGTCGGCGATGCGCTTGTCGGAGGCGGCCTTGTCGGCAGCAGCCTTGTCAGCGTCGGTGCTGGTGCTCATGGTGAAGGCGAAGACGACGCGGACGAAGATGTAGTCGACGTAGAGGAAGCAGTCGAACCGAGGCGAGCAGTCGCGTAGAAGACGCTCCCCAAAAACCTAATCGCCCCTCTCCCGTACAGGATCTGGAGAGGCGGGGCTTCGGAGGCCTGCTCTCCCGTCGGCCGTGTACGCGGAAGACGGGATGGAGTCACCGGCGACAGCAGCAGCGAGAGGAACGACAGAGGTGGTGGTGGTAGAGCAGATGTGATCTCTCTTGTTCTCTGGAGAGGAGCGACCTCTCTTATATAGGCGCAGAGGAGGAGACAAACGGTCCAGCATAAACGCACATAATGAATCACAATGAATTCTGGTAACGGCCGTACTTAAGACCGCACATAATGAATCACAATGAATTCTGGTAACGGCCGTACTTAAGACCGCACATAATGAATCACAATGAATTCTGGTAACGGCCGTACTTAAGACGAAACGTTTCAGCTCGTATTCATTTTCCATTAATCGTTTTTCAGTTGACTGTTCAAATTCCAATCCTGCGTGACAAAAAGAACACATCGGCTCGGCGAGATTCCCGCAACCCGCAGCATGGGCTCTTAGGGATTTTTCTGTAATTGCTAAATGGGCCCAAAGCCCATCTCATATTCAGCAATCCCCCACCAGATCCCAAAGGCCCATGGTGTTGTCCTCTGTTCCAAACTCTGTTTTGATATACCAGTATTTCAGTGGAGACCTGTTAAGATTGAACATCCACCTAGAGCAAATAGCTACACCCCTCCACAACTGAACAATGGACTAAGCCTTGAATTGTCAGTTTGGCGTAAAGAGGTTTCACCACATGTCTTACTGATACTAGGCTGCCGAAGGCTGACCCCTCGGATGGAGCATATAAGTCACACTCCTGGCCTGTTCATGAGCTTACTAGAGATCACCCCAATCTCATAGACTGTGACCAGCAGTCGGGCTCATATAGGTGTGTTCCTCCAAAGATCGCTCTGTAGGATAGCATCTTGCTTATACATATAAGCCTTGGAACACATTAAGACAGTAGTCATCCTCCCATACAGTATTGAAAGTATTGCATCTCCAGCGGAGTGGGTTAGTATAGTTACTCTCCTCAGTTCACCACTGGCTTGTTTTCCCAGGTCCTACTTCACGGGATCTCCGATCACATAGGTTGGGTTACCACCATGGCAACTCATGTGGGTCTCATGCCCATCTCCCTCGATGCATTATCTATCACAACACGTGATAGCCCTTTTGTGAAGGGATCTGCCAGATTCTTAGCCGTATGGACATATTCCAACGCTATCATCCCGGAGTTTCTCAATTTTCTGACAGCTTTTAATCTCATTCTTATGTGTTTGTTGGACTTCATGTTGTCCTTTGAACTCTTCACCTTGGTGATGACGGTCTGATTGCCACAGTTCATAAGGATAGCCGGAACCGGTTTATCAACCAATGGCAAGTCCATCAAGAGATCTCGAAGCCATCCCGCTTCGACACCAGATGTGTCTAATGCTGTTAATTCTGCTTCCATTGTCGATCTCGTTAAGATCGTTTGCTTGCAAGACTTCCAGGAAACAGCGTCACCTCCAAGAGTAAACATATACCCAGTTGTGGCCTTCATCTCATCAGCATCAGAGATCCAATTTGCATCACTATACCCTTCAAGTACCGACGGGTATCCGGTATAGTGAAGTCCATAGTTCATAGTACCCTTCAGATAACGCATAACTCTTTCAACAGCATGCCAATGTACATCACCCGGTTTTGATACAAACCGACTCAGTTTGCTCACAGCAAAAGCGATGTCAGGCCTCGTAGCGCTAGCTAGGTACATCAGTGAACCAATGATTTGAGAGTTTCTCAATTGATCTATAGCCGTGCCTTTGGATTTTCGAATCAACACGCTAGGATCATATGGTGTTTGAGATGGTGTGCAGTCCGAGTATCCAAAACGACTCAACACCTTCTCAACATAATGGGATTGCAAAAGTGTAATCCCACCCTCATTATCTCTCAGTAGCTTGATGTTCAAGATAACATCAGCCACACCAAGGTCTTTCATCTCAAAGTTCTGAGATAGAAACGACTTGACCTCCTCAATTACTTTGAGGTTGGTTCCGAATATCAGTATGTCATCAACATACAAGCACAGTATAACTCCTTCGCCCCCACCATGGCGATAGTATACACATTTGTCAGCTTCATTAATGATGAAGCCAACAGATGTCAGTGTTGTATTAAACTTATCATGCCATTGCTTAGGTGCTTGTTTCAGGCCATATAAAGATTTTATCAACCTACACACTTTTCCTTCCTGACCATTTATCACAAAGCCATCTGGCTGTTGCATGTAGATTTCCTCGTTTAGCTCTCCATTCAGGAAAGCTGTCTTAACATCCATCTGGTGGATGAGAAGACCATGCGAGGCCGCCAACGAGAGTAATACTCGAATGGTGGTCAGTCTGGCCACAGGTGAATACGTATCAAAGAAATCTTCCTCTTCCTTTTGGTCATAGCCCTTGGCCACAAGCCTAGCCTTGTACTTTTCAATCGTACCATCGGGCCTAAGCTTCTTTTTGAACACCCACTTACATCCCAATGGTTTGCAACCATAGGGACGATCAGTAATCTCCCATGTCCCGTTAGCCATGATGGAATCCATCTCGCTACGGACCGCTTCCTTCCAGTAGTCAGATTCTGGAGACGCATAAGCTTCTGAAATAGAAGTGGGAGTATCATCCACAAGGTACACAAGGAAATCATCACCAAAGGACTTTGCAGTCCTCTGTCTCTTGCCCCTACCAAGGGTTTCCTTGTCCTCCTCCTCAGGATTTTCATCATGTGTTTGTTCATAATATTCCATCGGAATGGCAGGTTCAGGAGTCTCATCAGATTCCAGTCTAGAAGTGCTTTGCATATCTCTCATAGAAAAAATATCCTCAAAGAATGTAGCATCTTTAGACTCCATAATCGTACCGACTTTCATGTCAGGTACCTCAGATTTCACTACCAGAAATCTATAGCCGACGCTATTCTTAGCGTAGCCCAAATTAACGCAATCCATAGTCTTTGGTCCAAGCTTACGCTTTTTGGGGATCGGCACATTGACTTTCGCCAAACAGCCCCAAGTACGTAAGTATGAGAGTGTTGTTCTTCTCTTTTCCCATTGTTCATAGGGAGTGATCTCATTGTCTTTTGTCGGAACTTTATTCAGGACATGACATGATGTCAATATAGCCTCCCCCCACCATGCCTTGGATAAACCCGATGTATCTAACATGGCGTTAACCAAATCAGTTAGAGTACGGTTTTTCCGTTCGGCAACCCCATTTGACTGAGGTGAGTAGGGAGGCGTCCTCTCATGAATAATACCATGTTCCGCGCAAAAGGAATCAAACTCATTAGAGAAATACTCTCCACCACGATCTGACCGGACTCGTTTTATTTTCTTTTCAAGTTGATTCTCAACTTCTGCCTTATAGATTTTAAAGTAGTGTAGAGCCTCATCTTTAGTGTTTAAAAGATATACATAGCAGTATCTAGTAGAATCATCTATCAGTGTCATGAAGTATCTCTTTCCACCTTTAGTCAACACACCATTCATCTCACAAAGATCAGAATGTATGAGTTCTAATGGCGCCAAGTGTCTCTCCTCCGCAGCCTTATGGGGCTTGCGAGGTTGCTTTGCTTGCACACACGAATGGCACTTAGAACCTTTGGCTAAAGTGAAACTTGGGATTAAATTTAACTTTGCTAACCGCGTCATACAACCAAAACTAATGTGACAAAGACGTGAATGCCAAACTTCTGTTTCATTAACATTTGAATGAATATTGTTCACGACTTTATTACAAAAATCAGCGAGGGAAAAGCGGAATAGACCTCCACATTCATAACCTTTTCCAACAAACAGTCCATATTTCGTAACAACTACTTTATTAGACTCAAATACCAGCTTAAACCCTTCTTTACATAGAAGGGAACCACTAACGAGATTCTTCTTGATGGCGGGGACATGCTGCACGTTCTTCAGTTGCACGATCCTTCCCGAAGTAAACTTCAGATCGACCGTGCCAACACCATGAACAGAAGCACTCGCGCCATTCCCCATCAGTACGGACCCGTTTCCTGTGGCCTGATAAGAAGAAAACAATGAAATGTCAGCACACACATGAATATTTGCACCTGTGTCAATCCACCAATCGGTAGACTGGCAAACTGAAAATACAGTAAACAAATTACCGTACCCAGATGGCCCACTCTCATTGTTGCTCACAATCATGTTGACAGTCTTGGAGTCCTGTCCTGGCTTCTTGAACTTGTGTGGGCACTTGACAGCCCAATGTTCATCAGAACCACAAGTGAAACAGTCACCCTTCTTCTTATCCTTCTTGAAAGGCTTCTTGCCCTTCTTCTTAAACTCGGTATTCTGTTGGACACCAGTCTTTCCCTTGGGCTTGTGGGGGTTGAAGTTCTTCTGCACCATGTTGGCGACAGAGGTCCCTTCGTTCCCTTTTCCATTCGAGTCCTTTGCTCTCGAGTTCTGCTCAACACTCAGATGGCCAATGACATCCTCAACTGAGAATTCACGCCTCTGATGTTTCAGAGTGGTAGCAAAATTCCTCCAGGAATTGGGTAGCTTAGCGATGATGCATCCCGCGACAAATTTGCCCGGCAGCACACACTTCAGAACCTCAAGTTCCTTAGCGATGCACTGTATCTCATGAGCCTGTTCCAATACAGGACGGTTTTCAACCATCTTGTAATCGTGGAACTGCTCCATAATATACATCTCGCTTCCAGCATCGGTTGCGCCGAATTTAGATTCGAGCACCTCCCACAAGTCCTTGGCAACCCGCATATGTAAATATGCGTCAACCAACTTATCTCCGATCACGCTCAGAACGCATCCAACAAAGACGACGGTGGCCTCCCTGAACGCCTTCTCCTGTTCAGGAGCAATCGTTCCCGTGGGAGTCACACCGGCGACCCAGAACACATTCATCGCCGTGAGCCATAAGACGGTTTTGGTCTGCCAACGCTTAAAGTACGTCCCCGTAAACGGGGCAGGTTTCAGTGCAGCAGCAAAACCATGGATCGAAAATTGCCTACACAGATTAGGTTTTTGGATTGTTGAGAAATTAAGCAATTGTTCGATTAATTTAATTCAATAATAAATCATGAACATGATATAGACAGTGCTAATGACATACTGAAAATTCATGATGTACGCACATACTAGACATATAGTAGAAACATCTACGCAAAACACTAGTACTGCACACATGGAAATAATCAGGATAAGGGTAAGCATGTTATACCCTCCAGTAGGCCAGTTGGCCGGATCAGCAGCAGAGGCAGCGGCCTCGTCGGCGATGCGCTTGTCGGAGGCGGCCTTGTCGGCAGCAGCCTTGTCAGCGTCGGTGCTGGTGCTCATGGTGAAGGCGAAGACGACGCGGACGAAGATGTAGTCGACGTAGAGGAAGCAGTCGAACCGAGGCGAGCAGTCGCGTAGAAGACGCTCCCCAAAAACCTAATCGCCCCTCTCCCGTACAGGATCTGGAGAGGCGGGGCTTCGAAGGCCTGCTCTCCCGTCGGCCGTGTACGCGGAAGACGGGATGGAGTCACCGGCGACAGCAGCAGCGAGAGGAACGACAGAGGTGGTGGTGGCAGAGCAGATGTGATCTCTCTTGTTCTCTGGAGAGGAGCGACCTCTCTTATATAGGCGCAGAGGAGGAGACAAACGGTCCAGCATAAATGCACATAATGAATCACAATGAATTCTGGTAACGGCCGTACTTAAGACCGCACATAATGAATCACAATGAATTCTGGTAACGGCCGTACTTAAGACCGCACATAATGAATCACAATGAATTCTGGTAACGGCCGTACTTAAGACGAAACGTTTCAGCTCGTATTCATTTTCCATTAATCGTTTTTCAGTTGACTGTTCAAATTCCAATCCTGCGTGACAAAAAGAACACTCGGCTCGGCGAGATTCCCGCAACCCGCAGCATGGGCCCTTAGGGATTTTTTTCTGTAATTGCTAAATGGGCCCAAAGCACATCTCATATTCAGCAAAAACCTCGTGTCCCTTGTCTACTGTTCCTCATCGCTCGGGACCCCTTTTTCAAGATCCACCGATTTTGACATCGACAGCAGTGTATTGCAAACTGTGATCTTACATTCATGCAAAACGCAGCCGTGGCTGTAGAATTTTTAATTTACATGACAAAGGTTTCACTGACAGGCGCTGAAACATGCCCGCTATTGCTATAACTGTGATCACTAACGGTGGAGCTGGGCGCCCACCACGGCAGACTCTTTACTAGTGGCAGGCGGGTGCCCCTGGGAGCCTGGCCCGCCGCTGCTAGCGTTTCTACGCCCGCCATTGCTGGGCCTGCAGTAGTGAGACCGACATGTATACTCGACCATATTTCAACGTATGCGTAGCGTATATGAATTATCAGAGGATTTTCACAAATTTTCAGTACATACAAGTGCACGAATCATGGCGTGAATGGATGCACGTGCTCGGCCGCGCAAGTGTGTGCCCCGCACTTACATACCGTGCGAATTTCGGGTGGTGGAGATGCTACTCTATCTCATTAGAACTTGCCGCCAATGTAAAACAGTAATTTTTTTTCTTTTTTTTCGAGAAAACTTCCGATCTATTCATCAACTTTCAAGATAGTACAAAGAACACTAGAAGGTCCGTAGACCATCTAGCGACGACTACAAGCACTGGACCGAGCCGAAGGCGCGCTGCCGTCATGGCCCCTCCCTCGTCGGAGCCGGGCAAACATTGTTGTAGTAGACAGTCGGGAAGTCGTCGGGCTAAGGCCCCATAGGACCAGCGCACCAGAACATCAATCGCCGCCGATGAAGAGAAGCATAGACCGGAAGGATCCAACCTGTAGACACACAAACGTAGACGAACGAAGACTGAATCCAGTCGGATCCACCGAAGACAAACGCCGACTGGATCCCACGAGATCCGTCGGAGATAAACCTCCACATGTCATCCGACGATGCTTGAAACATCACCGGGACGGGGGCTAGACGTGGAGGACCTTATTCCATCTTTAAGAAGTCGCCGCCGTCGCGTCTTCTTGAGCATGGCACAAATCCTAACAAAACTCATAAAACCAACTAAAAACGGACCCCTCCCGTCGGCAAGAGCCAGGATCCACCGTGCCTCCATGGTTCAAGGACCATAGGAGATGGAGAGAATTCCTTATTTTGCCCTTTCTTAAATTTTGCTTCCCTATTTGGCCTAAAATAAAAATTTCTTCCCTATTTGACACCTAAAGTAATTTTCATTCCTTATATGACACTTTCGTCCATTTTAGGCACTAACGGGATTAAGTGAGACATGAAAAGACCATTTTACCCCTAATGCATTGTGTAACTATTTTGGATGTAGTTAAAAATCAATCAGTTCACCCATGTTTTAGGGACGTTGAACAGATGTTGCGCATGTATATGTATACTCCAATATTTTGTTTTTTTGTGAAGAAATATTTTGTTTCTTAGGTAAACTGGTATGTGCGCCTAAAAGCCGTACAATACATCTATGATTACATTTTCTTGCGGATAAATACAGTGCCATATAAATACTTTCTGGCGAGATGCATGTGCTTTTTTGACGAGACGTAGCTTGTAATACAGTCGAGTACTTTCCGTGGAGATGCAGTACAAGCTAGCCGTGGCTGATTACTTTCCGACCGCCAATCAAGAGACTCGCGTACAAGTACATAAGCAGCTGGATCGATTTGCACTAGAATGCACTTGCACGTACTAAGTACAAGTCACCGACTATTAGATCGATGGCACAACTCGAGACACAGGCACGCGAGAACAGGGGACACCACCTGCCGTACCGCTCTCATTAATTTCTTCATTGCCTTTTTCTCACGGTATACAAGTTATCACATATAGATGTTTTGTACGGCTTTTACACACAGAGACTAGATTACCTAAGACAAAATAGTGGAGCGTACAGATACATGTGCAGCATCCTTTAAACACCCTTAAATCATGGTTGAACAGATTGCTCTTTTACTTCACCCTGGACGGTTATAAAATGTATTAGGGGCAAAATAGTCCTTTCATCTCACAGTTAACACCATTAATGTCTAAAATGGACAAAAATGTCATATAAGGAACAAAAATTACTTTACGTGTCAAATAAGGAAGAAATTTTATTTTGGGCGAAATAAGGAAGCAAATTTTAAGAAAGGGCCAAATAAGAAATTCTCTCTAAGAGATGAGGCGGACCGGTGGCGCCGGCGAAAGGCAAAAAAATCCTAGATGGGAGTTTCACGCGTGGGCAAGAGCGAAGGATTATTCGTATGGTCGTCTCGTTTACTAACAGTACCTTTCTTATTGGGAGCAATATAGCAATTGTTTAGGGTTTACAAGCATTGCACTAGTTGAAGGACCAATGCATGTATTTGGTAGGTGGCAGTACATCGATAGGAAGCAAAACACTATAAAGAATAGTAAATAGAGTATGTTAGAGCATCTTGAAGGAGACTCGCAAAACTCTGGTATATGTTCTATAGGACACTTTTTTTCACTTTTGCATTTCAACACGGTCCTGCATCGATCCGCGGAGCGGTTCAGACTTCCGTTTTTCGGTAAAGTGAAGACAAATGTGATGGAGATATATCGGGGTCGGGACATCCACTTGATCAATCAAAAGCCTAAATAGCCCATCACGTGCATGGTCTCCCTACTTTTTCTTCCCCCAACAGAATATTGTGATTATCATTGGATGACTCACTCCGGCTTCATGTCCGTGGACCACATCCGGACATAAAAAACGAATGAATACTGAAGATTTTTACGGGTCATCCTTAAAGATGCACTTACAAGTTGTATAGGTAAACGGCTGTGATAGGTCCACCATCATTCTTTGTATGTTTGAATTCGTCAAACATCCATTTGGAGCACGTATACTGAGTCCAAAGTTTTTTTGAGTGAATGAGAGGTGGTGTATGTATCTTCCCGCTTGTACATGAAATCCATCGTCCGTGCGAGATTGACGGCTCGTGACAAAACTGTGAACGGATGAGCCGTCGGCTGCATGAATCCTTCATTGACGTCCATCCATGCTTCCTCGACTACCTGGTTAAGTTCTTCTTTTGCCTGCTCTACTGTGCACCCATTCTCCTTTATATAGGTCTGCACAGTAGATACCACATGCTGCGAAACTTGTTCCCGCTTCATTAACAGAAAAATAAAATAAAATTAACGAACTAAATAAAATATTTCCACATTGCAAATCTGTATATCACAACTACATGCAAAAATTGCTTTCGGAGCTCGGCCTCCATGGAGGCCTCAAAATTTAAAATCAAAATTTCATCAAAATACATATTTCTATGTTTCAAAAAATTCTGAAAAAAATTTAGATATGCATGAAGGTATAACACACATGTGTGTGAATTTTCAGGGCAAAATACGTTGAAATGAGGGTTGTGCAAAAAACAATATGGGGCTTTTTGAAACATGATATTATTCATCCTCTCGGATCATGAATTTCTCTTTTTTGTACAGATTCCATTTCAAGGTATTTCATTCTAAAAATGTGCACACATACACATAACATCCTGGTTTACTTGCACAATTTTTTCAGATATTTTTGAAACCAAAAGGTTTGAATTTTGATTTTTTTCAAAATTTTCGAGCTCTAATGAGCTCGGTCACCTAAATGACGTACTCATCTACATGATGATAATTAGTTAATTACCTCATGTGACATAATGTCGTTCATAACACGGCCAATTATGCAAACGCCTCTGATGATTCTTGGGTATGTCCAGGCCCATTGTACAGTCTCACTGGAAGTGACATCGCCCATTAATAGGAATGCAAGGTTTGATATGTGCATACATGCACTGCTACGAACGGATATTTGTAGGTGCTCTTCAAGTTTAGATGGGACGTATTGCTGATCACGCCATTTTACCTCAGCATTATAACCATTTGCTACGTCGATAACCTACATAAATACACACAAAGTTGTGAAGTGCAAACTACCTTATATAATTACCGTTAGTTACCTAGCATTATGTGCACGGTAGTGCACCATCATGGGAAATAAATCTTGAAAAGATTTTTGTTGGAACACTGCATAAAATAACATTGGCCTGTACTTTCGTATTTCCGTGCAGCATAATAGATTTTAAATGGAAACTATTTTTTAACATAAATCACTATATATATATATATATATACTGACCATACAAGTCTCTAAAACTTCTTATATTTATGAACAGTGGCAGTCCTTCTTTCTTGAATCAGGGTTTTATTAATAAATTATCCTAAGATGATAAATGCATACCAGTTTTTTCACCAATTCAGCATGTTTGTTTTTCTGATGTTTCAGATCCTCTTCAATGCAGTTTACGGTAGAAACAGTACTCTTGTAGAATGGCCTCATGTATGCTGGGGCTTGCTCAGCAGCTTGCTCGTCCCACCTATGATTTCAATAAAATTATTATTTGTGCGCACAGATTTCAAGCAAATTATAGTACAGATACTGTCACGTATTGTGTGCGTGTAAATAATAGCAGGTTGCAAGTGAGCACAACAATTGGGCAGCATTAAGGACAAAGGAAACCTGTCAATTGCTGTAGTAAACATTGTGCTTTCTTTCGTAGTGCTATAGTTGTCATAGAAGTCATCAAAAACAGACACAAGGGTAATCAGTTTTGTAAGAACAGTCCTTGGGTATGAATAATGCGGCTCAAAGAAAACTCCCATCATCCAAAAGTGCATCTCAACCATTCGATCCCGTGCCCACGTTAGGTCAGTTTTGATATCAAATCCATTCCACCATCTGTACATTGACACATACATCAGGGCAGAACGCATTTAATTAGATAACAATATATAAGTGTTGATAATAAATGACTTAATTGAAAATATTGTAGAGCCTCACATTGTAAGATCTTTAAGCTCATCACAGTACAAACTTTGCACGATATTGTAGTCCAGCTTTGCAAACTCCAATATGGTCTCGTTTCGTGTGTGCTTTTTCTCGTAAGCTGATATGTAGCGCTCTGCTTCAATTCGGTGGAGCCTCCTGAAAAGTGGATATTCTAAGGCGTATTGCACTTCTTCGGCCAATGTTGGGTCCAAATGGTTCACCATATATGTTAGGAGCCGCTTCGTTGAAGTCATAGCATGATCTAGTATTTTTTCCCCATGGGATCTTAGATGGGCAGCATCGTAGAGACCCAACAAAGAAATAACATCAGTGCTTCCAATATTTCCGTTCTTGTCTACAAACCTGGTAAACACATCTGCATAGATATACCAAGATATTAAAGCCGCTAAAAAACATAATAACTTTTGTAAACACACTCACGCCGTTTCATAATGTAGTGCATATAGGTTTTCCGAAAGTCAAACTTAGCAAACTTGATCAACTTTATAGATAAAACTATCTATATCTACAATACCAAAAATATACAATATGGAAATATAATGCTTGGTGTATTCGTCAATATGCATTTGACATTTCTCAACGTAGATATTTTATCTGTAAACATGGTCAAAGTTTATAGAGTTTGACTTTTGAATATCTATAGGCACTACATTATGGAATGGAATGATTTTTTTTTTCTAAACGTATATGCATTAGAAGTTATATAATAAAAATAACTATATTTGCTTCCTATATCATCCAGTTCTGTAACATGCAGCCAGATATGTTACACGTACCAGAAGAGACAGGGTAGCCATGCTTCCTAAGCAAGTAAAACCGCAAGGAAGTTGTATAAAGGTCATGCATTTTATACTCGTCATTGTCAATATCACGCATCAATTCATCAATCTCCTGTTGGTAGTGATAGTCCACCCCAATACGCTGCAATGTGTCAACAAGCTCCACCTTCTTAAGTAGATCATTGGAACTCGCAGTGCCTACTATGATTTGCCTGACCTCTTGTTTTTTAGCTTCCGCCCTGCCTTCAATCGATAGATACTGCAAGACATGTTGATTGATGAGATGACAAACACTTACGGCATGTGTCATTAAAGAGCTAACTAGGATGGTGGCCCACACAAAGGAAAAGAAGTGGGTACACCCAAGTTCATTGCACCCATGATGAACAGTAAAAATGAAAAGTGTGTGCATCACCTTCAAAGTTTGCTTCAAATTGTTTTGCGTGTTAAAATATACTAGCAAGATGCCCGTGCATCAAGATGCCCGTGCATCAAGATGCATTTATATGAGTAGTTTATTCTATGGGAGATAAGGAGGAATGAGGGAAGGTCTTATCTGCAAATGTGTAGAGGAGTGCGGGTATCTTTTTGCAAAATTGTCTAGTTTCCTTCCTATCCGTCTAATATACATCAGACGGCCTATATTGCAGGATGTCAGACACACCATCATCACCAACTCTGTTTTTTTTATAAGAATAGAGATTTTTATTTCTTTGAATACAAGTTATCTCATGGTAAGCCCCACCGTAAGACAAAGTTGTGTATTAAGATATAAGTGTTGAAATATATTGCCCGCCTCCCTCCATCAGTTCGGACTTTTGGTTGCGTTGGCTAGTGCATGAAGCTTAACATGGTATCAGAGCCAAGAGGTCTTGAGTTCAAGACCCTGCCAACGCAGTATTAAATAAAACGATTCTGCGGCCTACATCGATCCCACGTCTAAGGACTAAAATAGCCTAGACGTGAGGGGGAGTGTTGAAATATATTGCCCACCTCCCTCCATCAGTTCGGACTTTTGGATGAGTTGGCTGGAGCATGAATTCAATATGGTATCCGAGCCAAGAGGTCTTGAGTTCAAGACCCTGCCAACGCAATATTAAATAAAACGATTCTGCGGCCTACATCGATCCCACGTCTAAGGACTAAAATAGCCTAGACGTGAGGGGGAGTGTTGAAATATATTGCCCGCCTCCCTCCATCAGTTCGGACTTTTGGATGAGTTGGCTGGAGCATGAATTCAATAATAAGGAATGCCAAACCCAATAACCTAGACATGAGAAAGAAGAAGAAAATAACGTATATGTATTTAGTTTCCATGGTTGATTACCACCTTAAGAACTTCAAAAGGACATAAGGGGAATTCAGTGAATTCGCGGATTGAATATTCAATTCTGCTCCCAAGCTCAGATGCACCCGGTAAGCAATAAATTTAAAATAGACAACAAATAATTAAAAATAATTAACAGAAAACATGTTTGAATGTTTGCAATGTGCAAAATTTCATGAAGAGAAGATATTCTTGGCGCTCTAGAAGGAAATTAGAAAAAACAATGCCAAGAAATCTTTTTAAAATAGCCCTTTTAGAGCAGCAGTTTCTTTCTACCCAGACTACGGATGTTATTTCCTCATAAAATTTTATGTGCAGTTAGAATACTTGAACATGCTCGTGGCAAAAACAGTTCAATTTTCTTAAATTGGTTTGGTATTTATAATTATTTAGTATTCATCTGGGTGTGTGCGCGTGTGTGAGCTCGGGAGCCAAAAGTCATTCACCCTTTGATTACTCGAGAGATGGGACGAGGCAATTCGGTGCCCAGGCTCAGTCGCACTCGCGATGAACAGAAAATTCAAAAAATCTGATTTTTTTTTCATGGAAGATAATTTGGTGCATGAGGTGCACTTCAGATTTTTTTTCTTCGATCGCTGGCGGTACGTTGTCCGTCAGGCGGAGTTAGAAGCAGCCTTCAAGGAGATCGATGAAGCGGCGAATGAAGTCTACAGCGAGGACGAGGATGAGGTCACGCCACGGCCGCGTTCGGCCACCACCAATGGCTAGGAAGAGTAGAGCATGGAATGTCACCGGCGCTCGGGTCCTAGGAAGGCCACCGCTCGTTCGCTCCGCTGAAACCAAGCTTGGCGGGCTCATCAATGTCGGCCAATTAGCCGCTTGCACTCTGCATAGGCGAAGGCGAAGCTTCAGTTTCCAGTGCTCATGGCCTACCGGACATGGAGAACGCGTGTCGGCGGTCATTTATGCTAGGTTTAGGGTGTGGTCTAGTTCAAACATGTCGAAAACCCAACAATTTTATATAAATATATCCAATTATGAATGAATATTGTTCGAGTTGTTTAAATAAGGCCCGAATAGAGCCCCCTCCCCCCCCC
>LR738710.1:208793439-208816365 GCA_902687465.1 Secale cereale
GGGGGGTGTTGATGAAATATACTCCCGTTAACTTTCTTGTGCATAGCATGGTAACTTACATATCGCATACCTGATAACTTACGTACCCCAGTCCTGATTATTTGGCGCACGTGCGGGGGTGGCGGTGAGGGCGGGGTGGTTGATGAAATATCCCCCTGATAGCTTTTATGTGAATATCATGGTAACTCACATATTGCAGACCTGATAAGTTATGTACCTCGGTCTTTGATAACTTTTTGGCATGGGGGAGGGGTTGATGAAATATCCCCAGATAACTTTTGCGTGAATAGCATGGTAACTCACACATCGCAGACCTGATAACTTATATGCCTTGGTGCTGATAACTTTGGCGCGGGGGTGTGAAATGTACCCACGGTAACTTTAATGTTAATAGCATGGTAACACACTCATCACAAACCTGATAACTTATGTACCCCGGTCCTGATAACTTTGCCGTCGATGTGAGGGGGGCAGGGATGGTTGATGAAATATCCCTTGGTAACTTTTATGCGAATAGCATGGTCACTCACACATCGCGGGCGTGATAACTTATGTGCCACGGTCCAGATAACTTTTGGGAGGGGGGGGGGGGGTTTGATGAAATATCCCCTCGATAACTTTTGTGTGAATAATATGGTAACTTACACATTGTAGACCTGAAAACTTATGTGGCTCCTGATAACTTTGGCGACGTTTTTTTTAAAACATACCCCGATAACATTTGTGTAAATTGTTTGGTAATATAGACATTGTATATGTGATAACTGACACACAAACACCGCGGTAATTTTAATCTGAGATGATAAGGAGGTTAGAGAAACCAGGTTTATGACCCAGTAATATCCGTGTAAGCAAGATGGTAAGATATGTAGCACATGCGTGATAAATTACTTAGTCCATTATTTGTTAACTTTTGATCGAAAAAAGTCATCGTAACATATCAACATGTGATCTAGTTTCGAGTCTCTCGTCATGACATATTTTTTTATGTGGAAATGATTTTTTGATCAAATCGGCGGTTTGAAGTACAAAATATTTTGATGTTTTAAAATTTAGGAAAATCTAAGATGACATCATCTTTTTTGTCCTCTAATTCATTTGCACACGGAAAGAAGGTAGAAGGATCATTTTTAGGCCCCAGTAATTTCAATATAAACAAGATGTAACTTAGTTATCACATACGTGATAACTTACTTAGTCTGGGCCCGGTAACTTTTGATCCGAAAAATAGTCGTCGAAACATATCAATATGGGATCTCGATTCGAAGGTCATGTCGCAATAAATCTTTTATATGAAAACGGATTTTTAATATGACTGACGGTTTGAGCTACAAAACATTTTGAAGTATTGAAATAGGGGAGGGGGTCTAGGATGACATCACCTATTTATTTTCTCTAATTCATTTGCATCTAAGAAATTTGGTTGACCATTTTTATGCCCCGATAATTTCTATATAAATAAGATGGTAACTTACAAAACAGAGATGTGATAACTAACTTAGCGTGAGCCTGATAAGTTTTGACCCGAAAAAAAATCGTCGAAGCATGTTAATATGGGATCTAGTTTCGAAGATCTTCTCGCGACGAATCTTTTATATGAAAACGGTTTTTCAATCAAAGCGACAGTCTGAGCTACAAAATATTTTGAATTTTCACATTAGGAAGAATCTTTAATGACAACATCAATTTCTTTTTTCTTTTCACGTATATGATTAGTAGCTGATAATTGTTTTTGACTATATTAGTAGCTGATAATTAACCGCTAGTAGTCAGTGAACTCGCCGAGAAAAAAAAAGAGAAGCTAATGCATGCAAATTAGGAAATGATAGAATTATGCGGATATGTTGCTTAACTTCTGGCTGGATGAAAGTTAGCAAAGTCCTTCATAAAATTGTAAACGCCTTGACCCAAGCTGATTAGAGTATCTACAACTGGACCCCTAATACCCGTCCCAATCGCTCGGGCAGGCTGCCTGGTTACTGCCCGAATGCGAAATCGCCAACCAACTAGGCTCCTCACACCTAGCCCAACACACTTAGGTTGTCCGACAACTCTCATATCCACTCCAAATTTGAAACGGATACGGGGAGGCCCGAGAAACGGCCGGACACCTGTGCCATGTTCGATCGGCCAACACGGCCCGCTCCCGGACACGTCCGAATACCAGTGCCACGTCGGACCGGCCCACTACGTTCCGCGCCGTCCCATCATTATTCCCACAAAAACTCCAGCCGACGGAACCTAGCTCCACTCCTTTCGCCCACTCCCCTCCTCTCCAGTATTTCCCCTTCCTATCCGCAATTTGTCCCTTCTCCGCCATGGCCTCGTCGAGCTCGTCGGACAAGGAGAAGCTCGTGCTCTGCATTGCTCACCACCGCTCATGGGTGGATGGGGGTGGGAGTTCCTCCTCCTCGGCATCGTTGTCGTCATGGGTGGGCAGCTCCTCCTCCAATACGCCCTGAGTCCCTGACCGTGTTCGACACGCTCCCTTCCATTTCCGGCGAGACGGCATGGCGAGCAGCCGCGCCCGACACCCCAAGCAGTTTCCCCTCCTGTGAGCTGTTGGGTTGGTGTCGGCTCCGCCCAACCTGTTGTCACAGCAATGGCAGCCCGAGACGGTGGGCCACACCTATCGACTTGCAATGAGGTCGGCGGCTCAATGTTGTGGATCATCTAGATATGCGCTAGAGGCGTTGTCCCCCGCCGTCGACGAGGACGAGGCGCTCTGCGTTGCAATCCGGCGGTCGTACACATTGAAGGAGACGGATGCCTGTCGGCGGCGACGCAAGGACACATCGGCGTTCCACCGGGCGCTGGAGGAGTCGGAGAAGCTCGCTAGGAAGAAGGCGGAGGCGACGGACAGAGTTGCACGTCGCGCGGTGGAGCAAAGACAAGCCGCCCGACGCATGGCGGGCTTTCTCGCCCTTGACTCCGACAACTACATCGACACGACAACATATGACGCCCGCCCGCAGCCGATGCTTACATGGAGGAGCACAACCAAGACCGCAAGGGGAAGGGCTGGCGCGGAAGTGGTGAACTCCGGCCGCCCCTCCGTATGTTTAGTTCCTTTTTTATGTGTATGTAAGGTTAAGGTGGATGAACTCGGCCCTCTTGGTGAACTGTTTGTGTCCGATGTCTGATTTCGTATGTTTTACGTTCTCTCCGATTGATCTACGTACGTTGCATGGCTAATATGAATTTGGGTATCCAATTTAGACAGTTGTGGTTGTAGAGTGCTCTTAGGTTAGAGGTATATTTGGATACATATATTTAGTAGTTTAGAATTTGTAATCCCTCTCCTACCTTATATTAGACTGGTTGTAATGGGGAGTATCATATACTAGTATCATGCATATGATACTAGTGTATGATACTACCTCCTTAATGCATAGTATCATATATTATTATCATATAATACTTTATTTATTGTCATGCATGACACAAAATAGAATAGCATTTAATATGATACGGTATCATGATATGATACTACACCCTCTCTTTCTTCATTTAATGCTATGACACCTCATCAAAATTGGCATGCATGATACTAGCCATGATACTACCATTACGACCAGCCTTAGGAGAGTCGTCTTTCTCTTTAAATCTTGTACTAAATATATACTCGTGGCTCAATAATTCACCTATCATATTCCGCAACAATGCATCTTTTCCCCTTCTAACATGGTATCGGTCTTATCTTAATCCTAAACCCTAGCAGCCGCCTCTTCCGAACCCGCGTGCCACCTTCGGGGTGGTCGGCCTTCATGACCGTCGTCGGAGGCCGAGCCGCCTGTATCTAGGGTTCGTTCGCCGGTCGTGTTGACCGGCTGCCCTAAAGAGTCTTTTTCCCGAGCCCTTGCTCCAGATTGTTTCTCTCTCTCTCGCTGGTCACCTTGATCGGCGCTTTTCTTTTTGATTTTTCTATCTAAGTTTGATCGATCTGGGTCGCCCGCCGCCCTCGTTGACCCACAGCACCTCTCCGACACCGACGTGGCCGGCCGGCCTCTTCTCTGACTCGGCGGCTAGGCGCGCCGAGGCGGCCCCTCACGGCATGTCGCCATCCGCGCGTCGGCTTGCCCGCCGCCCTACGTCGACCGTCGCCGCCCTGCTCCGACTGGGATTCTTCATCATCCACCGTGTCCGCCACGTCTGTGCGGCCCCGTCGTCGGCTACTTTGGGCACGCTGGCTGCGGCCCCATCGCTGGCTGCCACGGGACGGCTGCCTCGTCCTTGCCGGTTACCTTGGGTCGGCTGCGTCGGACTCGCCGGTTGAGCCGTCATCGCCAGCTTTATCTTGGACTCCGCCGCCACCCCACCTCCACCAAGCGGCATCCCGGACCTCGCCCGCGATCGGATTGATCTCCCGCCCGCCGCCGGGATGCGACTCATCTACGTCGGGCGATCGACCTAGCCTGTCGGTTGCGCGCGCCTCCTAAATCCTGTGAAGATTGTCCCGAGTACAGCGCGCCTCTCCACCGATCAAGCATCGGGCTGCCGATGAGTCGTCCCGTCGGGCCGAAGCGTCGCCACCCCATGGTTCTCTCTGTGGTTGCACCATCTTCTTCCCCAACCACTTTGTCTACTCAGACCATTGCTAACGACATCGTCCCCGCGTCGATTGAAGCCACAACCGTCGTCGAGTCTTATTCTCTGCTAGACCTCAGACTCCTCGACATGGCGTACAACTCGTGCAGGTCCCTCGTCTACGCATGCACGGTGCTGGCAGCACCGACGCGTGCCTTCGTCCACGACGTGTCCCCGGGCCTGGCAAGCCTGGTACGGCACTTCGTCAACTTCGTCTTCGTCCGTCTATGCATGTACGGTGCTGGCAAGACCGACGCCTACCTTCATCTATGACGTGTCCCCGGCCTTGTCAAACCCGACGTGACGCCTCGTCAACATCGTCTTCTCCCCCGCGCACCACTACTTCGACAACAATGCACCCATGACTAACTCGATGCCTCGTTGCGCCCGCGACTTCACGGCGACTTCCTCGACACTGGCTACCCCGACTCGACATCAACCACGACGTTCTTCGCATGGCTACCTCGACCACCGTTTCACCACCCTACGCTCTCGGCTACATCGACATCGGCACAAAGGGTTATGATCCGCTTGAGCAACTCGTTGGCTTCCTCTACACTCAACGCGTCCACGGTGCGACACTGTCCACGACGCTCCCGCTACGAGCGCCGGGAGATGTCAGCCCGTCGGCTGTTATTCTCTCCAGTCTGACCGTCCGCGACGCTCCCGTTGTTCGCAACGCTACCGCTACGACCGCGGGGGGATGTTAGAGATATATTTGGGTTACATATGTTTGGTAGTATATGATTTGTAATCCGTCTCCTACCTTATCTCTAGAAGAGACGTCTTGCCCTTCAAATCTTATACTCAATGTATACTCGCCCTTGAAGCTCAATAATACATCCATCATATTACGCAACAATTCCTCTCTCTTCCTTCTAACACTTGGTCACTGTTCGATAAGTGAAAAATGGGCCCGATTGAATAGGCCGCCATATTAGGTAATCACAGTATAAAGTAAAAACCAGGATGGAGCCGCACCAAACCGGACGAGCCGAAAAGCCTACAAGTATTATCGATCCAATTGCAGGTTTGAGCAACTTTGACTATTCACGTAAAGTACGAATACAGCTTGTCCCTAAACGTTTGGACGGACAATCAACTGTTCACTATATTATTGACCATGCTTTCATGTGTGAGAAGAATATGTTCGGTCATGTTTGGACAGTCCTTCATGAAGGACAGGGCTCATCCTGAACCCCATTTTCTTTATCTTTATTTTTTCTTTCACTCTTTATTCATCCCAGCAATCACATGATGTTACCTACCAGTTTGACGACAAAGCAGAGCACATGGTTGCAACATAAATGGGGACTTCAAACAGAAATGCCCTAATACTGACCAAACGTGTATGCTGATGTTTAAGGGGCTAAAGTTGACTTGTAGTACATGCCTTAGAGGTGCTTCAGCGCTCATAGATGGAAAAAGTGGCACACAGTTTTCTCTTGTTCGATGGCCTGTTTTCATAGAGATTTTTGTTGAGAATTCCGATGAAAAGTTACATAGCCGATTATCTCAGTAGTACATTACTCCAGAAGCGTGTCACCGGAATGAATAGCCCACTTGTTTCGGGCAAGAATGAATGAGACTTGATCGACTCGAGTTACCGAGCGACCTCCACTCTTCGACTCGAGCTTTCGCTTTCTCTTGTTTTGATTTATTAACCTTATAGGGAAAGAAGAGGGTCTAAAATACAACGGGTGCACCGCAAACCCTATATTTGGCGCTGCACACCTGCAGCGCACACCACCTGCCGCGTTTTGGGCCGGCCCAGTTTCTTTTTAAAAGGGTGGACAATCGAGGTTTTGAACCTGAGACCTACACCATAATAAGGGTGGTTCCTATTTGATGCTCGCATGCGTCCAGGGGACGAGGCTTAGCTGAAGCACGGGAGTAGCTGCGAGCGATGGGCCGGCCCACTTCGCGAGTTGATGCAGTCTTACGCAAACCGGTTTTGGGAACCTTCTAGAAGGTTTCCTAAACCGGTTTCTTCCTTCTTATTTTCTCTTTGCCGGTTTTCTGTTTTTTCCTGTTTCTTTATTCTTTTTTACAGCTTTTTTATTCAGTTTCTTTTTTCTTTCTTACTTCTGTTAGTATTTTATCCTTTTTCGTTTTATTTTTGTCCTTTGTTTTAAAAAAAAATCGTATTTTCTGCACGTTTTCATAAAAGATTCTTGGTTTTTTAATTTCGTTCACAATTCAAAATTTGTTCAGCATACATTACAGAAATGTTCAATGTATATTTTAAATTTTGTTCGGCGTATATCACAAAAATGTTCAGCGTAAAATACAAAAATATTCAATGTATATTTAAAAAATTGTTCATCTTTTTGGAGTTTCGAAATTTTTGTTCAACTTTTCAATAGTTATTAACATTTGAAAAGTTCGTTCGAATTTCAAAAATTCTTCATGGTTTTCAAAAGGGTTTCCCGTTTTGTCAAATTTTGTTCAGAAATTTCAAATTTTTGTTCTTGATTTTCTTGAATTGTTCATAAAATTTCAAAAGTTGTCGTGTGCTTTAAAATCTTGTTCTGCTCACAAACCGGTAGAACTTATCAGCTCGACTGGTTTGGTTATGACATTCCCGAGCGGGACGTCTCGTGTTTGATCACTCGCTGGCGTAGTGTATTTTTGATGATTTTTTTACAAGCTCGAGCTACTGACCTTTAAATGGGCCGGCCCATCTGCGTCTACCTTCAGCGAAAGGTCCTTTGCTTGACGCTAACGAGCGTCACACAGGAGCTCTCTATAATAAGGTACTCCCTCCGGTCCTTTTTAGTTCGCATATAAGATTTGTCTGAAGTCAAGCCTCATAATATTTGACAAACATTATAGAAAGAAATACAAACATTCATGACGTGAAATCGATATCATTAGATGCGCCACGACTTTAATTTTCATATCGTATACCTTTAGTATTGTAGATGTTGATATTTTTTCATACAAATATGGTCAAACTTTACGAAGTTTGACTTCAGACAATTCTTATATGCAGAGTAAAAAGAACCAGAGGGAGTGCCATCACATCTACCACTCGGGACATCCCACTACACGTGACAAGTTGCTCGTTTTTGTCCTTCTATTCTTTCTCTGGAATCCAGATCACTGTTTTGTTGGGTTTTTTATTTTTCTTAACTTTTTCTTTGTTTCTTTTTTGTTTTGTTTTGCAAATCTGTGAACTTTTCTTAATTTTCTTTTTTTAAATCGATGAATTATTTTAAAATTTTCTGAACTTTTTTCAGAATCTATGATTTTTTTAAAATTGATGTTTTTTAAAATCGATGAACTTTTTTCGAATTTGAAGGCTTTTTCCTAGAACCGATGAACTTTTTTCATTTCAAAATTTGATGATTTTTTTACAAATTTTATTAACTTTCTTCATTTTTATGAACCTCTTCCAAATTTGATGACCTATTTTTCGAATTTGATGAACATTTTTTCAAAATCTGTGAACTTTTTGTCAAAATCGATGAACCCTAAATTCGATGAACTTATTTCAAATTAAAAGAATTTTTTTGAAATCAATGAACTATTTAAAATTTGATGAACTTTTGCTCCAATTTTTTTTCCCAGAATTGAACATTTTTCAAAATTTGACGAACTTTTTTCATTAAAAATTGACTTTTAGAAAAAAAATCAAAAATCTAAGTGGTATTGCGTAATAAATGGCGCGGCACTTATGATTCTTAAAGAATTTGCGTTTGCTATCAATAAGTTTTCTTTCGATGGTGTAGTGGTTAGCCGAGCAACCCTGAAACTACTGGCGGGAGTTCGAGTCGTGATTCTGCGTTCTTTTTTCGCTCTTCGTCTGTGAGCCGGCCCACTAGGCGTGTAGAATCTGGGCTTCCGCTGGAAGAATAGAAAAAGGATCTTGGGCCGTTGGATTTGGGATATATGGCACATATTAGAGAGGAGGGATCTGTACAGATTATGTGTATTAGAGAGGAAGCCTTAAAAAAAGTGTATTAGAGAGGAGGGATCTGTACAGATTATGTGCATAACTTTCCCTTCGCTCCCCACGAATCTGCTTCAGGTCCGGTGACCGGTGATTCCCTGGTGGACGACGACTACTCCCACGCCGGCTCCCTACCTCCTCCCCTTCCTACTCCCACTCCAGCATCTAGGTCGGTTGGCTCCATCTGCCGGTCACCCCAACGTCGCGCTGCACATCGTCGTCAGAGACCAGGCCGCCGCCGCCAGTGTCCTCCTCCCAGGTGGCCGCGGGTGGCCCTCCCGCTGAGATAGCCGTTCGTATCTTTCCGAAGGGTGTTTGGTAGTGCTCGAGCGCGCGGTGATGCCGCCACGGTCTCCTCTTCCCCGTTGCTCCTAGATCCAGCAGTTGCCTATCACACCTGGCCACTTGTCCGCCACTTGTCCAGTGTGACTTGGCAGGGCTTGGGGCCCACCTGTAAGTGAGAGCTAGAAAGAGAGAGAGAGCAGAGTGTTTAAAGGTAGCCAGCCGTCTGTGGCTGAGGCATGCGAGGCATTGAACTCTGTAAACATCATCCCAATCCTTTCTCTGCAAGCTAGTTCTTCTTCCTCCCCAAGCCTCTCCTTTCCCCTCACCTACTCTGCTCCTCTCCCCTTTCCCTGTTCGTTACAGTTGGTATTCAGAGCCAATTTTGCGGAATTTTTTTCTTCCATGCGTTCGATTGAGGATCGGTAACATCCACCGCGCCGGTGCGAGCTGCTCCGGCAAGCCGCGCGAAATCCGTCGCGGGGTTCGATCCCCTTCTGCGCTCCGCCACGGCTCGCCAGATGCTGGAGTTCGATCCCCTTTTGCGCCATCTTCTGGTCTCGCTCGCCAGATCGATCTGACTCAGGCAGACCTGGACGCCACGCGCAAGACAGCGGAGGTCTCTTCCTCGCCGGCGGGCTCGGTCACCACGCTCCTTCACAAGCCCGCCCCGCCACCGCAACAACCTCCACCACCACCCCCGCCTCCTCCTTCACCGTGCCCTATTCCCGACTCGCCTCGCCCATCATCATCTCACGCGCGCCTCGGCGGCCACCGCCCACCACTCATTCCGGTGCCCCCGCAAGGCAGATTTGTCGCCACGGCGTCTGCTTCTCCGACGGGCCACCACACCAACGAGTACCACAAGCCGCCCAAGCATAATTTCCCCAAGTTCGACGGCACCGCACCGTACCTATGGCTGGATCGCTGCCTCGCCTACTTCGAGCTGTACAAGGTAGCCGCACACCACTGGGTTCCCACCGCGGCGCTCTACATCGATGGCCAGGCCGCGCACTGGCTACAAGCGTTCAGACAGACGCACCGCAACATCACGTGGGATCTGTTCACCTTGGCAATCCTGGAGGAGTTCGGCGCCGACGAATTCAAAGTGGTGATGCACAAGCTGCTCCAACTCCGGCGAACGGGCACCGTCACCGAGTACCGCGCCACGTTTGACGAGCAGATGTACCACCTCCTCGCGCTCGACCCGTCGATCAACACGAGATTCTTCATCACCCAGTTCCCCCTCGCCCTGAAGGACGAGCTGCGCGCCCCGGTCCGCCTTTAGGCGCCTTCCAGCATCACGCGCGCCTCGGTGCTCGCATGTATCCAGGAAGAGGAATTGGGCGCAACGCGCGCGCGCCCACGCATCGTTCCGCCCGGTCGACCACCCCCATCAGCACCAGGACCACAACGAGCAGCAGTCGCGCCGATCCGCGCCCAAGGAGATGAGTTCGCGCGGGAGCGACAACTGCGCGACTTTCGCCGCGCCAACAACCTGTGTTTCAAGTGCGGCGATCGCTCCTCCAGATAGCACCGTTGCGCCTAGCCTGCGCAACTGCTCACCATCAGCGTCGGGGACCATGGCGAGGTCCTCTCGGACGACACCATCCATGCCTTGCAGCTGCTCGACGACCCATCACCGGTCGTGCAACCGCCTGCTCCAGCCGTGGACGCGCCGGAATGCTGCCTCCTCTCGTCGCACGCGCTGGACGACACGGACTCCGCGACCACGATCCGGTTACGCGCGCTGGTGGGGAACCAGGTCGTCCTCCTGCTGCTCGACTCAGGCAGTACTCACAGCTTCGTGAACAAGGCTTTCATCGACCGCCTCGGCCTCGCCACGGAAGAGATGCCGGCCGTAGAGGTGCGCGTGGCCAACGGCGACAAGCTCACATGCAACCACATCGTGCCCGGCCTCAAGTGGTGGATGCAGGGCCATTCCTTTAACACGCCCATGCGTGAACTGGAGATCGGGGCGTACGACGGCATCCTGGGCATGGACTGGCTCGCCCAGGACAGCCCCATGACCTGCCACTGGCAGGATAAGTGGGTCAAGTTCGCGCACGAAGGCGAGGAGGTTACGCTTCGCGGCGTGCCCACCAAGGCGTCCACCACACTCCAGGCCCTCCAGCCCGACGAGCTACGCAAGTTGATCGCGGGCAATGACGTCTGGGCCATGGCCATGGTGGATACGTGCGGGCGCGCGCAACCGCCGCCGCGCAAGTGCGCCAGTCAGACGCCCCTCAGCGACCTGCTGGAGGAATTCGCCGACGTCTTCGCCGCCCCACAAGGCATGCCTCCTCACCGCCAGTACGACCACGCGGTCACTTTGGTGGAAGGCGCACTCCCCGCGAGCACTCGTCCTTACCGCTACTCGCCGCTCCAGAAGGATGAAATCGAGCGGCAGGTCAAGGAAATGCTCGACGCCGGCGTGATCACACACATCGTCAGTCCGTACGCGGCCCCGGTGCTCCTGGTCAAGAAGAAGGACGTGACGTGGAGGTTCTGCGTCGACTACCGCCGTCTGAATGACGCCACAATCAAAAACAAGTTCCTGCTGCCAATCATCGACGAACTCCTCGACGAATTGGCCGGCGCCGCGGTCTTCTCCAAGCTCGACCTCCGCGCCGGCTACCACCAGATTCGCATGCGCGAAGATGACGAAGCCAAGACGGCGTTCAAGACACACCACATGCATTTCCAGTTCCGGGTAATGCCATTTGGCCTGACGAACGCGCCGGCAACATTCTAGTGCCTCGTGAATGCAATCTTCAGTAAGTACGTCCGCAAGTTTGTGATCATCTTTCTCGATGACATCTTGGTCTTCAGTGAAACGATGGAGGAGCACATTGAACATCTCCGGATCGCCCTCGAGCTCCTGCGCGCGCACCAGCTGTTCGTTAGGGAGAGCAAGTGCACCTTCGCCTGCGACCACATCGACTACCTCGGCCACGTTATCTCCAAGGAGGGCGTTGCCACTGACAAGGAGAAGACACATGCCATGGAACAATGGCCAACGTCGACGAACGCCACCGAGCTACGCGGATTCCTGGGGCTCACCGGCTACTACAGAATATTGTGCCGCACTATGACATCATCGCCAAGCCCCTCACACAGCTCCTCACGAAGAAGGGCTTCACCTGGAGCGCGCAAGCCCAAGCCGCGTTCGATCAGCTCAAGACAGCCATGACAACGACGCCAGTGCTCGCCCTGCCCAACTTCGACAAGCCATTCTTCACTGAGACAGACGCGTGCGACACGGGCGTCGGTGCCGTCCTCGTGCAGGAAGGCCACTCGGGCGCGTTCTTCAGCAAGGCGCTCGGCGTGCGCAACCAGCAACTCTCGACATACGAGAAGGAGTTTTTGGCGGTGATGATGGCGATCGACAAGTGGCGTCCCTACCTGCAGCGCGGCCCCTTCGACATCCGCACCGACCACAAGTCCCTCTGCAACCTGGGGGAGCAGCATTTGGAGACGGAGCTGCAGCGCAAGGCCATGGCAAAACTTGTCGGGCTGCAGTTCCGCTTCCAGTACAAGCGCGGCCTCGACAATGGCGCCGGCGATGCGCTATCCCGTGTGGGCAAGCAGCTCAACCTGGCCGCGCTCTCGGTGTGCCAGCCGGCGTGGATTCAGGAGGTTCTCAACTCCTACTCCACCGACCCAGACGCCCAAGAGCGCCTGCAGAAGCTCGCCATCACCAGCCCAGACGACGACGGCTATGAGCTGCACCACGGAGTCATCCGCCGCAGTGGCCGCTTGTGGATTGGTGCCAACACCGTGCTCCGCACCAAGCTCATCGCCGCGCTCCACAACAGCGCGGTCGGCGGCCACTCTGGCGTCACGGCGATGTACCAACGAGTGCGCAAGCACTTCGACTGGCGCGGCCTCAAGCGCGACACCGAGGAGTTCGTGCAGCAGTGCACGACTTGTCAACAAGCCAATCACGAGCACTCCAAGCCTACCGGTCTCCTGGCGCCCCTGCCAATTCCGATCGCGCCATGGGAGGACCTCAGCATGGATTTCGTCGAGGGACTGCCGTCTTCAGAAGGATTCGACACGATCATGGTCGTGGTCGATCGCTTCACCAAGTACGCCCACTTCATTCCCCTCCGTCACCCCTTCAACGCGACGCAGGTGGCGCGCGCGTTCTCGGAAAATGTGGTCAAACTCCACGGCGTTCCGGCATCGATCGTTTCCGACCGCGACAAAGTGTTCACCAGTAACCTCTGGCGGGAGCTGCTCGCCGGCGCCGGCACGAAACTGCTCTACTCCACCGCCTACCACCCGCAGACGGACGGGCAGAGTGAGCGCGTCAACCAGTGCATGGAGATGTACCTCCGGTGCACGGTGCACGACACGCCGCGGAAATGGCATCGCTGGCTGCCCATGGCGGAGTTCTGGTACAAACTCGACCTTCCACTCATCGCTCCATTGCACCCCGTTCAAGGCGCTGTACGGGAAGGAGGCCAACCTGGGAGCAATGGCTGCTTGGCCGGACGATGCGCCGTCCGGCGAGGACATGGACTGGGTAGCGCACACCGCGCACATTCGCACGCAACTGGAGCGTGCCCAGAAACGCTTCAAGAAGCAGGCGGACCGCAACTGTACAGAGCGCCAATTTCAGGTGGGCGAGCAGGTACTCCTGAAGCTGCAGCCGTACGTTCAGCAGTCCGTCGTCAGCTGCCCTGCGCCAAGCTCGCCTACAAGTTCTTCGGGCCGTACACCGTCGTCGAGAAGATCGGGCTGCTGGCCTACAAGCTCGACCTGCCGGAATCAAGCCGCGTGCACCCGGTCTTCCACGTCTCGCATCTGAAGCCGTTCATGCCGGATTACACGCCGATGTACGCAGAGTTGCCGCGGGTGCCCGACCTGTCCGTGGTGAGCACGGCGCCGACACACATCCTGGAGCGACGCATGATGAAAAGAGGCAACACACCCATCGTGCAGATCAAGGTGCAATAGGGGGACAGCTCACCGCCGACCACCACCTAGGAAGACTACGACATTCTCCGGCAACGATTTCCAGAAGCTTCCATCTGAAAGGACGGCGACACAAGCACTCAAGAAGGAGCGCGTTCTCAAGGAGAAGAGAATGTCACACCTGGCCACTTGTTCAGTGTGACTTGGCAGGGCTTGGGGCTCACCTGTAAGTGAGAGCTAGAGAAAGAGCAGAGTGTTTTAAAGGCAGCCAGCCGCATGTGGCTGAGGCATGCGAGGCATTGAACTCTGTAAACCTCATCCCAATTTCCTCTGCAAGCTAGTTCTTCTTCCTCCCCGAGCCTCTCCTTTCCCCTCACATACTCTGCTCCTCTCCCCTTTCCCCGTTCGTTACATTGCCTACCGGAGGCAAGCCGGTGGTACTCGATCCGCTCGCCTCGCAGGCTCAGCAATCAGCATCTAGGTTAGCTCCGTTTCTCCCACTCCCCTTCGGTGTATCATGACCTTTTTCTTTCTTCCAGCATAACCCTCCTCTCATTGTGCCTGCCACCTCTCTATGAGTCCAGCAGATTTGAACGTCTTGTCACATATGATCCATATGTCTTACTCTAATTTGGCTTATCCCGGTTAGTATATTTTTTCGTTAGGGGATGAACGGATTTGGCTGTAGCTCACTGGCCAAGAGAACTTGCAGCGCCAGCAGACCAATCTAGATCTGTACGTGCTGAATAGGCATACAATTATGTAATATGTGCAGTTTAATTGCTCTGTTTTTATGGGGATTTTGGAATTGTTCATACACGCATGATCCAGATCCAGATCCATTTTGTGAATTCTGCTGTCTATTTCTTGGTGACACAATTGTCTTCCGTTTTTCATCTTTCTTATTCTTGTTAGTATACCTGAAGGACAACTGCTAGCCCATTTGTGCAATTCACTAATTTATTTGTGCCGGCTTTTTATCATGGGAAAGTGTTCAACTGTTGGCTGGAATGAACCGAAAGCTGATTATTATTTAAAAAATGCATTATATTGCGCTGATTTAATATAATATTGTTATGCCTCATCAGGTTTTGGCATGTACTTTTCAGTTTTATATCACCGTACAACTAACTGATGCATGGTTATGGTTTAGTAACAATGTTCAGCAGTGCAAGGTTACATCATCACAGTTCGAACACATCATATTTTTGTTGATAGGTTTTGAGATAGCTTACTGCTTATGCGCAACGGTAGTTCAACCGGGTACTTTAAATATTCTAAGAATCAAACCGGCGTAGCGCAACACGCCTAGCTTGCTGGCTGCTAGGTAGGAACGACAGGTGCATAAAGGTCCAAAAGCAAGACATGATTTGAGTCGTAGTGTTGTTCCGAGACTAGAAATAGTAAGACATGATAATTATTGGCAGAGTATTAGCCTGTAAGCTTAACATCATAGTTCACATTTTGTACTGCACTTTAATTGGTTTGCACAGCGTGAAGTGGTTTACTTTGTTCATTCTGTGATAATAGTTATTCATCTTCTTGATACCCCTACCAGGGAAAAAAATGTTTTCGTATAGCTGTGAACTTGTTGAGTAAATTTATGATTGAATCAAGCCTTTTTTTTTTGAATCTCTAGTCTCTGCATACAAGAGCAGAAAATGCTTCTCTTCAATGTATTTGACTCTTTTTTTTTTGCTTTGGATCTGGTGCAGATGTGCCTTTGTCCTTTGTGCTGTTGTAATATATTTATTTCTCTGTTTCCTGTTAGAGTTTCATTTTTCCTTTCTTAGAAGCCAAATTCGAGGTCAAACCTATTATGCAACGCAATATTGATTGTGGCCAGCAATGAGGAAGTGCTGGGATTGCAATGTCATATCAGTGCTGCACAAAAGTGTTCCTTCTAAATTTTTAACCATGCATTATTTTTTTAAGTAATGCTTGGTGTCCGATGGTATTAATCAGAGTAACAACTTTGGTGTAATGAAGGATAAAGCATTTTTATTTGCACCTTCTCCTTGTGCTTGTGATGGCTTAGTCCATTATCTGTTAATTTCTTCATAACAAATTGAAGTACTGCCCATTAAGCTTAACATTTCATCTTTCTGATTAGGCAATCATGGTGGTAGATACAATTTAGGTAATAAGTACCTTTTCTACTACGCAAGCTGCAGACTTGTTCCTGCTAGTACGGTAATTTGTTTTTGTGCTCAAAACTGAATGATTTCTTTGATATCATCTTTTCCAGCACATAGGAGAAGCTCGTGCTGCTTATTCAGCGACTTGGGGTTCGCTGCTCATGACGTATAAAATGATCATGTCATGTTATGTACCAAGTTATATGTACATGCATTGTGTACATGCACTAAAATATTTCTGCCTAGCATGATCCACTTGGACATGTATTCAAAATATCATGCTGGACATATACTCTCGTATTTTTATCTGGGGTGGTCCATCTTTGGATTTACTAGGAACAAAATGGCTGTGAAGGTTCGAAGTATAAAATGATCATGGCATGTTACGTATGTGTATGTGTACTGTCTACTCAAATTAGGATGAATGAGTTGCACTCAAATATTTCTGCCTAGGATGATCTAAACATAGTTTTTAGAAAGCTATTTATTGAACCTGAACAAATATTTTTACTATTGAACTCAACATAGTACATCTTGAAATACTACTAATTGGTAGGTGTGACAGAAAATTGGGTCAGCAATAACACCACTTAGATCTGTTGATGATAATTGCACAATAACACCTTATAAATTATATTAAAAAAAAAATCCTGTTTAGAGCTAAGGTCTAAATATGAAAAGTGACATGTCCAGAAAAATGTCTAAGTGATGTAAACAATGTGGGTTGGTTCCAGGGGGTTTCATGGTAAAGCTTCTCCTTCCCGCAAAAAAATTGAGGGTCGCCATCTCAGAAGTTTCCCAACTCCGTCACACAAGAATGTGAATTTTTTATTTTTTTTTTGCAGGAAAAATGCTAATATTTCGAAAGTGATGTTATAATCCCGAGCTCACCTGTGCTCGGGTGAACAATAAAAAAATTCAAAACATCTGATTCTTTCTTTATGAAACTTTGACAGATGTTTTCAGAGCTTACAAAATTTCATCACCAGATAGCATTCGCGCAAAATGTGGCAAAAAAAAATTGATGCTCCAAAAATGCGTTTGAAAATAACTTTACTCCCCAGTTGACCAGCCTTATGTGAAAGTTGTTGAGACAATGGTGATTGTGGTACTAACATGTTACCGTGACATAATGGACATATGCAGTAGTGTTAGTAGTTTTGTACATCTATTAGGCATTTTGCAAAGACATGAAGGGGAGTGGCCTCTTTCACTAAGACAACAATTATGGCCATGTAGATGCAGTATTCGATGTTTCACAAAATAAAGACAGAGGAGGTTGTAAGAGAGAACTTGTCAGTGCAAACGAGAGGAAAAGGTAAAACGAGTATACATCCAAATAAAAGAAAACTTTCATGAATAAAGGTAGTAGCGTAAACTAATAACGTATGCATGTTATCACTCTAACTTCTCACTATGGCGGCATGGCCAGTCTTTTATTTTCCGGGTAAGCACTATAACCAGTCTAAGAGATTGGTTTTCAATCCACTCCGATTGAGGACAGGCACATATCTTTTCCCATTCAGTTTCAAATCTCAGCCATTATAATTTGGGCCTACCTTTGTAATGAACGGTGAAGATAATTTTCTTTATGTGATGAACGCATGTCTTGTTTCCCCGCAGGAGAAAAACATATGGCTTCTTTACCTTTTGTTTTAATATATCTCATATACATATTTAAAAAAGATATATAGCTTCTGTTGTTTGTTTGTATTTCGTCCAACACTAGCTAAGCTACCTTCGCTTCCACCCTTCATTTTTTATCTCCCATCTCATGTTTTTGCATGAGATTTTCCTAAAAGACACCCCAACTGTTTTATATCTTTATGAGAGTAGTCAAACAAAACTTGACAATAAATGCCTCTAAAATAAGTATTAATTAAATAAAATATATTTTTTACACAAACATACTAATATGAACAGATAAATCATGAGCTAAACTAATGAAGTATTTATGTCCTCATTTCATTGCATGGCCAATTATCTACTTCCTTTGTTCCTCAATACAAGTCTTTCTAGAGATTTCAGTACAAACTACATACGGATATATAGACATAGTTTAGAGTGTAGATTCACTTATTTTGCTTCGTATATAGTCTATAGTAAAATCTCTAGAAAGATTTATATTTAGGAACGAAAGGAGTAGTAGTAATATAATAGATTGATATCCCGCAAAAATAACAAAATAGATCGATACAAAACAAACTGGTACCTGCGACGGTGTGCACGGCTGGTAAGTCAGGAAGAAGTCACCCCAAGGGCTGGCACGGTAAGGCCGTGGCTTGTGCATGCCATCCGGTAGAGGAGAAGGAGCATTATCGCAGGTTGCCATTGGCACAAGAAGGACTCGTCTCTGGGTAAGAGTGAAACGACCTCTACTGATCTCTTGCTATATATAAGGGGAAAGCAGCACAAACGTTTACGAGCCACATTGAGTCTGATCATAGACTATTGATAGTGGTAAGAATCTGCTTGGAAACAAACGCACATAGAAATAGGAACAGAGCAGCGGTCCCAGTATTTTTTATAGACGGATCGATGCGTCGCTGCGATTATATTTTACACTACGTATTATTTAACCTGTCCATGGATCGATGTGATGCATGTGCGTGGCCAAGTCCGGATGGAAATCCTACCTGCACGGCTGCACATGACCTCCAAAGTCCATGTTGGGTGGACCCGTCCGGGTGGTTTGCGACGGAAGGCTCTCGAGGCGCCTAATCTACCCGGAAGGCGCGCGCCCGAGCCGCCCGGCCGGGTGGTCCATGACAGTGGACCGCGCGGCACGCCAGAAACACTGTCATTGTGTTACTTGGTAAATAGTTCGATCTAGATACCAACAACAAAAAAAAATAATTCGATCTAGATCTCAATTACACGCACGAAGGTTGAATCAGTCTCTCCACTCAGATAAAAAAAAACTTGCTACAGGAAGGAAAACAGAAAAGGAGAGCCGCCGTGCCGATTTCTAATCCAAGCCCGGATTCCTCCTCCTCTGATACACTGCGCTTAAGTAGTGTTGTTCCACTCCGGGCCCACGAACTTGTGGTTGGTGTGGCGAATCCGGACAAAACTTGCCTGCTCCCTCCTCGTGCTCCCATCCGTGCTCCCACTTCATCCTACGGCTGTTATTTCATCTTTTTTCTTTCAAATCTAATCATCGCCCCCCTGATTTTAAGGGGGTGGGGCCGGGCCTAATTTTGGTCCAATCAAATCAAGCCACGTACGCGGGAGCACGGATGGGCACACACGAGGGGAGCAGGCAAGTCTCGTCCGGCGAATCCTAGTTGTGTTGGCGATGACGCGTCCTTAGCCTTGATTCGTCCACTTGTCTGCTAGCGTGGTCCGATTGGCTGCCATGGCAGTGTCATTGCCTTTTGCTGCCATGGTAGCAGTTTCACCGCCCGTCTCGCCGTCTGCAGTTTGAACGCTGACATCCCCTCCTCCTTGACTTGCGGCTTGCCCCCAAGCTGCCAGATGAGGGAAGCGAGATTGTAAGGCAGTGTCATCTTCCCAAGTTGCGTCCACCTCCTCGGGGTCTAATCAACGTACCAGGACCTGCTCTCGGCACCCTGTAGGTTTGGCGCCATCTTGTTTGCAAGATCTCCACCGGAGTGAGAGCAGCTTGTGGCGGCACCGGTAGAGTCGAAGATGTTCCTAGAGACAGAGGTTGCCGTAACTGAGAGACATGAAAAGCTGGGTGAACTTGCGAACCTGGTGGTAATGCGAGCTCATAAGTGACTGGGTTGATAGCTCTCAATACTTGGAATGGTCCAAAGTGGTTGACTCCGCAGTGGACTGAAGACTGCACATATGGCTGAAGCTTGATGTAAACCTCGTCGTCAGGTTGAAATGATCGGTGAGTGTGTTTCTTATCAGCTTGCACCTTCATGATGTGGCGAGCTCGATGTAGGTGCTGCGTAAGGACTTGCTGCATGGTGCTTCTTTCCTTCAGCCATTCCTTAAGAGCAGGGATCTTACAAAACAGATGCAACTTCGATACCCCAGTGCCTCGGCTCATGGCAATACAGAGCATGGAATGGTGACATGTCTAAAGCAGAATGGTAGCTTGAGTTATACCAGAATTCAGCCAGTGCAAGGAATTGACTCCAGTGGTTTGGGCAGGCATGGATGAAGCAACGAAGATATATCTCCAAGCATTGGTTGACACGTTCTGTCTGGCCGTTCGTTTGCGTATAATATGGTATGCTCATATTCAGTTATGTCCCAATGATCTTGAACAATTCCTGCCAGAATCTGCTGGTAAACACCGGATCTCGATCCGAGATAATTGCCTTAGGGAGGCCGTGCAGCTTGTAAACATTGTCCAAATAAGCTCGAGCGACCTTAGCTGCTGCGAAAGGATGATTCAGTGGCAGAAAATGAGCATACCGTGTGATATCCCTTACAGTCTTTCTGTCCAAAAAAAACTTATCCACAACGATGAGGGTGCAATTGGCCCTATTGGATTGCAGGAGGCCATCAATGAAGTCCATAGTAACAACCTCCTTAGTTCCGTCCAACAATGGAATTGGTTCAAATAGACCAGAATATTTGACGCGCTCCGGCTTGGCTTGCTGACAAACAACACAAGTGCACACATACTGGTGAATAGTGTCCTTCATTTTGTGTCAGGCGAAATGGCGGCAGATGCAATGGTAGGTGACCGAAAATCCGGAGTGCCCACCCACTGTGCTGCCAAGAAAGGCGCGCAAAATACGCTGATGTAGTGTTGGTGATCCCCCGAGCCATAACCTTTGGCAGTAGTACATCAAGCCGTCTAAGACTAAAGACCTCTGTTTTGCACTGGGTCTCTTGGAAAATTCAGTGAGCAATTTCTTAGCTTGGCCATTCTCTGCATAATTGGAAAGGATGTCCTCAACCCAACTAGGTTGGCAGACTGACATGGCCATGGCTTGGTTTGAAGTGTGTAAGCGGCATGAGAGTGCGTCAACTGCACTGTTGGCAGTGCTTTGGCGATAACTGATTTTGTAACGCAGGCCCAACAATTAGTGAAGGCTTTCTTTTGCCACATAGTGGACAACCGTTGATCATGGAGATGAATTAGGCTTAACTGATCCATGCGAATCAGGAATTCCTCATGACGGAGGTAGGGGCACCACTGTTATAATGCCATCAGTACAGCCAGACACTCTTTCTCGTATGTGGAGAGGTCCCTTTGCTTTGGTCCCAAAGGCTTGCTCATGTAAGCAATGGGATGTCCCTCTTGCTGTAGCACCGCGCCCACTCAATAATCACATGCATTGGTGTCGATCACGAATTGTTTGGAGAAATCCGACAGTTGCAAGACATGTGCTGAAATGAGTGTTGGGGAACGTAGTATTTCAAAAAAATTCCTACGATCACGCAAGATCTATCTACTAGATGCATAGAAACAAGAGGGGAGAGTGTGTCTACGTACCCTCGTAGACCGAAAGCGAAAGCGTCTAGTGACGTGGTTGATATAGTCGAACTTCTTCGCGATCCAACCGATCAAGTACCGAACGTACGGCACCTCCGCGTTCAGCACACGTTTAGCTTGATGACGTCCCACAAGCTCTTGATACAGTAGAGCTTCACGGGAGAGTTTCGTCAGCACGACGACGTGGTGACGGAGATGATGAAGCTACCGGCGCAGGGCTTCACCTAAGCACTGCAACGGCATGACTGAGGTGTGTTTCTGTGGAGGGGGGCACCACACACGGTTGGGAGAGATCAACTTATCAACTTGTGTGTCTAGAAGTGCCCCTGCCCCCGTATATAAAGGAGCTAGGGGGGAGGCGGCCGGCCAGGAGGAGGGCGTGCCAAGGGAGGAGTCCTACTCCCACCGGGAGTAGGACTCCCTCTTTTCCTAGTTGGAGTAGGAGGGGATAAGGAAGGGAGAGAGGAAGAGAAGGAAAGGGGGGGGGGGCACCACTCCACTCCTTGTCCAGTTCGGACTAGAGGGGGAGGGGGCTGCTACTTCTCGAGCGTGCGTTGTATTCTCTCGAAGAGGAAAGGGAGATGCAGCACAGTAGCGTAAGTATTTCCCTCAGTTTATGAGAACCAAGGTATCAATCCAGTAGGAGACCATGCGCGAGTCCCTCGCACCTGCACAAACAAATAAGAACTTCGCAGCAAACGCGATAAGGGGTTGTCAATCCCTTTACGGTCACTTACGAAAGTGAGATCTGATAGAGATGATAGTTTATATTTTTGATATTTTTTGTTTATAAGAACAGAAAGTAAAAGCGGAAAAAGTAAAGTAGATGTAGATTGATATGTTGAGAATAGACCCGGGGGCCATAGTGTTCTCTAGTGGCTTCTCTCATGATAGCGATATTCTACGGCGGGTAAACAAATTACTATCGAGCAATTGATAGAAAAGCGAATAATTATGATACTATCTAGGAATGATCATTGTATATAGGCATCACGCCCGAGACAAGTAGACCGACTCCTGCCTGCATCTACTGCTATTACTCCACACATCGACCGCTATCCAGCATGCATCTAGTGTATTGAGTTCATAAGAACAGAGTAACGCCTTAAGCAAGATGACATGATGTAGAGGGATAAACTCAAGCAATATGATATAAACCCCATCTTTTTATCGTCGATGGCAACAATACAATACGTGCCTTGCTGCCCCTACTCTCACTGGGAAAGGACACCGCAAGATTGAACCCAAAGCCAAGCACTTCTCCCATTGCAAGAACTATAGATCTAGTAGGCCAAACCAAACCAATAATTCGAAGAGACTTCAACGATATTATGAGCACACATAAAGAGTTCAGAAAAGAACCAAATACTTCTCATAGATAATCTTGATCATAAACCCACAATTCATCGGATCTCGAGAAACACACCGCAAAAAGAGATTACATCGAATAGATCTCCTCGAAGACCGAGGAGAACTTTGTATTGAGATCCAAAGAGAGAGAATAAGCCATCTAGATACTAGCTATGTACCCGAAGGTCTGTGGTAAACTACTCACAACTCATGGTGAGGCGATGATGATGATGTAGAAGCACTCCGTGGTAGACCCCCCCCCCCCCCCG
>LR738710.1:208816477-208875458 GCA_902687465.1 Secale cereale
CCCCCCGGCGGAGCTCCGGAACAGGCCCTAAGATGGGATCTCACGGGAACAGAAGGTTACGGCGGTGGAACTAGGGTTTTCTCTGTTCGACTGATGCTTTCGGGGTACGTAGGCTTATATAGGAGGAAGGAGGGCACCGGGGGCCTTACGAGGGACCCACGAGGCAGGGGGCGCACCCTGGGCAGGGGGCGCGCCCCCACCCTCGTGGGCACCTCGTGGCCCCTACTCCGTGGTTCTCAAGTCTCCCGTGCGTGATTTTCTCCAAAAATATCTCCCCCGAAGGTTTCATTCCGTTTGGACTCCGTTTGATATTCCTTTTCTGCAAAACCCTGAAACAGGCGAAAACAGCAATCTGGACTGGGCCTTTGGGTTAGTAGGTTAGTCCCAAAAATAATATAAAAGTGTATGACAAAGCCCATTAAACATCCAAAACATCATAAATAATAGCACGGAACAATAAAAAGTTATAGATACGTTGGAGATGTAGCAAGCATCCCCAAGCTTAATTCCTGCTCGTCCTCGAGTAGGTAAATGATAAAAACAGAATTTTTGATGTGGAATGCTAACCAACATAGTTTTTTCAATGTAATTCACTTAATTGTGGCATGAATGTTCAGATTTGAAAGATTCAAGACAAAAGTCTATATTGACATAAGAAATAATAATACTTCAAGCATACTAACAAAGCAATCATGTCTTCTCAAAATACTATGGCTAAAGAAAGTTATCCCTACAAAATCATATAGTATGGCTATGCTCCCTCTTCATCACACAAAATATTCATATCATGCACAACCCCGATTTCAGCCCAACACTTGTATTCATACTCTATTCTTTCAAACCTTTCAACTTTCACGCAATACATGAGCGTGAGCCATGGACATAGCACTATGGGTGGAATAGAGAGGTGGTTGTGGAGAAGACAAAAAGGAGGGAGATAGTCTCACATCGACTAGGCGTATCAACGGGCTATGGAGATGCCCATCAATAGATATCAATGTGAGTGAGTAGGGATTGCCATGCAACGGATGCACTAGAGCTAAATAAGTATGAAAGCTCAATCAAAAGAAACTAGTGGGTGTGCATCCAACTTGCTTGCTCATGAAGACCTAGGGCATTTGAGGAAGCCCATCGTTGGAATATACAATACAAGTTCTATAATGAAAATTCCCACTAGTATATGAAATTGACTAAACATGAGACTCTCTATCATGAAGAACATGGTGCTACTTTGAAGCACAAGTGTGGAAAAAGATAGTAGCAATTGTCCCTTTATTGTGTGGAGGGAATTTATTGATTTAGCCTTTCCTCACATGGGATAATGCTCTAATAATGATGATCATCACACTTCCATTGAATTACAACTCGATACTAGAACAAGTATGACTCTATATGAATGCCTCCGGCGGTGTACCGGGATGTGCAATGAATCAAGAGTGACATGTATGAAAAATTATGCATGGTGGATTTGGCACAAATACAATGTCAACTACATGGTCATGCATGGCAATATGACAATATGATGTGTGTCATATGAATGGAACGGTGGAAAGTTGCATGGCAATATATCTCAGAATGGCTACGGAAATGCCATGATAGGTAGGTATGGTAGCTGTTTTGAGGAAGGATATATAGTGGGTGTATGGTACCGGCGAAAGTTGCGCGATACAAGAGAGGCTAGTAATGGTGGTAGGCTGAGAGTGCGTATAATCCATGGACTCAGCATTAGTCATAAGAACTCATATACATATTGCAAAAATCTACGAGTCATCAAAACAAAGAAATCAATGCATGCTCCTAGGGGGGAGGTTGGTAGGAGTTAACCATCGCGCGCCCCCGACCTCCACACAAAGGTTGGCACTTTACAAATACCTCATGCTCTAACTTCGTCACATAGCGGTTCACCATACGTGCATGCTACGAGAATCACTAACCTTAACACAAATATTTCTCAATTTCAGAATAACTCCACTAGCATGACTCTAATATCACTATCCTCATATCTCAAAACAATTATCAAGCATCCAACTACTCATCATATTCAATGCACTTAGTGTGAATGTTTTTACTACATTGATATTGGATGTCTATCATGTGAAGACTAGTTTTATAGCCTAAACACATTACCATGCTGTTTTAATAGACTCTCAAATAGATATAAGTGAATCATGAGAGTTCAAAAATTTCTTCAAAATATTATCACTACCGTGCTCTAAAAGATATAAGTGAAGCACTAGAGCAAGACTATTCAACTCAAAAGATATAAGTGAAGCACATATAGTGTTCTATCAATTCCTAGGCCATATTTAACTCTCTCAAATAGGTGTGTACAGCAAGGATAATTGTGGAAAACTAACAAGAAAATACTCAAATTATACAAGACTCTCCAAGCAAAACACATATCATGTGGTGAATAAAAATATAGCTCCGAGTATAGTTACCGATGGATGAAGGCGAAAGAGGGGATGCCTTCCCGGGGCATCCCCAAGCTTAGGATTTTGGTTGTCCTTGAATTTTACCTTGGGGTGCCATGGGCATCCCAAGCTTAGGCTCTTGCCACTCTTTGTTCCATAGTCCATCAAAGCAATACTCAAAACTTGAAAACTTCACAACACAAAACTTAGACAAAAATCTCGTCAGCTCCGTTAGTATAAGAAAGCAAACCACTACTCAAAGGTACTGCAATGAATTCATTCTTTGTTTATATTGGTGTTAAACCTACTGTATTACAACTTCTCTATGGTTCATACCTCCCAATATTACTCATAGATGCATTGAAATAAGCAAACAACACACGAAAAACAGAATCTGTCAAAAACAGAACAGTCCGTAGTAATCTGCAGGTCTCGCATACTTCTGTAACTCCAAAAAAAATCAAACTAAATTAGTAAACGCGAGGAATTTGTCTATTAATCATCCGCAAAAATAATCAACTAAATAGCACGCTCCATTAAAATCTGATGACCATTCTAGCGAGCGCTAACGGTTCTATTTTTCACAACAAGATCACATAAACTTCACACAAGTCTTCCCAAAGGTTCTACTTGGCACAAACACTAAAAAAACACAAAACCACATCTAAACAGAAGCTAGATGCAATATTTATTCCTAAACAGAAGCAAAAATAAATAAATTGGGTTGCCTCCCAACAAGCTCTTGCTTTATAGCCATTAAGACCGGCTTGAGATTTCAATGATGCTCACATGAAAGATAAGAATTGAAACACGAGGAGAGCAACATAAAACATGTGACAAACACATCGAAGTCTAACATACTTCCTATGCATAGGCATTTTATAAGCAAACAAATTATCATAGCAAGCAAGATCTAACGTATGCAAGGAAGAAGAAATAAACAAGATCAATCTCAACATGAAGAGAGGTAATTTAGTAACACGAAGATTTCTACAACCACATTTTCCTCTCTCATAATAATTGCATGTAGGATCATAAGAAAATTCAACAATATAGCTATCACAAAGTATACTCTCAACACGATCCACATGCATACGAAGTTGACACTCTCCCAAAATAGTGGGATTGATATTAACTAAAGTCAAGACCTCTCCAAACCCACTTTTATCAAAATTTCATGAGATTGAACATTCTCCAAATATGTCGGATCTGAAGTTGACACTCTTCCAAACCCACTTTAAATATTATTGCAACCACTATTATCAATCTCATATTCATCATGGGGATTAAATAAATTTTCAAGATCATAAGAAACTGTTGGGGAACGTTGCATGGAAAACAAAAATTTTTCTCTACGTTCACCAAGATCAATCTAGTAGATGCAACTACGAGGGGAGAGTAGGATCCACATACCCTTGTAGATCGCTAAGCGGAAGCGTTAAGAACGCGGTTGATGGAGTCGTACTCGCCGCGATTCAGATCGCCGAAGATCCTAGCACCGAAGCAACGGTGCCTCCGCGTTCTTCACACGTACGGCTCGGGGACGTCTCCTCCTTCTTGATCCAGCAAGGGGTGGAGGAGAGGTTGATGGAGAGACCGGCAGCACGACGGCGTGGTGGTGATGGTGGAGAAGGATTCCAGCAGGGCTTCGCCTAAGCACCGCGGGAGGAGAAGATGTTATGGGAGAGGGAGGGCAGCACCGAGGCACGAACGTCTGTTGGCTGCCCTCCCTCTACCTCTCTATATATAGGGGGAAGGAGGAGAGGGGGGCGCCCTAGGGTTTCCCCTAGGGGGGCCGGCGGCCAGGGCAAGGGGGGGCGGCGGCCAAGGGCCATGCCCTAGGGTTTCCCCCCCTAGGCGCCTTGCCCCCCAAGCCAGGGGGGTGCGGCAGCCCTAGGAGGGTCCACCTCCCCTTGCGCATGAGGAGAGGGCCCAGGGGGGGGGGGGCGCACAGCCCTATGAGGGCTGTGGTGTCCCCCCTTGTGGCCCATTAGGCCCAGAACCACTTCCGGGACCCCCGAAACCCTTTTCGGTAATCCGCCGATTTCCCGATGCTCCCCGGAACACTTCCGGACTCCGAAACCTTTCATCCTATATATCAATCTTCGTCTCCGGACCATTCCGGAGACCCTCGTCATGTCCGGGATCTCATCCGGGACTCCGAACAACCTTCGGTAACCATGCACTGTTCTCACTAACAACCCTAGCGTCACCGAACCTTAAGTGTGTAGACCCTGCGGGTTCGGAAACCATGTAGACATGACCGAGACACTCCCAGGTCAATAACCAATAGCGGGATCTGGATACCCATATTGGTTCCCACATGTTTCTCGATGATCTCATCGGATGAACCACGATGTCAAGGATTCAGGCAATCCCGTATACAGTTCCCTTTGTCTCGTCGGTATGTTACTTGCCCGAGATTCGATCGTCGGTATCTCTATACCTAGTTCAATCTCGTTACCGGCAAGTCTCTTTACTCGTTACCGTAATACATAATCCCGTGACCAACTACTTAGTCACTTTGAGCTCATTGAGATGACGTATTACCGAGTGGGCCCGGAGATACCTCTTCGTCATACGGAGTGACAAATCCCAGTCTCGATCCATGTCAACTCAACAAACACCTTCGGAGATACCTGTAGAGTACCTTTATAGTCACCCAGTTACGTTGCGACGTTTGGCACACACAAAGCACTCCTACGGTGTCAGTGAGTTACATGATCTCATGGTCATAGGAACTTATACTTGACATGCAGAAAACTATAGCGATAACTGACACGATCAAAAGCTATGTTTAACGTTTGGGTCTCGTCCATCACATCATTCTCCTAATGATGTGATCCCGTTATCAAATGACAACTCATGTCTATGACCTGGAAACCGCGGTCATCTTTGATCAACGAGCTAGTCCTGTAGAGGCTCACTAGGGACACAAAGTCTGTCTATTTATCCACACATGTATTTGAGTTTCCAATCAATACAATTATAGCATGGACAATAAACGATTATCATGAACAAGGAAATATAATAATAACTCTTTTATTATTGCCTCTAGGGCATATTTCCAACAGTCTCCCACTTGCACTAGAGTCAATAATCTAGCATTACAAGGTAATGAATCTAACACCCATAGAGTCTTGGTGTTGATCGTGCTTAGCCCGTGGAAGAGGCTTAGTCAACGGATCTGCAACATTCAAATCCGTGTGTACTTTGCAAATGTTTATGTCCTCCTCCTTGACCGAATCGCGGATGGAATTGAAGCGTCGCTTTATGTGTCTGGTCCTCTTGTGAAACCTTGGTTCCTTGGCTAGAGCAATGGCACCAGTGTTGTCACAGAACAGAGTCATTGGGTTCAGTGCACTAGGCACAACTCCAAGATCTGTCATGAACTCCTTCATCCAGACACCTTCCTTTGCCGCCTCCGAGGCAGCTATATACTCCGCTTCACATGTAGAGTCAGCTACCACGCTCTGCTTGGAACTGCACCAGCTTACCGCTCCCCCGTTGAGAATATACACGTATCCGGTTTGAGATTTAGAGTCATCCGGATCAGTGTCAAAGCTTGCATCGACGTAACCCTTTACGACGAGCTCTTGATCACCTCCATAAACGAGAAACATCTCCTTAGTCCTTTTCAGGTACTTTAGGATATTCTTGACCGCTGTCCAGTGATCCATACCAGGATTACTTTGAAACCTTCCGGCCATACTTATGGCAAGGATGACATCTGGTCTTGTGCACAGCATTGCATACATGATAGAGCCTATGGCTGAAGCATAGGGGACGACACTCATCTTTTCTCTATCTTCCGCAGTCACTGGGCATTGAGTCTTACTCAACTTTGTACCTTGCAATACCGGCAAGAACCCCTTCTTGGATTGATCCATTTTGAACTTCTTCAAAACTTTATCAAGGTATGTGCTTTGTGAAAGTCCTATCAAGCGTCTTGATCTATCTCTATAGATCTTGATGCCCAATATGAAAGCAGCTTCACCGAGATCTTTCATCGAAAAACTCTTGTTCAAATACCCCTTCACGCTATCCAAAAATTCTATATTGTTTCCAATCAGCAATATGTCATCCACATATAATATTAGAAACGCTATAGAGCTCCCACTCACTTTCTTGTAAATACAAGCTTCATTGTAAACTTGTATAAACCCAAACGCTTTGATCACCTCATCAAAGCGAAGATTCCAACTCCGAGATGCCTGCACCAGCCCATAAATGGAACGCTGGAGCCTGCATACTTTGTCAGCATTCTCTGGATCGACAAAACCCTCCGGTTGCATCATATACAACTCTTCCTTAAGAAAACCGTTAAGGAACGCTGTTTTGACATCCATCTGCCAAATTTCATAATCGAAATATGCAGCTATTGCTAACATGATTCGGACGGATTTAAGCATCGCTACGGGCGAGAAAGTCTCATCGTAGTCAATCCCTTGAACTTGTGAAAAACCCTTTGCCACAAGTCGAGCTTTATACACGGTGACATTACCGTCAGCGTCCGTCTTCCTCTTAAAAATCCATTTATTCTGAATGGCCTTCCGCCCTTCAGGTAATACTTCCAAAGTCCATACTTTGTTTTCATACATGGATCCCATCTCGGATTTCATGGCCTCTAACCATTTGTCGGAATCCGGGCCCACCATCGCTTCTCCATAGCTCGTAGGTTCACCGTTGTCTAACAACATGACCTCCAAGACAGGGTTACCATACCACTCAGGTGCAGCGCGTACCCTTGTCGACCTACGAGGTTCGGTAGTAACTTGATCAGAAGCTTCTTGATCATCATCATTGGCTTCCTCTTCAACCTCTGCAGGCTCCACAAAAACATCTTTCTGTGTTGCGCTACTCTCTGGTTGAAGCAGAGGTTCAATAACCTCATCAAGTTCTACCTTCCTCCCACTCAATTCTTTCGAGAGAAACTCTTTCTCGAGAAAGGACCCGTTCTTAGCGACAAACACTTTGCCCTCGGATCTGAGATAGAAGGTGTACCCAACTGTTTCTTTTGGGTATCCTATGAAGACACATTTGTCCGCTTTGGGTTCGAGCTTTTCTGGCTGAAGCCTTTTGACATAAGCATCGCAACCCCAAACCTTGAGAAAAGACAACTTAGGTTTCTTACCAAACCATAGTTCATACGGTGTTGTCTCAACGGACTTAGATGGAGCCCTATTTAAACTGAATGCAGCTGTCTCTAACGCATATCCCCAAAACGATAGTGGCAAATCGGCAAGAGACATCATAGAACGTACCATATCTAATAGGGTTCGATTACGACGTTCGGACACACCATTACGCTGTGGTGTTCCAGGTGGCGTCAACTGTGAAACAATTCCACATTTTCTTAAGTGATCACCAAACTCATAACTCAGATATTCCCCCCCTCGATCAGATCGTAGGAACTTGATCTTCTTGTTACGATGATTTTCAACTTCACTCTGAAATTGCTTGAACTTTTCAAAAGTTTCAGACTTATGCTTCATCAAGTAAATATACCCATATCTACTTAAGTCGTCAGTGAAGGTGAGAAAACAACGATATCCACCGCGCGCCGTTACACTCATCGGACCGCACACATCAGTATGTATGATTTCCAATAAGTCACTTGCCCGTTCCATTGTCCCTGAAAACGGGGTCCTTGTCATCTTGCCCATGAGGCACGGCTCGCACGTGTCAAGTGATTCAAAATCAAGAGACTCCAAAAGTCCATCAGCATGGAGCTTCCTCATGCGTTTTACGCCGATATGACCCAGACGGTAGTGCCACAAGAAAGTGGTATTATCATTATCTACTCTACATCTTTTGGCATCAATGTTATGAACATGTGTATCATCACTATCGATATTCAATAAGAATAAACCCCTAACTTCGGGTGCATGACCATAAAAGATATTACTCATATAAATAGAACAACCATTATTCTCCGATTTAAATGAGTAACCGTCTCGCAATAAACAAGATCCAGATATAATGTTCATGCTTAACGCAGGCACTAAATAACAATTATTCAGGTTCATAACTAATCCCGATGGTAATCGAAGAGCGAGCGTGCCGACGGCGATCACATCAACCTTGGAACCATTTCCCACGCGCATCGTCACTTCGTCCTTCGCCAGCCTCCGTTTATTCCGCAGTTCCTGTTTAGAGTTGCAAATGTGAGCAACCGAACCGGTATCAAATACCCAGGCACTACAACGAGAGTTGGTAAGGTACACATCAATAACATGTATATCACATATACCTTTGTTGTTGTTGGCCCCCTTCTTGTCCGCCAGATACTTGGGGCAGTTCCGCTTCCAGTGGCCGTTCCCCTTGCAATAGAAACACTCAGTCTCTGGCTTGGGCCCAGCCTTGGGTTTCTTCACTGGATTAGCAACTGCTTTGCCACCCTTCTTAGAGTTACCCTTCTTGCCCTTGCCATTCTTCTTGAAACTTGTGGTCTTATTGACCATCAACACTTGATACTCCTTCTGGATGTCTGCCTCAGCGACTTTCAGCATCGAAAACAGCTCGGCGATGGTCTTGTTCATCCCTTGCATGTTATACTGCTGCACGAAGCTCTTGTAGCTTGGAGGGAGTGACTGGAGAATTCTGTCAATGATAGCCTCATCCGGGAACACAAGTCCCAGATCAGCTATGCGGGTATAGTACCCAGACATCTTCAGTAAGTGCTCACTGACAGACGAATTCTCCTTCATCTTGCAAGCAAAGAATTTATCGGTGGTCTCATACCTCTCGATCTTAGCATTCTTTTCAAAGATGAACTTCAACTCCGTGTACATCTCATATGCACCATGACGTTCAAAACGCCTTTGAAGTCCTCCTTCCAAGCCGTACAACATGGCACACTGCACTATCGAATAGTCATCCGAACGTGTCTGCCAGACGTTCAAAACGTCCGCAGGGGCTGTAGGAGCGGGGGGTTCACCTAGCGGTGCATTTAGGACATAAACCTTTTGGGCAGCTGTGAGGATGATCCTCAGATTGCGGAGCCAGTCCACAAAGTTGCTCCCATCATCTTTCAGTTTAGCTTTCTCTAGGAACGCATTAAAATTCAGGGGAGCTACTGCGCGAGCCATCTACAACAAAAATTTGCAAAGACATTTTAGACTATTGTTCATGATAAGTGAGTTATTACCTAATCAAATTATTTATAACTCCCACTCAAATTGACATCCCTCCGGTCATTCGAGCGTCACATGATCCAAATCCACCAACCCAAGTCCGATCATCACGTGAGATGAGGTGGTGTCAATGGTGAACATCAACATGTTGATCATATCTACTATATGACTCATGTTCGACCTTTCGGTCTTCCGCGTTCCGAGGCCATGTCTGTACATGCTAGGCTCGTCAAGTCTAACCCGAGTGTTCTGCATGTGCAAAACTGGCTTGCACCCGTTGTATGCGAACGTAGAGTCTATCACACCCGATCATCACGTGGTGCTTCGAAACGACGAACCTTCGCAACGGCGCACACTCGGGGGGAACACAATTTTATCTTGAAATTTTAGTGAAGGATCATCTTATAATGCTACCGTCGTCCTAAGCAAAATAAGATGCATAAAAGGATTAACATCACATGCAAATCATAAGTGACATGATATGGCCATCAACTCGTGCTTTTGATCTCCATCTCCAAAGCACCGGCATGATCTCCATCGTCACCGGCGCCACACCATGATCTCCATCATCATGATCTCCATCATCGTGTCGCCATCGGGGTTGTCGCGCGCCCACCATGCTCTTACTACTATTGCTACCGTTTAGCGATAAAGTAAAGCATTACAAAGCGCTTAATGATTGACACGCAGGTCATACAAAATTAAAGACAACCCTATGGCTCCTGCCGGTTGCCGTATGCATCGACATGCAAGTCGATGTTAACTATTACAACATGATCATCTCATACATCAAATATATCTCATCATGTCATTGGCCATATCATATCACATACATACCCTGCAAAAACAAGTTAGACGTCCTCTAATTTGTTGTTGCATGTTTTACGTGGCTGCTATGGGTATCTAGCAAGAACGCTTCTTACCTACGCAAAGCCACAACGGTGATATTCAAGTTGCTATTTAACCTTCTACAAGGACCGCCTTGTTCTATTCCGATTCAACTAAGATAGGAGAGACAGACACCCGCCAGCCATCTTATGCAACAAAAGTCACATGTCTGTCGATGGAACCGGTCTCATGTACGTGGACATGTAAAGTTGGTCCGGGCCGCTTCATCCCATAATACCGCTGAATCAAGAAAGACTAAGGAGGGCAGCAATTTAAACATCAACGCCCACAAACCCTTTTGTGTTCTACTCGTGAAAGCATCTACGCAAGATCCTAGCTCATGATGCCACTGTTGGGGAACGTTGCATGGGAAACAAAAATTTTTCCTACGTTCACCAAGATCAATCTAGGAGATGCATCTACGAGGGGAGAGTTGGATCCACATACCCTTGTAGATCGCTAAGCGGAAGCGTTAAGAACGCGGTTGATGGAGTCGTACTCGCCGCGATTCAGATCGCCGAAGATCCTAGCACCGAAGCAACGGTGCCTCCGCGTTCTTCACACGTACGGCTCGGGGACGTCTCCTCCTTCTTGATCCAGCAAGGGGTGGAGGAGAGGTTGATGGAGAGACCGGCAGCACGACGGCGTGGTGGTTATGGTGGAGAAGGATTCCAGCAGGGCTTCGCCTAAGCACCGCGGGAGGAGAAGATGTTATGGGAGAGGGAGGGCAGCACCGAGGCACGAACGTGTGTTGGCTGCCCTCCCTCTACCTCTCTATATATAGGGGGAAGGAGGAGAGGGGGGCGCCCTAGGGTTTCCCCTAGGGGGGCCGGCGGCCAGGGCAAGGGGGGGCGGCGGCCAAGGGCCAGGCCCTAGGGTTTCCCCCCCTAGGCGCCTTGCCCCCCAAGCCAGGGGGGGTGCGGCAGCCCTAGGAGGGTCCACCTCCCCTTGCGCATGAGGAGAGGGCCCAGGGGGGGGGGGCGCACAGCCCTATGAGGGCTGTGGTGTCCCCCCTTGTGGCCCATTAGGCCCAGAACCACTTCCGGGACCCCCGAAACCCTTTTCGGTAATCCGCCGATTTCCCGATGCTCCCCGGAACACTTCCGGACTCCAAAACCTTTCATCCTATATATCAATCTTCGTCTCCGGACCATTCCGGAGACCCTCGTCATGTCCGGGATCTCATCCGGGACTCCGAACAACCTTCGGTAACCATGCACTGTTCTCACTAACAACCCTAGCGTCACCGAACCTTAAGTGTGTAGACCCTGCGGGTTCGGAAACCATGTAGACATGACCGAGACACTCCCAGGTCAATAACCAATAGCGGGATCTGGATACCCATATTGGTTCCCACATGTTTCTCGATGATCTCATCGGATGAACCACGATGTCAAGGATTCAGGCAATCCCGTATACAGTTCCCTTTGTCTCGTCGGTATGTTACTTGCCCGAGATTCGATCGTCGGTATCTCTATACCTAGTTCAATCTCGTTACCGGCAAGTCTCTTTACTCGTTACCGTAATACATAATCCCGTGACCAACTACTTAGTCACTTTGAGCTCATTGAGATGACGTATTACCGAGTGGGCCCGGAGATACCTCTCCGTCACACGGAGTGACAAATCCCAGTCTCGATCCATGTCAACTCAACAGACACCCTCGGAGATACCTGTAGAGTACCTTTATAGTCACCCAGTTACGTTGCGACGTTTGGCACACACAAAGCACTCCTACGGTGTCGGTGAGTTACATGATCTCATGGTCATAGGAACTTATACTTGACATGCAGAAAACTATAGCGATAACTGATATGATCAAAAGCTATGTTTAACGTTTGGGTCTCGTCCATCACATCATTCTCCTAATGATGTGATCCCGTTATCAAATGACAACTCATGTCTATGACCTGGAAACCGCGGTCATCTTTGATCAACGAGCTAGTCCTGTAGAGGCTCACTAGGGACACTAAGTCTGTCTATTCATCCACACATGTATTTGAGTTTCCAATCAATACAATTATAGCATGGATAATAAACGATTATCATGAACAAGGAAATATAATAATAACTCTTTTATTATTGCCTCTAGGGCATATTTCCAACAGAAACATCACCCCAATCATGATCATTGCAACAAATAGTAGTCATAGCAGAACTTGCATCCCCAAGCTTAGGGTTTTGCATATCATTTGCACAATTGACATTAATAGAATTTATAATAACATCATTGCAATCATGCTTTTCATTTAAGGAGCTAACATGAATCACTTTTTCTTTTAACAATTCCTCACAATTTTCAGATTCATACATTTTGAGCAAAACCTCATAAAGATAATCTAGTTCACGCAGCTCACTAGCAATAGGTTCAACATAATGGGATCTCTTAAAGAGATTAGCAGGTGGATGAGGATCCATACTTTAGCAAGTGAAGATGCAAGCTAGTTGAGGGCACATAGCACACAAGCAAACAAGAGGCACGCGAACGGTAAACACATGGCAAAAAGAAGGGCAAATAAAACGGCAAGGGTGAAGTGGGGGAGAGCAAAACGAGAGGCAAAAATGTAATGCGAAGTATAAGGGTTTGTGATAGGTACTTGGTATATGACTTTTGCGCAAGCCTCCTTGGCAACGACGCCAGAAATTCTTCTTGCTACTTCTCGAGCTTGCGTTGTATTCCCTCGAAGAGGAAAGGGAGATGCAGCACAGTAGCGTAAGTATTTCCCTCAGTTTTTGAGAACCAAGGTATCAATCCAGTAGGAGACCACGCGTGAGTCCCTCGCACCTGTATAAACAAATAAGAACTTCGCAGCCAACGCGATAAGGGGTTGTCAATCCCTTTACGGTCACTTACGAAAGTGAGATCTGATAGAGATGATAGTTTATATTTTTGTTATTTTTTGTTTATAAGAATAGAAATTAAAAGCGAAAAAAGTAAAGTAGATGTAGACTGATATGTTGAGAATAGACCCGGGGGCCATAGTGTTCACTAGTGGCTTCTCTCATGATAGCGATATTCTACGGCGGGTAAACAAATTACTGTCGAGCAATTGATAGAAAAGCGAATAATTATGAGACTATCTAGGCATGATCATTGTATATAGGCATCACGTCCGAGACAAGTAGACTGACTCCTACCTGCATCTACTACTATTACTCCACACATCGACCGCTATCCAGCATGCATCTAGTGTATTGAGTTCATAAGAACAGAGTAACGCCTTAAGCAAGATGACATGATGTAGAGGGATAAACTCAAGCAATATGATATAAACCCCATCTTTTTATCCTCGATGGCAACAATACAATACGTGCCTTGCTGCCCCTACTGTCACTGGAAAAGGACACCGCAAGATTGAACCCAAAGCCAAGCACTTCTACCATTGCAAGAACTATAGATCTAGTAGGCCAAACCAAACCAATAATTCGAAGAGACTTGCAAGGATATTATGAGCACACATAAAGAGTTTAGAAAAGAACCAAATATTTCTCATAGATAATCTTGATCATAAACCCACAATTCATCGGATCTCGACAAACACACCGCAAAAAGAGATTACATCGAATAGATCTCCTCGAAGATCGAGGAGAACTTTGTATTGAGATCCAAAGAGAAAGAAGAAGCCATCTAGATACTAGCTATGGACCCGAAGGTGTGCGGTAAACTACTCACAACTCATGGTGAGCCGATCATGATGATGTAGAAGCACTCCGTGGTAGATCCCGCCTCCGGCGGAGCTCCGGAACATGCCCCAAGATGGGATCTCATGGGAACAGAAGGTTACGACGGTGGAACTAGGGTTTTCTCTGTTCGTCTGATTGTTTCGGGGTATGTAGGCTTATATAGGAGGAAGGAGGGCACCGGGGGCCTTACGAGGGACCCACGAGGCAGGGGCGCCCTGGGCAGGGGCGCGCCCCACCCTCGTGGGCACCTCCTGGCCCCTACTCCGTGGTTCTCAAGTCTCCCGTGCGTGATTTTCTCCAAAAATATCTCTCCCGAAGGTTTCATTCCGTTTGGACTCTGTTTTATATTCCTTTTTCTGCAAAACCCTGAAACAGGCAAAAAACAACAATCTGAACTGGCCCTTTGGGTTAGTAGGTTAGTCCCAAAAATAATATAAAAGTGTATGACAAAGCCCATTAAACATCCAAAACATCATAAATAATAGCATGGAACAATAAAAAATTATAGATACATTGGAGACGTATCAGGGGCGCGCGGCTGCCCTGGCTGCCCCTCCTGTTCTCCCACTAGGGCCCATGAGGCCCAATTAACTCCCCGGGGGGTTCCGGTATCCCCCCGGTACTCCGGATATGCCCGAAACCTTCCAGAACCCTTCCGGTGTCCAAACATAGTCGTCCAATATTTCGATCTTTATGTCTAGGATAGTTCGAGACACCTCCTGTCCGTGATCTCATCTGGGACTCTGAAATACCTTCGGTACATCAAAACTCATAAACTCATAATATGGATCGTCATCAAACGTTAAGCGTGCGGATCCTACGGGTTCGAGAACTATGTAGACATGACCGAGACTCTTCTCCGGTTAATAATGAATAGCGGAACCTGGATCCTCATATTGGCTCCTACATATTCTACGAAGATCTTTATCGGTCAAACCGCATAACAACATACGTTGTTCCCTCTGTCATCGGTATGTTACTTGCCCGAGATTCGATCGTCGGTATCTCAATACCTAGTTCAATCTCGTTATCGGCAAGTCTCTTTACTCATTCCGTAATACATCATCTCGTGACTAACTCATCAGTCATTTGCTTGCAAGGCTTATTATGATGTGCATTACCGAGAGGGCCCACAGATACCTCTCCGACACTCGGAGTGACAAATCCTATTCTTAATCTATGCCAACACCACGAACACTTTCGGAGACACCTGTAGAGCATCTTTATAATCACCCAGTTACGTTGTGACGTTTGATAGCACACAAGGTGTTCCTCCAGTATTCGGGAGTTGCATAATCTCATAGTCATAGGAACATGTATAAGTCATGAAGAAAGCAATAGTAGTAAAAATAAACAATCATAGTGCTAAGCTAACGGATGGGTCTTGTCCATCACATCATTCTCCTAATGATGTGAACCCGTTGATCAAATGACAACTCATGTCTATGGTTAGGAAACATAACCATCTTTGATCAATGAGCTAGTCTAGTAGAGGCATACTAGAGACACTCTGTTTTGTCTATGTATTCACACATGTACTAAGTTTCTGGTTAATACAATTCTAGCATGAATAATAAACATTTATCATGATATAAGGAAATAAATAATAACTTTATTATTGCCTCTAGGGCATATTTCCTTCAGTCTCCCACTTGCACTAGAGTCAATAATCTAGATCACATCACCATGTGATTAACACCAATAGTTCACATCACCATGTGACTAACACCCATAGTTCTCATCACCATGTGATCATTACCCAAAGGGTTTACTAGAGTCAACAATCTAGTTCACTTCGTCATGTGATTAACACACAAATAGTACTAAGGTGTGATCATGTTTTGCTTCGTGAGAGAAGTTTAGTCAGCGGGTCTATTACATTCAGATCCGTATGTATTTTGCAAATTTCTATGTCTACAATGCTCTGCATGGAGCTACTCTAGCTAATTGCTCCCACTTCTAATACGTATCCAGATTGATACTTAGAGTCATCTAGATTAGTGTCAAAGCTTGCATCGGCCTAACTCTCTACGACGAACTCTTTATCACCTCCATAATCGAGAAACATTTCCTTAGTCATCCAGTAATTAAGGACAATTTTGACCGGTGTTCAGTGATCTACTCCTGGATTACTATTGTACCTCCTTGTCAAACTCATGGCAAGGTACACAACAGGTTTGGCACACAACATGACATACTTTATAGAACCTATGACTAAGGCATAGGGAATGACTTTCATTCTTTCTCTATCTTCTGCCGTGCTCGGGTTTTGAGTCTTACTCAACTTCATACCTTGCAACACAGGCAAGAACTCTTTCTTTGACTGTTCCATTTTGAACTACTTCAAAACTTGTCAAGGTATGTACTCATTGAAAAAACTTATCAAGCGTATTGATCTATCTCTATAGATCTTGATGATCAATATGTAAGTAGCTTCACCGAGGTCTTTCTTTGAAAAAACTCCTTTCAAACACTCCTTTATGCTTTCCAGAAAATTCTACAGCATTTCCGATCGATAATATGTCATTCACATATACTTATCAGAAAGGCTGTAGTGCTCCCACTCACTTTCTTATAAATACAGACTTCACCACATGTCTGTATAAAAACCATATGCTTTTATCACCTCATCAAAGCGTATATTCCAACTCCGAGATGCTTGCACTAGTCCATAGATGGATCGCTGGAGCTTGCACACTTTGTTAGCCCCTTTAGGATCGACAAAACCTTCTGGTTGCATCATATACAACTCCTCTTAGAGGTATCCATTTAGGAATGCAGTTTTGACATCCATTTGCCAGATTTCATAATCATAAAATGTGGCAATTGCTAACATGATTCGGACAGACTTAAGCATCGCTACGGGTGAGAAAGTCTCATCATAGTCAACTCCTTGAACTTGTCAAAAACCTTTCGCAACAAGTCGAGCTTTGTAGACAGTAACATTTCCGTCGGCGTCGGTCTTCCTCTTGAAGATTCATTTATTTTCAATGACTTGCCTATCATCAGGCAAGTCAACCAAAGTCCTCACCTTGTTCTCATACATGGATCCCATCTCAGATTTCATGGCCTCAAGCCATTTTGCGGAATCTGGGCTCATCATCGCTTCCTCATAGTTCGTATGTTCATCATGGTCTAGTAACATGACTTCCAGAACCGGGTTGCCGTACCACTCTGGCGCGGAACGTACTCTGATTGATCTACAAAGTTCAGCAGTAACTTGATCCGAAGTTTCATGATCATCATCATTAGCTTCCTCACTAATTGGTGTAGGAATCACTGGAACTAGTTTCTGTGATGTACTACTTTCCAATTCGTTAGAAGGTACAATTACCTCATCAAGTTCCACTTTCCTCCCACTAACTTCTTTTGAGAGAAACTCCTTCTCTAGAAAGGATCCACTCTTAGCAACGAATATCTTGCCTTCAGATCTGTGATAGAAGGTGTACCCAACAATCTCCTTTGGGTATCCTATGAAGACACATTTCTCCGACTTGGGTTCGGGCTTATCAGGTTGAAGCTTTTTCACATAAGCATTGCAGCCCCAAACTTTAAGAAACGACAACTTTGGTTTCTTGCGAAACCACAGTTCATAAGGCGACGTCCCAACGGATTTAGATGGTGCCCTATTTAACGTGAATGCTGCTGTCTCTAAAGCATAACCCCAAAACAATAGTGGTAAATCGGTAAGAGACATCATAGACCGCACCATATCTAATAAAGTATGGTTACGACGTTCAGACAGACCATTATGTCATGGTGTTTCGGGTGGCGTGAGTTGTGAAACTATTCCATTGTTTCAAATGAAGACCAAACTCGTAACTCAAATATTCACCTCCACGACCAGATTGTAGAAACTTTCTTGTTACGATGATTCTCTACTTCACTCTAAAATTCTTTGAACTTTTCAAATGTTTCAGACTTGTGCTTCATCAAGTAGATATATCCATATCTGCCCAAATCATCAGTGAAGGTCAGAAAATAACGATACCACCGCGAGCTTCAACACTCATCGATCCACATACATCAGTATGTATGATTTCCAACAAATCTGTTGCTCGCTCCATTGTTCCGAAGAACGAAGTTTTAGTCATCTTGCCCATGAGGCATGGTTCGCAAGCACCAAGTGATTCATAATCAAGTGATGCCAAAAGTCCATCACTATGGAGTTTCTTCATGCGCTTTATACCAATATGACCTAAACGACAGTGCCACAAATAAGTTGCACTATCATTATTAACCTTGCATCTTTTGGCTTCAATATTATGAATATGTGTATCACTACGATCGAGATCCAACAAGAATAGACCACTCTTCAAGGGTGCATGACCATAACAAGTATTACTCATATAAATAGAACAACCATTATTCTTAGATTTAAATGAATAACCATCTCGCAATAAACAAGATCCAGATATAATGTTCATGCTTAACGCTGGCACCAAATAACAATTATTCGGGTCTAAAACTAATCCCGAAGGTAGATGTAGAGGTAGCGTGCCGACGGCGATCACATCGACTTTGGAACCATTTCCCACGCGCATCGTCACCTCGTCCTTAGCCAATCTTCGTTTAATACGTAGCCCCTGTTTCGAGTTACAAATATTAGAAACCGAACCGGTATCAAATACCCAGGTGCTACTACGAGCATTAGTAAGGTACACATCAATAACATGTATATCACATATACCTTTGTTCACCTTGCCATCCTTCTTATCCGCCAAATACTTGGGGCAGTTCCGCTTCCAGTGTCCAGTCCCTTTGAAGTAGAAGCACTCAGTTTTAGGCTTGGCTCCAGACTTGGGTTTCTTCGTGGGAATAGCAACTGTCTTGCTATTCTTCTTGAAGTTCCCCTTCTTTCCCTTGCCTTTTTTCTTAAAACTAGTGGTCTTGTTAACCATCAACACTTGATGCTCCTTTTTGATTTCTACCTCCGCAGCCTTGAGCATAGCGAAGAGCTCGGGAATTGTCTTCTGCATCCCTTGCATGTTATAGTTCATCACGAAGCCTTTATAGCTTGGTGGTAGTGATTGAAGAACTCTATCAATAACACTATCTTTGTCAACTTTGCATCCAAGTTGAGTCATATGATTGTAGTACCCAGACATTCTGAGCAAGTGTTCACTGATAGAACTATTCTCCTCCATCTTGCAGCTGTAGAACTTATTGAAAATCACATATTTCTCAATCCGGGTGTTCGCACACGAACACGTCACCGTGTACCTCCAACACCAAGGGTGATGCACCACAGCTCGCGTCGAAGGAGACCCATCCGGAAGCGCGGTAGGCAAGCAATCCGGCGGGCACTTTTGAGCACCTGAAACCCCGCGCACCCGGGAGGGACCCCGTCTGGACACGCAGTGGCTATGGGCTGCCCAAGGTCGGTTCGCCCGCCCCTAGAGCCTCGAGCATCGCTGCCCTTCAACACGAAGAACGAACGAAGAACGAGAGAGAAAGAACAAGGGAGAGATGTAAAACTAGGGTAAAAAGTAGATGGGTTTTGCGATTGTGTGTTGTTGTCCAATCGGCCGTCACCGCTTGAGTATATAAGAGGCGGCTGGACTTTCCGTGCAAGGAAAAGGCTTCAATTCACGTCCAAAACCCTAGTCAAATTCGGACTTGTTTAGTCCGAACTTTCCAAAACTGTTCGGTAAAATCTGTCTGCCCCTTGCGGGCCATGTTCGGCGGAGTAAACGACCTCGGATGGAAACGAGCCCAAAAGCAATCTTGACCATTTCGACGAGACGAACAACTTTTATGTTGAACGTTTTTTGATCTGAAGCCATCTTGAGGGGGTTTTCGGCTTTTTTTCGAAGTCTGCAGCAGCGAAATTCAAAACCCGGACGAAAATACCCGGAGTGTCCGGCCATCCACAAAGAAAATCAAAACCCGGATGGTTTTCCCCGAGTGTCCGGCCATCCAGTGTAGCAACATCTTGTACTGGCTGTAACTTTTGCATACGATCTCGGATTAAGACGATTTTTATATCAAAATCGATCGACTCGACGAGACACACAACTTTGATGTTGAAACTTTTTCCATTTGAGGCCATCTTAATTGGTTTTCAAGCCATTCTTTAATCTGGTGTCAACATGAGCATCTCTGAACTTGTCATATCTTTTGCACTTGAGCTCCGTTTTGGTCCATCTTCACATCTATTTCGACCATCTTGAAGAGAGCCATTAATTGGTTACATGAACTCATAATTTTAACCTCATTCCATTATAGCCTCAAGTTACTCTTTGTGATCATGCCATTTTTGAGCGTCAACACATGCCCCCAGTTTTTCGGCAAAGCTAGCATGCCGAAAAATATCTTGCATCACGTTGGTCTAAGGACGATGTCAACACTCCATCGGCCATTTATATGTGCTTAGGGCGATAATTTCTATATCGGCCATGTTTTGAACTTCTTGTTCACATCATACCTTGTAACCGATTACCACCAATCGGCTTTAAAGAGATGGGAATGAACCCGTTTCTTGTAGCACTAAGGAAATCAAACTCCGAGAGGTCACGCCCTATTAAGCAAGTAACATCGGGATGATTCCAATCCACCGATGCATCGGCCAAAGCAACACAAGCCGAATTATCCGCGTGAATGACTTCTACCTCATCATCGACCCATTGTATTAAGAATTGATGCATGGTAGATGGCACACATTGGTTAGCATGAACCCAATCGCGACCTAATATAACATTATAGTTACCTTGCACCTCCGCGATGAAGAATGTGGTGGCCAAAGTTTTGCTTCCCACGGTGAGTTCCATGCATGTCACACCTTTGGCCTCTGTCTTTTCTTTACCCTCAAATCCATTAAGTACCATATTGGTCTTCATCAACGCACCATCATCTAACCCCAACTTTTTGAAGACTGAGTAGGGCATACGATTTACCACAGCACCACCATCAGCGAGCATCCTAGCAATCGGTGATCCGTTAATATGACCTTTGAGGTACAACGGCTTCAAGTGTTTCACCGGTTCTTTTGGCTTCTCGAAGATAGCATTCTTAGGACCAAAATCCAGCTAGGCTACCTCCCCTTCTTCACCTATAGCACGAAACTCGATGGGTAAGTAATATACCATATTAACATCCATACCTTCCAGAACCGGCGTAGAGTCATAATCCACCATCTCATCTTCATCTCCCAATGTGTATATTGGGCTTAAATATTCCTCAATTGAAGGGGGTGTTTCAAGTGATGTGGACGATGTAATAGGGGTCACATCATCCTCTTTTGATGGTGAAGGTGTTGCCGTAGCTAATGTAGAAGCATCTGTGTTCTGTTTTTGTTTGGGCCTCCACACTTGTTTTATGAGTGCCATGGGCCGAATTTCACTTAACATTTCGTCCCTTTGCCTCTCCTCTTTGTGCTATACCTTCTCGTGGTTCCTCATGCGTTGTAATCTCCTTTTGATGGTCTTGGTTAAACCGGGAGGACACCACTTAGGTTGAGTATATTTGGGATCCCTTGGTTTAGCCTTGCTTGTGCTCGCCTCATGATCATTCACCATGGAATCCTGCTGAACAATTACAATATCACCATTAGAAGTAGCTGGATTACCAACAACCAGCTTTCCGATCTCCTTTTGCTTGTCGCATACTGCAATTTCTGCATTAGGTGACTCAACACGCCACACTTTTTTGTTGGCCTTGCTTGGAGAAACTTTTGTTGGCCGATGAGCTCCATAGCTCAAACGGCCTTGTGTGGGATAATAAAGGCTTTCGCGAGCAGGCTTTCTAGGTGCTTCCCACACCATATGGAAGGCATAAGAAGCCATTGGGGGCTACCCCCATCCTCCATTGAAGTCTCTCGTGTAATATGGCACATAGGAGGGTTGTGACATCCATGGTGTCAGTGCCCATGACCCATTTGGCCTTGCATGGCATTGAGACTCTTGCTCCGGAGGCGATCTTGAACGCTTTGAATGCGATGGCCGATTAGAGCTAGAACCGGCCGCTTGACTTGCATATTTGGATAGCAACATATCAAAAGTTGGCTTGATTCGCTTGCTCTTAGCTTCACTCTTTTCCCACTTGCCAACTTCCGAATTCTTGGGCTTGATAAATTTAACATGAGCATCTTCTTGTACTTGTGGTTGCCCCCAGAGTGCAGGATTTTTTATAGTGATCTTCAACACTTCCTTGCCATCGGGTTGCTTCTCAAGCACAATCTTTCTTCCCAAGACCTTGTCGCCCTCCTTGATATTCCTGAGTTCACCAATAACAACATTATCTTTATTAGCGGATTCGGCTATGTTAGGTCGGATTAACATTTTCTTCCCTTCCAAGTCCATGGTGTTTATTTGGAAGGGCTATTTATCAACTTGCATCTCAGCAAAATTCAATCGTCCGTCATTAATGGCCGATTGTATATGCCGTCGAAAAACATTGCAATCGTTAGTAGCATGAGAAAATGAATTTACTTGCAATAAGCACATCGTTTTAGCTCCTCAAACGGCGGTATGGTGTGTGATATTCTAATCATCTTGTCTTGCAAGAGAGCATCAAATATTTTATCACACTTTGATATATCAAAAGTAAACCTCGTCTCTTCATCACGATTCTTGCGAATCGGCTTAAGAGCATTGCACATATAGGGTTTGGCCTTTGAGGACCAAACAAATTCAGTAGTATAGACATCAATCTCATCGTCCGAATTATCATCATTGTGTTCAATCATATGCATTCTAGGACGATCGGTTGTAGACCTATCTACTTCTTTACTTCTACTCTCTTGGGCCAAAGCTTTCTGTAAGACTTGATTAATGCTCAAAAACTCATAACTTTCTAGCCTCTCTTTAATGTGAGTTTTCAAACCATTAATAACAAGATCCGCCAAGTCTCTCTCAGTTATCACTAAGCTATAACATCAGTTTTTTATATCTCTAAATCTCTTGACATAATCTGTGACCGATTCATCATGTTTTTGCCTAACCGATGTAAGATGTGACAACTTAAGCTCATTAACGCCGCTATAAAAGTGATCATGAAACTTCTGTTCTAATTGCGACCATAAGAGAATTGAACCATGCGGTAAAGAAGCAAACCATGAAAATGCGGTGCCAGTTAAAGATAATGGAAATAAACGCACTTTTAATTCTTCTATGGAACATGCTTCACCTAAATGCGCTAGATACTGACTAACATGCTCCCATGTTGTTTTTGTGCCCTCTCCACTAAATTTAACAAAATCACGAACCTTGTAACCTTGAGGGTACGAAACTGCATTGAAGTGCTCAGGATAAGGCTTTTGGTACACCCGACTCTTTACTTTTGGCTCGTTTCCGAAACTTTCTTGAAACATCTTATGCAAATCCTCTCTTAATTTGGCTAAAATCGGATCTGAAGTAGATGAAGATGTTTGTGGCAATGACATATGAGCAACCTGAGTACTAGGTAGTGGTGCAACTTGTGGGATGGGTGCCGAAACATAGTTCGGCGGAAGACCAAACATGCTTGCGCCTATAGGCGGTGTGATAAAGTGATTCGGCGTTGATGCCGAATTGGGCACACTCATAATAGGATTAGGATATGTAGGTGCAGCCACAAGCTGGTTGGTTTGAGTAGGGTAAAATTTCAACGGCATATTATATTGTTGTTGCATAGGTGGTGCTGATGAAATAGGTAAAATTGGACTAGGGTTTTCAGATATACCAACAGTACCACTAGATGACAGAGGCATATTTTTCTGAGCATTAGCACTAGCCACAAAAGAATTATATGCCATCACATTACCCTTACTAACAAGACTCCCAATCATAGCCACTTGTTCTAGAGAAAAGACTTTACTCACATCGATTTCATCTTGTTCATCAATGAGAGGAGTAAAATTGATGTCTCCAACCGGAGTGATGTTGCCTTGACGGTCCTTCTTGAAACTTGAGAGAAACGCCTCCAAATCCTCCTCCTCACGTTTCTTCTTGAGCGCCTCAAAAGCCTCCTCACGCTGTTTCTTCAGCGCTTCGTAGGCTTGGCGATGTTCATCCGATAGTTCATCAAGACCGGGCTTAATGATGTTATCGGTGCTAACTTCTGAGGGCTTGGGGATATTAGACATGGTTGATGATGATTCTTGATCTTTCGTCCCCAGCGGAGTCGCCAAAAAGTGTGTTCGCACACGAACACGTCACCGTGTACCTCCAATGTCGAGGGTGATGCACCGCAGATCGCGTCGAAGGAGACCCGTCCGGAAGCGCGGTACGGAAGCAATCCGGCATGCGCTTTTGAGCACCCGAAACCCCACGCGCCCGAGAGGGACCCCGTCTGGACACACGGCGGCTATGGGCTGCCCTAGGTCGGTTCGCCCGCCCCTAGAGCCTTGAGGATCGCTGCCCTTCAACACGAAGAACGAATGAAGAACAAGAGAGAAAGAACAAGGGAGAGATGTAAAACTAGGGTAAAAAGTAGATGGGTTTTGCGATTGTGTGTTGTTGTTCAATCGGCCGTCACCCCTTGAGTATATAAGAGGCGGCTGGACTTCCCGTGCAAGGAAAAGGCTTCAATTCACGTCCAAAACCCTAGTCCAATTCGGACTTGTTTGGTCCAAACATTCCAAAACTGTTCGGTAAAATTTGGCTGCCCCTTGCGGGCCATGTTCGGGGGAGTAAACGATCTCGGATGGAAACGAGCCCAAAAGCAATCTTGACCGTTTCGACGAGACGAACAACTTTTACGTTGAACGTTTTTTGATCTGAGGCCATCTGGGTGGGGTTTTCGGCTGTTTTCCAAAGTCTACAGCAGCAAAATTCAAAACCCGCACGAAAATACCCGGAGTGTCCGGCCATCCAGAGAGAAAATCAAAACCTGGATGGTTTTTCCCGGAGTGTCCGGCCATCCAGTGTAGCAGCATCTTGTACTGGCTGTAACTTTTGTATATGACCTCGGACTAAGACGATTTTTATATCAAAATCGACCGATTCGACGAGACGCACAACTTTGATGTTGGTACTTTTTCCATTTGAGGCAATCTTAATTGGGTTTCAAGCTATTATTTAATCTGGTGTCAACATGAGCATCTCTGAACTTGTCATATCTTTTGCACTTGAGCTCTGTTTTGGTCCATCTTCACATCTATTTCGATCATCTTGAAGAGAGCCATCAATTGGTTACACGAACTCATAATTTTAACCTCATTCCATTATAGCCTCAAGTCACTCTTTGTGATCATGCCATTTTTGAGCGTCAACACCGGGCATTTGCTTCAAATATTAACTTCAACTCCTGGAACATCTCATATACTCCATGACATTCAAAACATCGTTGAAGTCCCCGTTCTAAGCCGTAAAGTATGGCACACTGAACTATCGTGTAGTCATCAAAACGAGCTTGCCAGACGTTCATAACGTCCGGGGTTGCTCCTGCAGCAGGCTTGTCACCCAGCGGTGCTTTAAGGACATAATTCTTCTATGCAGCAATGAGTATAATCCTCGAGTTACGGACCCAGTCTGTGTAATTGCTACCATCATCTTTCAAATTAGCTTTCTCTAGGAATGCATTAAAATTCAAGGGAACGGTAGCACGGGCCATTGATCTACAACAACATAGATATGCAAAAACTATTAGGACTAAGTTAATGATAAATTAAAGTTCAACTAATCTTATTACTAAAGAACTCCCACTTAGATATACATCCCTCTAGTCATCTAAATGATCACATGATCCAAATCAACTAAACCATGTCCGATCATCACGTGAGATGGAGTAGTTTTCAATGGTGAACATCTTATGTTGATCATATCTACTATATGATTCACGCTCGACCTTTCGGTCTCTAGTGTTCCGAGGCCATGTCTGTACATGCTAGGCTCGTCAAGTTTAACCCGAGTATTCTACCTGTGCAAAACTGGCTTGCACCCATTGTACGTGACTGTAGAGCTTATCACACCCGATCATCACGTGGTGTCTCGGCACGACGAACTTTCGCAACGGTGCATACTCAGGGACAACACTTATACCTTGAAATTTAGTGAGAGATCATCTTAATGGTACCGTTGATCTAAGAAAAATAAGATGCATAAAAGATAAACATCACATGCAATCAATATAAGTGATATGATATGGCCATCATCATCTTGTGCCTTTGATCTTCATCTCCAAGGCACCGTCATGATCACCATCGTCACCGGCGCGACACCTTGATCTCCATCGTAGCATCGTTGTCGTCTCGCCAACTATTGCTTCTATGACTATCGCTACCGCTTAGTGATAAAGTAAAGCAATTACATGGTGATTATATTTCATACAATAAAGCGACAACCATATGGCTCTTGCCAGTTGCCGATAACTTTACAAAAGATGATCATCTCATACAATAACGTATAACACATCACGTCTTGACCATATCACATCACAACATGCCCTGCAAAAACAAGTTAGACGTCCTCTACTTTGTTGTTGCAAGTTTTACGTGGCTGCTACGGGCTTAGCAAGAACCGTGCTTACCTACGCATACAAAAACCACAACGATTTTTCGTCAAGTATGTGCTATTTTAACCTTCACAAGGACCGGGCGTAGCCACACTCGATTCAACTAAAGTTGGAGAAATTGACACCCGTCAGCCACCTGTGTGCGAAGCACGTCGATAGAACCAGTCTCGCGTAAGCGTACGCGTAATGTCGGCCTGGACCGCTTCATCCAACAATATCGCTGAATCAAAATATGACATGCTGGTAAGTAGTATGACTAGTATCGTCCACAACTCATTTGTGTTCTAGTCATGCATATCATCTACGTATAGACCTGGCTTTGATACCACTGTTGGGGAACGTAGTATTTCAAAAAAAAAATTCCTACGATCACGCAAGATCTATCTACTAGATGCATAGCAACGAGAGGGGAGAGTATGTCTACGTACCCTCATAGACCAAAAGAGGAAGCGTCTAGTGACGCGGTTGATGTAGTCAAACTTGTTAGCGATCCAACCGATCAAGTACCGAACGTACGGTACCTCCGCGTTCAGCACACTTTCAGCTTGATGACGTCCCACGAGCTCTTGATCCAGTAGAGCTTCACGGGAGAGTTTCATCAGCGCGACGGCGTGGTGACGGAGATGATGAAGCTACCGGTGCAGGGCTTCGCCTAAGCACTGCAACGGTATGACTGAGGTGTGTTTCTGTGGAGGGGGGCACCGCACACGGTTGGGAGAGATCAACTTATCAACTTGTGTGTCTAGAAGTGCCACCTGCCCCCGTATATAAAGGAGCTAGGGGGGAGGCGGCCGGCCAGGAGGAGGGTGCGCCAAGGGAGGAGTCCTACTCCAACCGGGAGTAGGACTCCCTCTTTTCCTAGTTGGAGTAGGAGGGGAGAAGGAAGGGAGAGAGGAAGAGAAGGAAGGGTGGGGGGGGGGGCGCCACCCCCCTCCTTGTCCAATTCAGACTAGAGGGGGAGGGGGCGCGCAGCTTCCTTGGCTGCCCCTCCACTTCTCCCATTAGGGCCCATGAGGCCCAATTAACTCCCCGGGGGATTCTGGTAACCCCCCGGTACTTCGGTATATGCCCGAAACCTTCCGGAACCCTTCCGGCGTCCAAACATAGTCGTCCAATATATCGATCTTTATGTCTCGGACATTCCGAGACTCCTCATCAGGTCCGTGATCTCATCCGGGACTCTGAACTACCTTCGGTACATCAAAACTCATAAACTCATAATACCGATCGTCATCAAACGTTAAGCGTGGGGACCCTACGGGTTCGAGAACTATGTAGACATGACCGAGACTCTTCTCTGGTCAATAACCAATAGCGGAACCTGGATGCTCATATTGGATCCTACATATTCTACGAAGATCTTTATCGGTTGATAACCCACAAGTGTAGGGGATCGCAACAATTTTCGAGGGTAAGTATTCAACCCAAATTTATTGATTCGATACAAGGGGAGCCAAAGAATACTCTTAAGTATTAGCAGCTGAGTTGTCAATTCAACAACACCTGGAAAATTAGTACCTGTAGCAAGATAGTTTATTAGCAAAGTAATATGAAGATAGCGGTAGCAGCAATAAAAGTAATTGTAGTGTTTTTGTAGTTTTTGTAATAGTAGCAGCGGAAAAGTAAATAAGCAACAAGAAATATGGGAAGAGCTCGTAGGCATTGGATTGGTGATGAGAAATTATGTCGGATGCAATTCATCATGTAAAAGTTATAACCTAGGGTGACATAGAACTAGCTCCAGTTCATCAATGTAATGTAGGCATGTATTCTGAAAATAGTCATACGTGCTTATGGAAAAGAACTTGCATGACATCTTTTGTCCTACCCTCCCATGGCAGCGGGGTCCTATTGGAAACTAAGGGATATTAAGGCCTCCTTTTAATAGAGTACCGGACCAAAGCATTAACACATAGTGAATACATGAACTCCTCAAACTAAGGTCATCACCGGGAGTGGTCCCGATTATTGTCACTTCGGGGTTGCCGGAACATAACACATAGTAGGTGACTATAGACTTGCAAGATAGGATCCAGAACACACATATATTCATGAAAACATAATAGGTTCAGATCTGAAATCACGGCACTCGGGCCCTAGTGACAAGCATTAAGCATAGCAAAGTCATAGCAACATCAATCTCAGAACATAGTGGATACTAGGGATCAAACCCTAACAAAACTAACTCGATTACATGATAGATCCCATCCAACCCATCACCGTCCAACAAGCCTACGATGGAAGTACTCATGCACGGCGGTGAGCATCATGGAATTGGTGATGGAGGAAGGTTGATGATGACGATGGCGACGATCTCCACTCTCCGGAGCCCCGAACGGACTCCAGATCAGCCCTCCCGAGAGGGATTAGGGCTTGGCGGTGGCTCCGTATCGTAAAACGTGATAATTCTTCCTCTCTGATTTTTCTCTCCCCGAAAGTGAACATATAGGATCTGGGGATACGTCGGTGGAGTACCAGGGGGGCCACGGGGCAGGGGGCACGCCCTAGGGGGGGGCACCCTCGTGGACAGGATGTGGGCCCCCTGGTCTGGATCTTCTTGCAGGTATTTTTTATATTTTCCAAAATAAATCTCCGTGGATTTTCAGGTCATTCTGAGAACTTTTTAGTTCTGCACAAAAACAACACCATGGCAGTTCTGCTGAAAACAGCGTCAGTCCGGGTTAGTTCCATTCAAATCATGCCAGTTAGAGTCCAAAAGAAGGGCACACGTGTTTGGAAAAGTAGATACGTTGGAGACGTATCAACTCCCCCAAGCTTAAACCTTTGCTTGTCCTCAAGCAATTCAGTTGATAAACTAAAAGTGATAAAGAAAAACTTTGACAAACTCTGTTTGCTCTTGTTTTTGTAAATATGTAAGCCATCATTCAGGTTTTCAGTAATAATCATGAACTAACCACATTCACAATAACTTTCAGGTCTCAAGTCTACTCACATCAATGGCATAATCAACTAGCGAGCAATAATAATAAACCTCGGATGACAACACTTTCTCAAAACAATCATGATATGATATAACAAGATGGTATCTCGCTAGCCCTTTATGAGACCGCAAAACATAAATGCAGAGCACCTTTAAAGATCAAGGACTGACTAGACATTGTAATTCATGGTAAAAGAGATCCAGTCATGATCATACTCAATGCAAATTAATAATAATACATGCAAATGACAGAGGTGCTCTCCTACTGGTGCTCTTTGATAAGAGGATGATGATACGTCCAAAACGTATCTATAATTTCTGCTTGCTCCATGCTTCTTTTGTGTGATATTGCTATGATATTGATGCACTTCCATACACTTTTGATCATATTTGGACTAACTTATTAACTCAGTGCACCAAAGTGCCAGTTCCTGTTTTCTGCTGTTTTTCTATTTCAGGTTTCCCCCATATTAAAAGTGCTCCAAAAATTCCAGGAAAAATATAGGAAAAATCAACGTACAGGAAGCTTCGCGAAGAACCAAAGATGGGCCAAAGGGGAGCCAGGGGAGGCCCAGGCGGCCACATGGCGCGGCCCCACCCCTGGCCGCGCCAGGGGGGCGCCTGGGGCCCCTGCTCCGCCTCTGGCTGCCCCCCTTCGCCTATATATCCCTCTCGTCCCGAAACCCTTGAGGACAGAACCCTTTTTCGTGATCTCACCTCTGTTCCGCCGCCGCAGCGCTTCCAAGATCGGGAGCATCAGGAGAACTCTTCCCGGCACCCTGCCGGAGGGGAGAACCACCACCGGGAGCTTCTCCACCACCATGTACGCTTCCCGGATGAGTCGTGAGTAGTCCACCTTGGACCATGGGTCCATGATCAGTAGCTATGTGATGTTCTCCTCCCCTCTTTGCTCTTTATGGTTTAGACCTCGTGAGCTACCCTACATGATCGAGGCACATATGTAATCTTTCTGCTGTTGCTTTGCTGAGTTTGCTGGGATCTGATGGATTATGAGACTATGTTCAGATTGTGTTTGAGTAATATATTTGATTCACCTCTTTTATATCTTTGTTCTTGAGTAATTCTTGCATGTTCTCCGTTGCTGTTTATTGCTTTGGCCAAGTAGTAGGTAGTAACTCCAAGAGGGAGCGTTATGCTTGATTGTGGGTTCATGCCCCCTGATGACTAGCTTGAGTGACAGAAACATGAGTCTAGGGGATGTGTTGTTGCCACAAGGGAGAAAACAACGGTGCTTGTACTTGTGGGTGCAAGGATTGTTTACTTTACGCAAAGTTCTTTTAATGCAGTTATCCGTTGCTTTGAGTTTACACTTTGGGTGGGATTCGCAACTTAATACCAGCGAGATGTTCTGGATAGATATCTCAAGGTGGATGATTAGTAGTAGATGCAGATGGATTTCGGTCTACTTGCCTTGGCGTACCGCCCATACTTTTGAGCCTCTACCTTTCTTTGCAGCATAGTTAGCATTGGTTTGCGCACATAATCCTGTCAATTGCCCAGCTGTAATTTGTTTACCTCGCTTTGCTGTTTTATCGTCTTTTGGGAGAGACACATCACTAGTGAACATCATGGGACCCCGGTCCATATTACCACCGCTGATCACGCCTTCTATTTACTTCCTGTTTTTTATTTCCTAGTTGTAGTCATAGCTATCATTATTATCTCTTGTGTTTGATCCTTTGTAAACAACAAGGCCGGAGGGATTGACAACCTCTCTGTACTCGTTGGGAGCAAAGTTATCTGTATCTGTGTGCAGGTCCCGTCAACCGCTAAGTTTCTGGCGCCGTTGACACCTACTTGTCGACCCTCGGAGTCTCACGGGATTCGATCCTTGGTATCTTTGCCAAGGGAAATTTGCCGCTACGCTACATCTCAACCTTCCACTTGGGGTAACCAACGAGGGGCGAGAAGCCATCAAGCAAGTTTCTGGCGCCGTTGCCGGGGACTCCACTCTTCAAGATAGAGGAGTTGCACGCTATCTTTTATCTTTGCTTTTTAGTCTTGTCAGTTTACCTTTCAGTTTTTGTCTTTAGTGTCCCTTACCAAAAATCACAAAAATAGTTATCTTGCTTGCTGCTGCTATGGGTTCCACTGAGAACACCAAGTTGTGTGACTTCACTAGTCATAACAACAGTGACTTTATCTGCACGCCTATTGCTACACCTGCCACTTCAGCACCTTCTTATGAGATTAAACCTCCTTTGCTGAACCTAGTTATGAAAGATCAATTCTCCGGTGCTGGAGATGATGCTGCTTTGCACTTAAATAATTTTGTTGATCTTTGTGATATGCAAAAGTACAAAGAAGTAGATGGTGATATTGTTAAGCTTAAGCTTTTTCCTTTCTCCTTGAGAGGAGGAGCTAAAATCTGGTTTCAATCCTTGCCTAGGAATAGTATAGATTCTTGGGACAAGTTCAAGGATGCCTTTATTGGGAAGTACTATCCCCCTGCTAAAATTATCCAATTAAGGAGTAACATAATGAATTTTAAACAATTGGATAATGAACATGTTGCCCAAGCTTGGGAACGCATGAAATCTCTTGTCAAGAACTGCCCTACTCATGGTTTGACTACTTGGATGGTTATCCAAACTTTTTATGCAGGCTTGAACTTTACCTCGCGGAACTTGTTAGATTCGGCCGCGGGAGGAACCTTTATGCCAACTACACTTGGTGCTGCCACGAAGCTTCTCGACGAGATGATGACCAATTATTCCCAATGGCACACCGAACGCGCTCCAACAGGTAGGAAGGTAAACTCTGTCGAGGAGATTCCCTCCCTAAATGAAAAAGTTGACTTGATCATGTCTCTACTTTCCAAGCAATCTTCTATTGATCCTCATGATGTTCCTTTAAATTCTTTGATTGCTCAAGATCAAGTAGATGTGAACTTTATCTCTAGAAACAATTTCAATAACAATGCTTATAGGAGTAATTTTGGTAGCAACCCTAGACCGTTCCCCTCTAATTCCTATGGGAACAACAATACTTATCCTAGCAACAAGAACTCCACCCCTAGAGATAGAGACATGCCTAGTTATGAGAAACTTCTAGAAATATAGAAGGCCACTAAGAACTACATGTGCACCCAATATGAACAAAACAAGACCTTCTCGAGGCAATTAGATGAGCATACTGCTATCTTGCAAGACATTGGTAGACAACTGGAGATCCTAAATATTGAGATTTCTAACCTCCAGACTAGGCTCACCATCACTGAGACCCAAGTTTCCAATATGTCCCACACACAAGCCACTTTGATAAACCAAATGGCAGCTAAACCTGAAGTGGTTGCACCCCTGAAGGAGGAAGAAGATAGAATTAAGAGCCTTCCTACCCACCACACTGTTGCTACTATCCAAGTTGTTGAGGATATCCAAACTCTTAGCACCCAATGCACTCCTAGTCCCATTGGACCTATTAATGGTGATGCTATGACCTCAACCGTAGAAGAAGAAACTCCTATGACCATAGAAGCTACCAAACAAGTGAGCCTAAAGGACACCACTACCACTTTACTTGATAGTAGTGACCTTGATTTTGATAATTGCACCCTTTCTGAAGTTATTGGTTTTCTTCACAAGATGTCTAGAGATCCCCACACTAGCACACCTAATTTGCCTTCACGGAGCATATCACTAATGCTCTCGTCAAAGCTAGGGAGGAGAAGCTTAGGGTAGAAGCCTCCATACCTAGAAAGCTAGAAGATAGTTGGGATCCTATGATTAAAATTAAGTTGAATAACTTCTCTTGCTATGCTTTATGTGATGTTGGAGCTAGTACCTCCGTTATGCCCAAAAGAATGTACGATATGTTTGAATTGAAACCTTTTGATCCTTGTTCTTTTGGTGTTCGTCTTGTTGATTCTTCCGTAAAGAAACCTTTGGGGAAGATCGACGATGTTCTTATCATTGTCAATGACAATTATGTTCCCGTTGATTTTACTATTATGGATATTGAATGTGAACCTTCATGTCCAATTATTTTGGGACGTCCTTTTCTTCGCACCGTTGGTGCTATCATTGACATGAAAGAGGGGAATATAAAATTCCAATTCCCTCTCAAGAAAGGGATGGAACACTTCCCTAGAAAGAAGATTAAGTTGCCTTTTGAGTCCGTTACACGGGCTAGCTATTCTCTTACTCTTGATAAAACGTGATCTTCTCTTTTTGCATCATGCCTAGCTTAAAGGCATAAAAGAAAGCGCTTTTGGGAGGCAGCCCACAACAAATTCGGTTTTATTTTGCTTTTGTTGTGTCTTGATGTTTGTTACTACAGTAGCACCATCATTGTATCTTTTCTTTTCAGCTTTGTGCCAAGTTTAGCCTCCGATTGCAAGAAAGTTCAAAAGTTGTGACGTGCTGTCCAGAAAACAGATTCTGTCCTTGGACAGAAAAATTCGAATAAAATCACCAGATCATCTTTTTGATCTGAATTTTTTTGACAGCGTGCTCTATACAATTGCCTTTCGAGCGTCTGTTCTGAGTTTTTTGATTTGAGTTGCAGAAGTGCCCCGAAAAAATTATTTACTACCCGCTGGTCTGTTTTTCACAGATTCTGTCCTGTTTTGCCTTTTCTTCGTTTTGCAAACCTTGAGCTTGCTTTTTCTTTGCAAAAACCTTTTGGCAATCTTGAGAAACAGTAGCTCTTCAAGATTATCTTTATTTCCAGTAAGGAAAAAATATTTTATTGTGGGTACTAACCTCGCTAATCAGATTATGATGAGTTATGTATGAAGGGAGTTTTCAAGTGTGCGAGAGAAGATGATAAAAGAAGATTCAGGAGGGTCAAACGCTCAAGCTTGGGGATGCCCCCGTGCACCCCCAAGAGATATTCAAGAAGACTCAAGCGTCTAAGCTTGGGGATGCCCCCATGCATCCCCTTCTCCATCAACAATTATCAGTTCGTCTTTCGTTCCACTAAATTTTATCACTTCATGCGTTATGTGCTATGCTTGGAGCGTCTTGCTCTTAGTTTCTTTTTTAGTTTTCTTTAGCTTTGCTTGCTGTTCATAACAAGTTAGAACCCATCTTTCTTTGTGTGGGAGAGAAACACGCTCCACTTCAACCAAGAACACAACATAGGATTTTCATGCTTATCTTTGCTGTGTGTGTTCTTTGTCTTTCCATAGCTGCTGTCATGTTTAGCTCTTAGTTTTCATGCTTTTCTTTTTAAAGAGCTTTTGTTTAGTTGGTTGCTGAACTCTCTTGAGTTTTCATGTTTATCTTGTTAAGAGAGTTTGCCTGTTGCACTGAGTTGTGTGTCTTAACTTAAAGTAGGTAATTGAGGTTGCTATTTAATTTAGTAGTAACTTGCAATAGTTTTGAGGTATTTCCATGAGTAATGTCTAAACTTTTGGTGTCAAGAGCTTCAGCCTATTAGTGATAGATGTCGTATTTTGGGCAATCCGTGTTTATTTTCGAAAACCTACAAAATAGTTGAGAACTTTAGCTACTAGATGGATCACTAATCTTTGGAGGGATCGAATATTAGAGTACACTCACGTACCATGAGTCGAGGATGCGCAAGGATAACCAAACCCCCATACACTCCTCCTCGGGGTACTTGTCTCTTTGTGAACCTCCTAATTAGATTGAGAGTTACCGATAATAAGTGCATGAGTTCTTCGGACTTATGTGAGTATTCGAAAGTTGACACTTCCACCTAGCCATATTTTTCTAGCCTCTTCGGTACCGTGCATTGCCCTTTCTCACCTCGAGAGTTGGCGCATACTTCGCCGGTGCATCCAAATCCTTGGCACGATACGCTCTGTCATCATAAGACTCATTATATCCTTCCTCAAAACAGCCACCATACCTACCTATCAAGGCATTTCCATAGCCTTTCCGAGATACATTGCCATGCAACATCCATCTTCTCATGACTTGATCTTCATGTCATACATGCTTTTTGCTTGATCGATGAGCCGCATGCTAGTTGGGCCTTGCCCTAATCATTGCTACATGACGCGCTAGTATCATTGCATATCCTGCTACACCGGCAGAGGCATACATTTGCATACATCATGATAGTTTCATTTTCTTTATGTTGAGTACTTTTGTAAAGTGTGAAAGATCTTCTATACTTCTTGTAATACATAGAGTGTTGCCCCTAAAGTGAGGAAACGATCCCAAAGAGGACAAAATCAAAAGATCCCAAAGAGGACAAATGAGAGTTAAATGGAAAGAGCCATTGAGGCCACAAAAAAATAAAAAAAATATAGAAAAAAGAGAAAAAGAAATAAAAAGAGAGAAGGGGGCACACTACTATTCCTTTTGAGAGATCCACACTCGTACTTCATCTTATACCTTGTACTCCATAGAGATTATCATTCATGCATATAGCTATGTGGGAACCTTCACACTATAGAACTTGGCTTGTATATTCCAATGATGAGCCTCCTCAAAAGAGCTCTAGGTCTTCTTGAGCGAGCAAGTTGGATGCACCCCCACTAGTTCCATTGGAGAGCTTACCTTAGCTCATATGTGCATCCGTTGCATGGCAATCCCTACTCCTCACATCATATCTATCATTTGGCTTTCTCTCGCCTATGATTGTCCTCATTGATGTGAGCCTTTCACACCTTTTCTTGTCTTCCCCCTTCATCATTTTTCTCTCTTTGCCATCATAAGTGTTAACTTTCTTGCTTACGCTCATCCGTTGCATGAGTGCTCAAAATATCGAAAGGGAGTGGATCATTTTGACTTGTACCTGGCTAGTGGTCTGGGGATGAGTCAAGATAAGATTCCAAAGAAGACCAAGTGTGAAACTTTAGTAGATTAAGTTCTCAACAATACAAAAACTATGTTTTACTCTCTCGTATATCCCTATCCCCTTTCTTGCACGCAAACACCATTTGGAGACATTCGAGTCACGGACAGCAAGAGCTCTTGCACCTTTATGTTCTTATGTTGCTTGTTACAATGCTAATATAGACTCTTGCTTGTTATGACTTGAATTGAATTACATGCCTTGATTGCTTTAATTAAAAATTTCTTATATGGTTGGTAGCATGTCACCACAGAAATTATGCTTGTTATCATTTACCTACTCGAGGCCGAGCAGGAATTAAGCTTGGGGATGTTGATACGTCCAAAACGTATCTATAATGTCTGCTTGCTCCATGCTTCTTTTGTGTGATATTGCTATGATATTGATGCACTTCCATACACTTTTGATCATATTTGGACTAACTTATTAACTCGGTGCACCACAGTGCCAGTTCCTGTTTTCTGCTGTTTTTCTATTTCAGGTTTCCCCCATATTAAAAGTGCTCCAAAAATTCCAGGAAAAATATAGGAAAAATCAGCGTACAGGAAGCTTCGCGAAGAACCAAAGATGGGCGAGAGGGGAGCCAGGGGAGGCCCAGGCGGCCACCTGGCGCGGCCCCACCCCTGGCCGCGCCAGAGGGGCGCCTGGGGCCCCTGCTCCGCCTCTGGCTGCCCCCCTTCGCCTATATATCCCTCTCATCCCGAAACCCTCGAGGACAGAACCCTTTTTCGCGATCTCGCCTCTGTTCCGCCACCGCAGCGCTTCCAAGATCGGGAGCATCAGGAGAACTCTTCCCGGCACCCTGCCGGAGGGGAGAACCACCACCGGGAGCTTCTCCACCACCATGGACGCTTCCCGGATGAGTCGTGAGTAGTCCACCTTGGACCATGGGTCCATGATCAGTAGCTATGTGATGTTCTCCTCCCCTCTTTGCTCTTCATGGTTTAGACCTCGTGAGCTGCCCTACATGATCGAGGCACATATGTAATCTTTCTGCTGTTGCTTTGCTGAGTTTGCTGGGATCTGATGGATTATGAGACTATGTTCAGATTGTGTTTGAGTAATATATTTGATTCACCTCTTTTATATCTTTGTTCTTGAGTAATTCTTGCATGTTCTCCGTTGTTGTTTATTGCTTTGGCCAAGTAGTAGGTAGTAACTCCAAGAGGGAGCATTATGCTTGATTGTGGGTTCATGCCCCCTGATGACTAGCTTGAGTGACAGAAACATGAGTCTAGGGGATGTGCTGTTGCCACAAGGGAGAAAACAACGGTGCTTGTACTTGCGGGTGCAAGGATTGTTTACTTTACGCAAAGTTCTTTTAATGCAGTTGTCCGTTGCTTTGAGTTTACACTTTGGGTGGGATTCGCAACTTAATACCAGCGAGATGTTCTGGATAGATATCTCAAGGTGGATGATTAGTAGTAGATGCAGATGGATTTTGGTCTACTTGCCTTGGCGTACCGCCCATACTTTTGAGCCTCTACCTTTCTTTGCAGCATAGTTAGCATTGGTTTGCGCACACAATCCTGTCAATTGCCCAGCTGTAATTTGTTTACCTCGCTTTGCTGTTTTATCGTCTTTTGGGAGAGAGACATCACTAGTGAACATCATGGGACCTCGGTCCATATTACCACCGCTGATCACACCTTCTATTTACTTCCTGTTTTTTATTTCCTAGTTGTAGTCATAGCTATCATTATTATCTCTTGTGTTTGATCCTTTGTAAACAACAAGGCCGGAGGGATTGACAACCTCTCTGTACTCATTTGGAGCAAAGTTATCTGTATATGTGTGCAGGTCCCGTCAACCGCTAAGTTTCTGGCGCCGTTGACACCTACTTGTCGACCCTCGGAGTCTCACGGGATTCGATCCTTGGTATCTTTGCCAAGGGAAATTTGCCGCTACGCTACATCTCAACCTTCCACTTGGGGTAACCAACGAGGGGCGAGAAGCCATCAGATGATGACTCTGCATAAAAGTAAATAGATAGGCCCTTTGCAGAGGGAAGCATGGATTTGTAGAGGTGCCTGAGCTTGATTTTTAAATAGAGATGAATTATATTTTGAGCGGTATACTTTCATTGTCAACATAACAACTAAGAATCTCGATATCTCCCATGCTACGCACATTATAGGCGGTTCCCAAACAGAATGGTAAAGTTTATACTCCCCCAACCACCAACAAGCACACTCCACGGCTAGCCTAAAACAACGGGTACCGTCCAAACCAGCAACAACCCTGGGGGAGTTTTGTTTAATTATTATGATTTTGAGCATGGGACTGGGCATCCCGGTTACCAACCATTTTCTCATGAATGATGAGCGGAGTCCACTCATCGTGAGAATAACCCACCTAGCATGGAAGATACAGACAACCCTAGTTGATACATGAGCCGTTCGAGCATACAAAACATAATTTCATTTGAAGGTTTAGAGTTTGGCACATACAAATTTACTTGGAACGACAGGTAAATACCGCATATAGGAAGGTATGGTGGACTCATATGGAACAACTTTGGGGTTTATGGAAGTGGATGCACAAGCAGTATTCCTGCTTAGTACAGGTGAAGGCTAGAAAGAGACTGAGAAGCGACCAGCTAGAGAGCAACAACGGTCATGAACATGCATTAAAATTAATCAACAATGAATGCAAGTATGAGTAGGATATAAATCACCATGAACATAAATATCGTGGAGGCTATGTTGATTTTATTTCAACTACATGCGTGAACATGTGCCAAGTCAGACGACTTGAATCGTTCAAAGGAGGATACCACCCCATCATACCACATCACAACCATTTTAATATCATGTTGGCACGCAAGATAGACCATTATAAACTCTCAGCTAATTAAGCATGGCATAAGCAGCTATGATCTCTAATTGCTATTGCAAGCATGTTTCATTCATAACAAGCTAAATCAGGAACGATGAACTATCATATTTAGAAAGACAAGAGAGGTCGAGTTCATACCAACTTTTCTCATCTCAATTAGTTCATCGTATATCATCCTTATCGCCTTTCACTCGCACGACCGAACGGTGTGGATAATAATAATAGTGCACATGCATTGGACTAAGCTGGAATCTGCAAGCATTTAATACGAGAGAGAAGACAAGGTAATATGGCTCAAGGTTAAATCAACAATAAAGCATATGAGAGCCACTAAGCAATTTCATTCATGGTCTTCTACTCTTAACCCCCAAAGAAAAGAAAAGAAACTATTTACACGGGAAAGCTCCCAACAAGCAAAAGAAGAACGTGAAATCTTTTTGGGTTTTCTTTTAATTGCTACTACAAGCAGGAAAAGTAAACTATCTAGAAGCTACAACTAATATTTTTTTTGTTTTTCTTAAGGTTTTTCTAGCACACGAGAAAAAGACTAAGAAAAAGAAATTGAAACTAAGCATGGATGGTACAGTGAAAGAGTGTGAGCACCGACAACTAGAATAAGTGTGTGAACATGAATGTAAAGTCGGTGAGAAACACATACTCCCCCAAGCTTAGGCTTTTGGCCTAAGTTGGTCTATGGCCAATATTGGCCTGATGGGTATCCAAAGTCGTAGTTTGGGTTGTACTGAGATGCAGCAGCTACTGCTCGTTGAGCTGCAGCTCGAAGGAGGGCTGCTTCCGTCATATTATGATACACATTTGCCTCCTCCATGGTTATAGTGTATCTCCCTCTTACGTGAAAGTCAAATAAAGTAGGGGCAGGAAGAACAATAGGGAAGGCATGATGCATGTTAAAGATTAGCCGATATTTGAGGGATTGACCATCCCTCTCTATAAACCGGTGACTAGTCATAGCACGACAATTCAAATGAGCAGGAGGTAAAGGTTCATCATTCTCGTGCACAGGCACACCAAGACGGCGGGATATGCGAGTGGCATAAATCCCAGCAAATAAATCTCCATGCATACCATTATGGTGTAGCCTACGTGCAACAATGGCTCCCAAGTTATATTGTCTATCACCTAGTACAACACTCCTGAGAACACTAAGATCCGGGACACACATGTGACAAGCCTTATCTTTACCATTTATGCATCTACCAATAAAGAGAGCAAAGTAATGAATAGCAGGAAAGTGAATGCTCCCTATAGTAGCCTATGTGATTTCTCTAGATTCCTCCACTGTGATACTAGCAAGGAAATCTCTAAATTCAGATTTGTGAGGACCACCCATACTTCCCCACTGTGGGAGCTTACAAGCATCATTAAAATCCTCTAAATACATGGTGTAAGATTTATCATACAGGTCAAACAGGACAGTGTGAGAATTACGTGAAGATGAAAATCTAAACCTTCTCACAAAGCTATCAGTTAAGCAACAGTATTGAGCGCACTTATCTTGTATGAAGCCCTCGAGGTCAGCGTTGCGCACATATGCGTAAAATTCATCCTTGATGCCAACCTGATCCATAAAGTTATCCGACGGCCATTCACAAGGCCGCACGTCAGCATCCCTTGGTAGTTCATCGTCCGGCTCACGAAATGCGAGCCCCGGTTCTTGTTTCCTCGAAGAACCACCTTGGAAATTTCTCCTATGCATTTTTCTGAATTTTTTTCAAATTTTTAGTAACCCAAAATATAAGTTGACCAAACTCAACAAGATTGATAGCAACAACTCCTACTAGTGCCTACAGACTATATCATGCATTAGAACTACTTGGGACCAAGAAAATTTAACATGCAAGCTCAAGAACAAGGTCACCACAACAGCAAAAATTTGCAATAAATAAAGCACTAGAACAAAAACTAATTGGACCAATGGAGGAATCACATACCAAGGAACAATCTCCACAAATAGTTTGGTGAATGGTGCTTTGAGCAAGGAGATCGAAAATGACAGCAAGATGAGCTAGAACTCGGGTTTGAGCTGGTTGGTGATTTTTTTGGGAGGAAGAAGAAGAGTGTGGGTGCAAGAATAAGTGGAGGGGGGCCATGTGGGGCCCACGAGGCAGGGAGCGCGCCCGGGCAGGGGGGGGGGGGGCGCCTTGGACCATCGTGGCCAGGTGCTGGCTCCCCTCGCTGTGTGTTCTGTGCCATATATTCTCAAATATTCTAGAAAAAAATCATATTTCATTTTCAGGGCATTTGGAGAACTTTTATTTTCAAGGTATTTTTTATTGCACGGATAAGTCTGGAAACAGACAGAAAATACTATTTTTGATTTATTTATCCTAATTAACTGAAAGTAAAAGGAGGATACAGAAGGTGGTGCTATCTAGATTCACCTATCCCATGGTCATCAAAAGGAATCCATTAGCAAGGTTGATCAGGTCTTGTTAATAAACTCTTTCCGAATAACATAAAACCGGAGAATTTTTGAATAACACTAGGTTACCTCAATGGGGATATGTATGTCCCCAACAATAAGAATGTCATATGTCTTCTTGATAGTAGGAAGAGGAAATTCAATACCTCCAATAGTAATAGTTGAAAAGTTTCCAATATAATTGATACTGTGGACCTGAGGTTGTTTCCTCGGAAAGTGTACCGTATGCTCATTATCATTGACATGAAAAGTGACATTGCCTTTGTTGCAATCAATAACAGCCCCTGCAGTATTAAAAAAGGGTCTACCAAGGATAATAGACATACTATCGTCCTCGGGAATATCAAGTATAACAAAGTCCGTTAGAATAGTAACATTTGCAACTACAACAGGCACATCCTCACAAATACCGACAGGTATAGCAGTTGATTTATCGGCCATTTGCAAAGATATTTCAGTAGGTGTCAACTTACTCAAGTCAAGTCTACGATATAAAGAGAGAGGCATAACACTAACACCGGCTCCAAGATCACATAAAGCAGTTTTAACATAGTTTCTCTTAATGGAGCAAGGTATAGTGGGTACTCCTGGATCTCCTAGTTTCTTAGGTATTCCACCCTTAAAAGTGTAATTGGCAAGCATGGTGGAAATTTCTACTTCAGGTATCTTTCTTTTGTTGGTAATAATATCTTTCATATATTTAGCATAAGGATTTGTTTTAAGCACATCAGTCAAACGCATACGCAAAACGATAGGTCTAATCATTTCAGCAAAGCGCTCAAAATCCTCATCATCCTTTTTCTTGGATGGTTTCGGAGGAAAAGGCATGGGTTTCTGAACCCATGGTTCTCTTTCCTTACCGTGCTTCCTAGCAACAAAGTCTCTCTTATCATAACGTTGATTCTTTGATTGTGGGTTATCAAGATCAACAACAGGTTCAATCTCTACATCATTATCATTGCTAGGTTGAGCATCATCATGAATATCATCATTAACATTGTCACTAGGTTCATGTTCATTACGAGATTGTGTCTCAGCATCAGAAACAAATATATCATTGGGATTCTCAGGTGTGTCAGCTACGGGTTCACTAGAAGCATGCAAAGTCCTATCATTTTTCTTTTTCTTCTTCTTAGAATAACTAGGTGCATCTAAATTAGCTCTCTGGGAATCTTGCTCAATTCTCTTAGGGTGGCCTTCAGGATACAGAGGTTCCCGAGTCATTCTGCCACCTCTAGTCACAACTCTAATGGCATAGTCATTATTCTTACTATTTAATTCACTGAGCAAATCATTATGAGCCTTAAGTACTTGTTCTACTTGAGTGGTAACCATAGAAGCATGTTTAGTAATGAGTTTCAATTCACCTTTAACTCTAGACAGATAATCACTCAAGCGTTCAATCATATAAGCACTATGTTGCAATTGTCTACCAACATAAGCATTGAAGTTTTCTTGTTTCACAATGAAATTGTCAAACTCATCTAAGCATTTGTGATAGCCAGGCTTATTAGGGATGATAGACTACTCATATCAATAAGGAATTCCTTCTTTTCCGGGAGCCCATTCTGCTAGAACTCCAAAGTTAAGCGTGCTCAGCTTGGAGTAGTTTCAGGATGGGTGACCGACCAGGAAGTTGCTCCCGGGTGCACACAAGTGAGGACAAAGTACGCATAAAAGACTAGTATTGATATGTGGGGCCAGTCTAGATCCCGCCAAGAGTAACAACCACCGACGGATGTGTCCGGGGCGTTACAAGTTGGTATCAGAGCCGACCCTCGTGGTTACATGGATGTTTGCGGACAGATGCTTGGTCATGTTTTTCATGACGTTTGTGACCCGTCGTGGCACACGACATGGTACATGTATCGGACTGGATGCACAGACGTTTGTGCCAAGAGGGAACGTTCCTGTGGCCCGACGAGGATTCCTTTGAGTGGGGGTGTATGTGATAGCCTGGCTTATTAGGGATGATAGACTACTCATATCAATAAGGAATTCCTTATTTTCCGGGAGCCCATTCTGATAGAACTCCAAAGTTAAGCGTGCTCAGCTTGGAGTAGTTTCAGGATGGATGACCGACCGGGAAGTTGCTCCCGGGTGCGCACGAGTGAGGACAAAGTGCGCAGAAAAGACTAGTATTGATATATGGGGCCAGTCTAGATCCCGCCAGGAGTAACGACCATCGGCGGGTGTGTCCAGGGCGTTACATCATTGGCTAGCAGACTTATAACGAGGAATATCACCTTCATCAAATCTATAAAGAGAATTTACCTTTACTACCTGTGTCGGGTTATCAAGACCATGTATTTCTTCAATAGGTGGTAAATTCTTAACATCTTCAGTTTTAATACCTTTTTCTTTCATAGATTTCTTTGCCTCTTGCATATCTTTAGGACTGAGAAATAGAACACCTCTTTTATTAGGAGTTGGCTTAGGGGCTGGTTCAGGAAGTGTCCAATTATTTTCATTGGCCAGCATATTATTCAATAGTAATTCAGCTTGATCAACTGTTCTTTCCCTGAAAACACAACTAGCACAACTATCCAGGTGGTCTCTGGAAGCGTCGGTTAGTCTATTATAAAAGACATCAAGTATATCATGCATTTCAAGAGGATGATCAGGCAAAACATTAAGTAATTGGAGAAGCCTCCCCAAGCTTGTGGGAGACTCTCTTCTTCAATTTGCACAAAGTTATATATTTCCCGTAAGGCAACTTGTTTCCTATGAGCGGGAAAATATTTAGCAGAGAAGTAATACAGCATATCCCCGGGACTACGTACACAACCAGGATCAAGAGAATTAAACCAAGTCTTAGCATCACCCTTTAATGAGAAAGGAAATAACTTAAGGATATAGTAATAGCGAATCTTTTCGTCATTGGTAAACAGGGTGGCTATATCATTCAACTTAGTAAGATGTGCCACAACAGTTTCAGATTCATAGCCATGGAAAGGATCAGATTCAACCAAAGTAATTAACTCAGGATCAACAGAGAATTCATAATCCTTATCAGTAACACAGATAGGTGAAGTAGCAAAAGCAGGGTCATGTTTCATTCTAGCATTCAAGGAATTTTCTTTCAGCTTAGCTAATAATTTCTTAAGATCATATCTATCGTTGCAAGCAAGAAAGTATCTAGCAGTTTCTTCATCCAGAACATAACCCTCGGGAACAACAGGCAATTCATATCTATTGGGAGAAACTTCAGCATCACTTTCATAAATATCATCAGTTTCAATATTTGCATTCTCCCTAACCTTAGCAATTTGTTGATCTAGAAATTCACCTAGTGGCACAGTATTATCAAGCATAGAAGTAGTTTCATCATACATAGCAGAAGTGGCATCATCAAGAGCATACGACATATCAGATTCAATAGCATGAGTAGGTGTCACAAATTTACCCATAACAGAAGGAGAATCAAGTGGAGAGCTAGATGGCAGTTCCTTACCTCCCCTCGTAGTTGAGGGTAAGATCTTGGTTTTTGAGTCCTTCAAATTCTTCATAGTGATCAACAGATATAAATCCCAAGTGACTTAAAGAATAGAGCTATGCTTCCCGGCAACGGCGCCAGAAAATAGTCTTGATAAGCCACAAGTGTAGGGGATCGCAACAGTTTTCGAGGGTAAAGTATTCAACCCAAATTTCTTGATTCAACACAAGGGGAGCCAAAGAATACTCTTAAGTATTAGCAGCTGAGTTGTCAATTCAACCACACCTGGAAACTTAGGCCCTGTTCGGGTTCACTCCGCTCCTGGAGGGGTGGAGTGGCGGCGAACGCTGCAACTTCTTGGAGTAGGAAGAGTGGAGTGGAGCTGGATTTAGTTTAATCCGGCGGAGTGGCTAATTCCTAGCTCCGCGGGCGACTCCATGTGACCTCCCACCCAATCGCAATTTATCTCCCTCTCTCTCTCTCCCGTAGTGACTCCTCGGCCACTGAACCCACTAGCGCTCCTCCCTGCACCCTTCCTGCCGGAACAACCCACTAGCGTTGTTCCCTGCACCCTTCTGACGTGGAGCTAGTTAACTCCATATTTGGCGGGAGGAGCCACCAGTCCAGGAGCGGGGAGTGGAGTCAAGGAGTGGAGGGGATCCGAACACGCTTATCTGCAGCAAGATTAGTAGCAAAGTAATATGAAGATAGCGGCAGCAGCAATAAAAGTAACGGTAGTGTTTTTCTAGTTTTTGTAATAGTAGCAGCAGAAAAGTAAAAAAGCAACAAGCAATATGGGAAATGCTCATAGGCATTGGATCGGTGATGGGAAATTATGTCGGATGCAATTCATCATGTAAAAGTTATAACCTAGGGTGACACAGAACTAGCTCTAGTTCATCAATGTAATGTAGGCATATATTCCGAATATAGTCATACATGCTTATGAAAAAGAACTTGCATGGCATCTTTTGTCCTACCCTCCCGTGGCAGCGGGGTCCTATTGGAAACTAAGGGATATTAAGGCCTCCTTTTAATAGAGTACCGGACCAAAGCATTAACACATAGTGAATACATGAAATCCTCAAACTATGGTCATCACCGGGAGTGGTCCTGATTATTGTCACTTCGGGGTTGCCGGATCATAACACATAGTAGGTGACTATAGACTTTCAAGATAGGATCCAGAACACACATATATTCATGAAAACATAATAGGTTCGGATCTGAAATCATGGCACTCGGGCCCTAGTGACAAGCATTAAGCATAGCAAAGTCATAGCAACATCAATCTCAGAACATAGTGGATACTAGGGATCAAACCCTAACAAAACTAACTCGATTACTTGATAGATCCCATCCAACCCATCACCGTCCAGCAAGCCTACGATGGAATTACTCACGCACGGCGGTGAGCATCATGGAATTGGTGATGGAGGAAGGTTGATGATGACGATAGCGACGATCTCCACTCTCCGGAGCCCCGAACTGACTCCAGATCTGCCCTCCCGAGAGAGATTAGGGCTTGGCGGCGGCTCCGTATCGTAAAACGCGATAATTCTTCCTCTCTGATTTTTTTCTCCCTGAAAGTGAATATATAGGATCTGGGGATACGTCGGTGGAGCACCAGGGGGCCCACGAGGCAGGGGGCGCGCCCTAGGGGGGGCGCCCCCCACCCTCGTGGACAGGGTGTGGGCCCCCTGTTCTGGATCTTCTTGCAGGTATTTTTTATATTTTCCAAAATGAATCTCCGTGGATTTTCAGGTCATTCCGAGAACTTTTTATTTCTGCACAAAAACAACACCATGGCAGTTCTACTGAAAACAGCGTCAGTCCAGGTTAGTTCCATTCAAATCATGCAAGTTAGAGTCCAAAACAAGGGAAAAAGTGTTTGGAAAAGTTGATACGTTAGAGACGTATCATCGGTCAAACCGCATAACTACATACATTGTTCCCTTTGTCATCCGTATGTTGCCCGAGATTCGATTGTCGGTATCTCAATACCTAGTTCAATTTCATTACCGGCAAGTCTCTTTACTCATTTCGTAATACATCATCTCGTGACTAACTCATTAGTCATATGCTTGCAAGGCTTATTATGATGTGCATTACCGAGAGGGCCCAGAGATAGCTCTCCGACACTTGGAGTGACAAATCCTATTCTTGATCTATGCCAACAGCACAAACACTTTCGTAGACACCTGTAGAGCATCTTTATAATCACCCAGTTACATTGTGACATTTGATAGCACACAAGGTGTTCCTCCGGTACCCGGGAGTTGCATAATCTCATAGTCATAGGAACATGTATAAGTCATGAAGAAAGCGATAGCAGTAAAAATAAACGATCATAGTGCTAAGCTAACGAATGGGTCTTGTCCATCACATCATTCTCCTAATGATGTGATCCCATTAATCAAATGACAACTCATGTCTATGGCTAGGAAACATAACCATCTTTGATCAATGAGCTAGTCTAGTAGAGGCATACTAGGGACACTCTGTTTTGTCTATGTATTCACACATGTACTAATTTCCGGTTAATACAATTCTAGCATGAATAATATACATTTATCATGATATAAGGAAATAAGTAATAACTGTATTATTGCCTCTAGGGCATATTTCCTTCAATGAGACCTTGCTGCAAGAGAGTGAAAGCATTCTGTGTGTCATGATTCCAAACAAAAGGTTGTTGTTTCTTCAACAGATTGAATAGTGGCCTTGCCATGATGTCGAAGTTTTCGACAAATTTTTGATAATATCCGACACGACCCAAGAAACTGTGCACCTCTTTGGTAGATGTTGGTTGGCCAGTTTCTGATTGAATCAACTTTACTTTGGTCAGTCAACACCCCATCAACATTGATCACATGCCCTATGTAATCAATTTGCTGTTGACTAAAAGAGCACTTGGACTATTTCACTTGCCAGCCATCTCTGTGGAGGAGTTGTAACACTTGCTTGAGATGAGATACATGATTCGATAGTGTCTTGCTGAATATTAAGATGTCATCAAAAAAGACCAACACATATACACGTAACAATGGATGCAATGTGCCTGTCATGGCTCCATTAAAAGTGGATGGTTCGCCTGCTAGCCCAAAAGACATAACCAGGAATTCCCAGTGGCCTGAATGTGTGGTGAATGTTATCTTATATTCTTCACCTTCTGCCATACAGTTCTGATGGCACCCTGCGCGCAAGTCCAGTTTGGGAAACCAATGTGCACCCACCAGTTCATCCCAGAGTTCATCGATGGTCGGCACCAGGTATTTGCTGATGATAGTCATAGCATTTAGGTGTCTATAGTCCATGCACAAGCGCCATGTACTGTCTTTCTTCTTCACTAGCAGGGCAGGTGAGGAAAAAGGGTTGTTGCTTTTCTAAATAATTCTGGCATCCAATAGTTCCTTCACTTGCCTTTCAACTTCAGTCTTCAGTTTAGGTTTGTGGCGATACAACCACAAGTTTAATGGTTGAGCACCTTCCATCAATGGTATACGGTGATCACAAGCACACAGAGGTATTAGAGTGCGTGGGTCCTCAAATACATACATCTGTGTACTGCTCGAGAACTCTGAAAATTTTGGTGGGCATGGTGTTGTCGACAATCCCTTGAACCGCTACAGTGTTGAGGTGAACAACCTAAGCTACAACCTGATATGTCCATTTTGCATCATGTTTTCTTGTTGTTATTTATGTTGTTACTATGGATAATAATGCTTTTTGGAGTAATTCTAAAGCCTTTTTCTCTCATAATTTGCAAGGAATGCACCCAGAGGGAGAATTCCGGCAGCTGGAAATCTGGACCTGAAAAAGCTATGTCAAGCCACCTATGCTGCACAACTCCAAACAAGCTGAAACTCCATGGAGAATTTTTATGAATTATTTGAAGAATATTGGAGTAAAGAAGCACCAGAGGGGGCCCACCAGGTGGGCACAACCCACCTAGGCGCGCTAGGGAGCCCAGGCGTGCCATGGTGGGTTGTGCTCACCCAGGCCCGCTTCCTGTGCCTGTCTTCTGGTATATAAGCCCTTCTAACCTAGAATTTTTTAATAAGAATACTTTCGGGACGGAACGCTGCCATCTCAAGGCAGAACTTGGGCAGGAGCACTTTTGCCCTCCGGCGGAGCGATTCCACCGGGGGAACTTCTCTCCCGAAGGGGGAAATCATCGTCATCATCATCACCAACAACTCTCCCATCTTGAGGAGGGCTATCTTCATCAACATCTTCAACATCACCATCTCATCTCAAACCCTAGTTCATCTCTTGTGTTCAATCTTGTTACCAGAACTATAGATTGGTGCTTGTGGGTGACTAGTAATGTTGATTACATCTTGTAGTTGATTACTATATGGTTTATTTGGTGGAAGATTATATGTTCAGATCCATTATGCTATTTAATACCCCTCTGATCTTGAGAATGTTCATCACCTGTGAGTAGTTACCTTTGTTATTCAGGACATGGGAGAAATCATGTTGCAAGTAATCATGTGAATTTGATATGTCACTACTGCAGGATGCTGCTAACGCGACACTACGATCAAAGACCCTTTGACGAAACTGTGTGCGATGCAGTAATCGCAAACAGTGGTGTAAAAACCCGTCAAAAAAGGTGCAAAATGTTTGCAATGACGGATGCATCAAACATGGTTTAGATTTTAGTTGCGTGTGTGATGCAGGGCATACAATTCAGTTCAATTAACTGTTTGCGATGAGGCAACACAAAAGAAATGGGCAGCCAAATGACAAAGCCTTGCATACGCGTCAACTTAGTTTTTTTTAGGGGACGTGTCAACTTAGAAGGCCCACAAGTGTGTGGCAGAGAAAATATAGCCCATTTGCGATTTGTAAGAATGTACATCCCATTTTTTAATTCTAATGAAATTTACTACAACCCATTTACAGTTTGTTAAAAGTACAACCCATTTTCTAGCTAGGACAACGATTAATAATTTCAACCAACCGCTCAAAACAGAATTAAAAAAATCCCACATTTTTATGGGATCCGAAATTTCTAGTCAGATTAAATATAATTTCAAAATAAAGTTGTATTACGTTAAAATCCAACAAAATATTGCGCGCGCAATAAGTAATGAAATTAAAATTTTCAAATTCTGAAAATAATATATATTTTAAACTAATTACGTGTTTGGTGCATTTTTTATATATTACTACCCAGTTATTATAATTACATCCCATTTATTATTTCTTAAAGTCCATTTTCTTGTTAAGCCTAATGCATACCTCCTAGGAAAGTTTGCAGCCTAGTGGGGCGAATAATAACAAGTTGACCCGGATATTGTGTACAACTGTCGGCCCAGTTGTGTTGCTGATGTTGAAAAAAGGCCTGTGTAGTACGGTATAACCTAACATGGCTACTCAGCCCACATTCAGCGACGCCGTAAAGGCCCAAACAAGGCTTCGGTACAACTTTTTGAAGTGACTGAGCTCAATTAATAACATAAGAAAAAAGTTAGATTACAGTGGAAGCTAATTAAAAGCTGTCACGAGCAAAGAAATAATTCAACGGGTCCCACTTGTGCGTGTGTGTGTGTGCGTGTGTGTGTGTGTGTGTGTGAGAGAGAGAGAGAGAGAGAGAGAGAGAGAGAGAGAGACCCATCGGTCGATGCTCGTAAATACATCTTTCATCGATATGCATTGCTGATGCTCAGTAAAAACTTATATAGTTGACACAATCATATAGAACACCATAGCACACTGAACTTGCATACAAAAATTTCACGCAGGCGGCACAATCAGGATGGAAGCAGTGGATCGCTACGGGTAGGGCTATGTTGAAACCAATGAACTCGTACATAACGGTTCATCGTCTTTATCAATGATAGGGAAATATCTTGAATGATGTGCAAAGAAAACAGACACACAACACAATAAGTTCTGGTAGCACATTAAGTTGACGTACAACCCTTTCTAAAAAAAGTTCAGGTACAAAATTAGAATAGGTCACAATCAAATGTACTGGCACATCAGTGCTTCACACCCATAGCTCGGATTTAACTAGTATCTAACAAGATTCGGTTGTTACCTCAAATTAGAGCACATCCATGCTGCCAGCCCTGCCTCTTCTCCCAAAGAAGCAGAGGCCTCCGCCGCGCGATGGAGTAGGACCTGTGCCATCCATCGTTCTGAGCAACACGGGGAAATTCTGACGTTGACTCCTGTAATGGACATCGTCGACGGACCCTGGCACCAGCGGCGGCGGCAGGACTTCGATTGATGGATTGACCACTTCTTCGACATGCACGAACACTCGATACATGTACATCCCTAACGTGGTGCGTGACGGCCTTGGTGGTGACGAATAGTACAACCCCGGTTCCTGCGCTAGTATCTCAACACCAATCACCTTAGGTATGGTGGACGGCTTCTTCATCCATGCCATAACCGTCAGAGCCCAGCTGTCTGGAGGAACGAACATACTTACGAGCTCACCTCCAAGGTCATTGATAAGCTCATTCATGGACTCGCTGTTCCAAGCACGTCGAGGCATGCCGTGGAAGGTAAGCTTTGATAAAAACTCAAGCTCAAAGGGCACCGAGCCCCATCCTGGGTGCCACTGATCAAAGATCACCAGCGCTCCATCGCATAACAAACGCCGGGAAGATTCGAACACACGACTGCAGTCGAAAGTTGTCCAGATCCTGACGAAGAAATCAGCCGGTGGCGGACAGACTTTGATGAGCAAGTCACTTATTTGGATGTCGTGTGCAATGCCAAGAGCTTTGACAAGGTCATCCGGCGAGAAGGGAGGCCGGTCTCCGTTGATGGTTACCATCAGCACTTTGCCGGCAAACTGGTCGTCAAGCACCACCATGCCATTGTTGAGCGACAGCACGCAGCCATCGAAGGCAGGACGGACCTCAGGATCTCCGGCTCGGAGATCCACGTTGACCAGCGACATGATAGTGAGCTTGAGTACATGGAGTACAAGAGGGGGATTTGGGGGAACTGGAGTAGGAATCAAGATTCCAGAGGTGGGGCGGGGCAGGAGATTGGGGATGAAAAGGTATCTGGAATTTCGAACACGCGCCAATGTGCTCTCTGTGCGCAAGCGCACGAAAACACCGGTGGCACCCACATGTCGGCCTAAGAGTACTTATTCATTCTTTTTTGGAGAGCCCGACCTTTTTTTGAGGATCTTTTGAGAGCCCGGATTGAGAGTCATAATTGACCTATTTGGCATTGTGTTACTACTCGGCCCATATTCAAGGACACCTCACTGGCCCAAACAAGTGTACATCATCGAAAAGACACTGAGCTCAAATTATATAACTTGAAAAAAGGAGATACACTCTGAACACTGGAGAATGGTGATGCCCTCATTTAGGCCACCAGTAGTTCGAGACAATAAACAATTCGAAACAACGATATATACAACATTCAAACACTAACTAGTGACTACTACTGACATAAACAACAAGACATGATAGTTCATAAGAAGTCTTGCTACACCACCAGAACACACCCATCTGCAGCGCTCAGACTCTCGTGATCCAGACGAGAATGCCATTCTAAATAGAGCCAACTATTACATAGTAAGAGTGACATAGACGAGGATGACCAAATGACAAGGAATATGCATAACAAAAGAAAGAACTACCCATCCAGAACAAGCAACAAAGACAACAAAGTCATTCAAAGAGATGATCCAACACCATCATAATTTGCAGCCCTGCTTCAGCGACCAAGGATCCGGAGACACCAGTACTCCACCCTTTCGATGCAACATCCTAATTACCTATCAACCTGAAGGCTTGAACCACATCACTGCCTGTCGTAATTGAGACATCCAAGCATCAAAGTTAATCCGGATGCCTTTGTCATTCTCACCTTCTTTTGGCTGCAGGCTGTATCATTGACAATCAGGGGAGTTTGCTCCCGAACTCCTAGGGCTCACCGTGTAGACACAGTTTTCCATAGGAAACAGAGCCTCTCTGCCATCAAGGTCCTTGCCAACGGTGATCGCCTGGTAAATCAGATAATTGAGTCCGGGAAACAGAGAGTGTGAACCAAGGCTGTTTACCCGCCTCCAACTAAAAAAATCCTGAAGGCCCCAGCAAGCTGGTATCCTGCTCATAGACGTAACAGCCACTATCCAGATACTCATGTATTTCATGGTGCTTGTATACAGTGGGGGTTTTGCAATATAACTTTTCCGGCTCATGTGTCCGAATGATCATCAGTATTTTGCCGTCGTATGATCGAGCGAGGAACCAGTTGTGCTTCCCTGTTTTTGGCAAAGGCGGTGTGATTACAAAGGGCAGTAACTGTAGGGACACTGCATCATATCAAAAAGGACAGGCATTGTTAATGTAAGATCATCATTGTTCAGAGTATGAGTAGGATAATGCAAGAAACAACATTGATATGTCCCTGTTGGAACTGGGAGGAAAATACAGGGAAATGTATACTGGGTTGGAAAATATAGAAGTGCCATGCATGGCTATACTCATGTTATCTCGCAAACGATTCTTCACAGGAAACTACCATGTCATGCATGTTATGGAATCATGTTCTATCCTCACAAACAAATTTTGAAGGTAACTAACAGACCATGTATTGTTATATACTCGTGTTCTTTGGGCAAATTTTTTGTGAGGATATTATTCTAGCCATTGATTGCTGAAGGGCGAATATAGGTATGTACACATGGTAAGCATTACATGATTTCACTACTTCCAAATATAGAGTTCTCCATATGCACATTTACTTCCCTAATGTATGGTTAGATGAAACCAACAGTGTGGTGCATGTTTCTACATCATGAAAATGAAAAAACTAACATGGCCATTGATACACACTCATATTTAGTAGTAGTATATAGATTACTGTAAAATAAGGAGAATATCCATATATTCCTAACCGTTTGATTATTCAGGGGTACAAATTGGCTGTAATGACATGATCACAATCACATGAATTAACTCATTCCAAATATAGCTGATTTACGGCGTCTCTAATACATTGCCATAGTTCTACTCAAATTCTGCTCAAACAGGGATATGCCAATCATCATAAAAAGTTCAAACAATGTCATGGCGTCATCATTAACATGAGACGGAAAGAACTTACATGCGCCGTCCCAGCAATACGTTGTGCCATATGCTTTGTCGATCGCGTAGATGATGCCATTGTGTTCAATAGCATCACAAAAGTGTGTATCAGCTTTGACGATGATCCACTGCGAGCTGAGTTGTCTCCAGATAAAGAAGGCACTGGCGTAAAGATAGGCAAGTCTGTGGTCGAACAAGGCAATTAGCTTGAAGTCTACGTAATTCCCATGTCGTGTGGGCACTTTGCAGATTACAATTTTCTGCAAAACAAGGTCCGTCCAACTAACGTGGTAATCTAGATGACTAGGACTGCGATGGTAAAACTCTATATAATCCAACGGAGGAAAGATAATCTCATGGGACGTCTGGAAGTTCACGAGGACCAACTTATTATCGTCTTCTCTAAAGGCAGCCATCCAGTGGGAGTTCATGCCGACCCAGTACATACCTGCCAAGAAGTTTCGGGCGATGGTGATCGGATCAAAGTCGAGGGAAATGATGTATGGCGACCCACTACATACCTGCAAAGAAGTTTCGGGTAATGGAGATCGGATTGATGTCGAGGGGCATCACGTACGCCTCCGTATCATGGTGAGCCAATCTCACAAGACCAGATAGCAGCAAGCATGGTGTCTTGAAAAGCTTTGGCTTCGCTTTGATGATAGCCGTGTGCATGCTCCTCGCGCATGCATCCAGCCGCAGGGCACTCGACATATCCATACACGAACAACAGAGGTCGAGGACGTCACTGGGGAGATTGCTCCAATCGCGGCTCATATGGATCCTGCGCGGTTCGCGTTCGGCCATAGTGGAGTTTGGAAGGTGGGGTTTTGGGGGGCTTGATTTAAGGGGGAGAAGGATGTCGGTGCTGGAGCGGCTAGCAAGGGAATAGTGGTGCTGGGGGAGGCGAGTGAGGTGACGGTATGCAGGGGCATAGTGAGATAATGAAGAGTGACCTCAGGATCTCCGGCAAGATGGAGATGGAGATGGAGTGGTGCTAGGGGAGAGGGAGATTAGGTGAGGCATGCTATACAACGGCGGTGACAGTGACTGCACAGTGCACAAGGTGAGGCTGACTTTGGTAACCCGGACACGCCGCCTGGACTAGTGTCACCTCGGGCGCAGGGTCTTGTCACTTCACTGTGTGGATCGGATGAATAATAGTATTTTGACCATTTAGTGTACCACAGTTGTACTACACTACTAGTAGGAGTAGTAGGAACATGAGTAGTAATCCCGTGCTAGCATGCCTCTAGGTTCACTTCATCCTCCAGGTATCATCCATATTGCGAGCAGAACCAAACTCTCATTTGCATAGGTCCCACCTGTCAGGAGGGGTGCAGAAATAAAATGGAATCATAAAATGTCTCGCCACGGTGATTCGAAAGAGTGACCTCAACTAGCCAGTGGCAGATGTAGCGCTGGAAGGATGGGCACGTACAGGGACAGGCCCCACTCCTCAGCCTACCCGCGTAGCCTTTTTGTTTAGTCTACCTAGCCGTCTAATCAACTGTGTGCATGCCACTTCTACCATTTACTTCTCCATCGGGAACCGATTTTCCTCAACTTCTTCACTACTCCTTGATCTTCATTCGCATCCAAACCACACTGCATTCACATTGTTTTAACCTCTTCACATCCACCTAGAGTAATTCCGAAGCCCCTATAAATAATCATCTTCTTCAGTTAGACTAGCCATCTAATCCTAATTCTCCAAACCATAGCCCTCCGGTCCAGCGGTTCCAAATGGCGAAAGAGATCGAGATGCAGGTTTTTAGCGCCCAACATGTCCTCGTCGAAGGCTCGTTGAGCATAGTTGCCATAGTCACTGACCACCCAAGGGTTGTTCGGAAATGGATCAACAATGTATCCAACTCCCTCCAAAAGGTGGAGATGAATGTCATCGGTCTCGAAGAGTACACATAGCGTGCCACTGGGAAGGTCCAACGCGTCGCCGTCCTTCAGCTGTGCCTCGAAGATGATGTTTTGGTGTACCACATCATACACGCGCCCTGCATATCAGGTGAGATTCACGATTTCTTGTCTCGGGAGGACGTATGCTTCTGTGGGGCAGCCATCGTACGGGACAAACAGAAGTGGGAGCCGTACAACCTTGATTTGAAAAGCATCGCTGACCTACAAACCAGAATAAAAATTCATGTAGAAGATTGTGATAAACCGACACCATCCCTATTCGACGTAGGAAATTTTATGCTAGGAACAAATCTTCAGAAGGGTGACAAGACGCTGGCATTAAGGTCGTCTAGATGGGAGAATTATCCCTTGACGTATGAGCAGATAAAATATGCTGCCCACAATGCCCGTGTGAGTTTCGAGATAGCTGCAAGGTCCAGAGAGCTTGTTGCGAAGCCGTCTCCCACAGAAAATGAGAAGAATAAGAAGAAGAAGAAGAAGGAGAAGAAGAAGAAGGAGAAGAAGAAGAAGGAGGAGAAGAAGAAGAAGATGCGGCACCAGCAGCAGGGCATTATGGATGGATGAACTATTTCCTCTCTTGTAAAAATATATTCTCACTCTATGTATATTGATATAGATGGACTATTTCGATGGTGTGCATGTCTTTGGAACAAGTAGTAGCGTGGTCCGCTTGACTATAAGGAACTATTTATTCGCCTAGATTTCTCTACTACTCCTTCCAGTGATCGGTATGCAATGTGTGTCCGTAGACATGACAGCTTGTCCATGGAAGTTCAACTACGGCGACCATCACATTTCATCCACTGCCACTCATGATTCCCACGACGCCGCTTCAACCCACGGCACCACGTCCCCCGACGTGCGCCTCACCCCTCTCGGCCGCACCGCCCCTCTACCTTTGTGTGCATGACATGTGGGCCACCTTAAATGCGGCGATCATTAAGTTTCTACCACAGCCACACGCGATTCCCACGACGCCGCACGAACCCATGACACCACATGTCCCGCACCATCGAATTGTCATCCAGCGGCTGTGACCTGTGACACATTTCGTCCCGGGCATCAATCCTCAGTTGGAGTACTTCTGTACTACAGGTAGTACCCGCCGGTGTGGCCATCTACGCCTCGTAACACCCTGACGCCCAATTGTGGTACCCTCGCCATGGCCACGCCACCACCGGCCGGTTCATCTCGAACTAGTGAGTCGCGAACCACACCACCACCATGAGAATGACATGCGGGCCAGCCGCATTTAAGGTCCGCATGTCATTGACTCATAGGCCGGGCACTAAGCCACTGAAGTTCGGTCCCGTGGGCCCCAAGAGGGAAATGTAACTCCTACGGCAGGCCTTGTGGTGCTCCCGCAGTACGAGCTCATGCCAAACCCGGAATTTGTTTCTTACTACTACCAACTACTAGTAAGGTACACGTGCATTGCACACATGAGATTCTGGTGGTTTGTGCATTATGCTTCTACATGTGGAGTCTTCTAGATTCTACATGTGATAGAATCTGGTGGAATGTAGATGATATCCAACGACCAGTAGTGCTCGGATTTGCCATCTTTGTACCGTCGGATTGGCTTCATCCAACGAACAACTTTAAAAGTTATTCACACACTATATAGGGGCTATAGATATAGATGTGCCAGCCCGTTGCAATGGATCCAAAGTATATCTGTTTACTGGAGTGCACTCTAAACACATATCTATTTATTTTTATCTAACCTTTCGTAGCCATGTAACCAAGCCACATAAGCTTCATGGGTTCCCCCACATCATATTATTCATACTACGTTGACAGAAAAAAAGATAAATCACCCAAAACAAGATCTTCCCATTTTTTGTTCCTACGATGCTGTGTCGTGCACGTACCTACAAGTTGTATAGTGGTAGTACTAGTTGTATAGTGGTACTAGTAGGAGGAGAGCAATACGGAATGCTCCTACTCTATCAACGAGCCCCATCTGACACCAAATTTCTTGGCTTCCATGCTATAGCTAGATCTTCCCCTTGTTTCTGTTTTCCAACCCGACGGCGGGCGGGGTGCGGTTTGCCAATAGTCGGTTTGCTCAACGGCGGTCCTACATGAAAGTGAAAATTCTAGGCAACACGCCTTCCCTAAGCTATGTGTCGTGCCGGACGGGCCATGGAGTACTCCCGATTCCCGGGCGTGTGTGTGTGTGTGGGGGGGGGGGAGTGCGACGCGAACGCGGCATGCCTTTTCCTTCTACTAGCAATGTGCCCGTGCGTTGCGACGGATCCAACGTAGTATAATAGTAGTAGTTGCTCACAAACTTGAAAGAAATCACTCTTGTTTTGATATACTCCTAATATATTACTCCATCTATTCCTAAATATTTGACTTTTTAGAGATTTCAAACGGACTATCACATACGGATTATATAGACATATTTTGAAGTGTAGATTCACTCAATTTGCTCCTTATGTAGTCACTTATTGAAATCTCTAGAAAGACAAATATTTAGGAACGGAGGGAGTACTTTTCACTCAAAACATATTTCTCAGGCTGTTTTGATGAGATGAGGGAGGGATGTGGTTGCTTTCAAGATAATAAGGGGTTTTCTGCAAATTGGAGCAGAGAAGTGGGCTATTATTGCAAAAATGCCACAACTTACCTCACAATCGTTAGATGCAGATCTAATGGTCAGAAACGATGGATGGTAGACACACCACCATCATGAACCGAGTCTTTTATAGGAGTACTTATATATTTCTCAGGCTATTTTGATGAGGTGAGGGAGGGATGTGGTTGCTTTCAAGACATTTAAGGGGTTTTATGCAAATTGGAGCAGAGAAGTGGGCTATTGTTGCAAAAATGCCACAACTTACCTCACAACCGTTAGATGCAGATCTAATGGTCAGAAACGACAGATGGCAGACACACCACCATCACCTACTGAGTCTTTTATAGGAATATATATATATATATATTTCTC
>LR738710.1:208887457-208911198 GCA_902687465.1 Secale cereale
GGGGGAAGTGCCGGTAGCGAAAACCTAACGAGTCTTCTCGGTCTTGGTCGCCCCTTCGAAGAGGTTGATACCTTTCGTTGATGTCTTCATTTCTCTGCTTCAAGTCATCGTGACCAAGTCGTCATCCTTTCTTCGGGATCTCCATCGTCCTACGAACGCGATAAGGGGGAAATTTTGGAAGAACGCATCTCCACGAAGTATGTGCATCAGACAGTGAATTCAGAAAGTGATACACGAAGTACCCTACGCGTAGTATTTCAGTGAATGCATTGAGAACAATAAGCGATGGTACCAAAGTTTCAAACGGGTAGGCATTCATTCGATGCCTAAACAGAAGCTGGAATGGGGGCAATGCACAACGAGAATAACATGGTGTTTGATTCCAAGATGAATAATGGTATAGAATTTAGCTCACGAATCACATACGAAGCCAGGTGCAAAGGATACATTAGAATCCGGGTTGTAAAGAAGAGTTAGGTTTCGATCCAGTGGACCTGTGGGTTATGGGCCCACCATGTGGGTTGAAAATAGGAAGGATGGTGACATCTTGCACAACCACGACAGGGAGGCATGTCAGTGGATAGCTTGTCAGCTATGTCATCAACGATGTCGATACCAAGGACGGGGAACGAAGAGAACCATTTCCCCGCTCGTTGAAACGAGGCGGACCAATAGGCAAAGTTCTCATCCATCGGTGGTTACCGGAATGTTATCAACGAAAGAATCAATGTCTTCTGACAGAGTTGTACAACGAGGTGTTTACATAAGCAGAGAATTATTACTGCTTAGATCATGTAGATCAAGGAAAGGTTAAGCAAACAAATGGAAAGGAAAATTGTGATTACACACAATTATTAGGAGTATATCCTTCCCATGGAGAATAAGAACATGGCATACAGGGTAGGAGAACAAGTACCCAACCATTCAGATAACGGGGCAAGGATTAATCAGGATGTTACCCATACAACGGTGTTTGGATAACTGACCAAGAATCATTTAGTATTGGGCTTCAAATGCTCTTGCTGAAAATCGGAGTACCGCAGGCATGCTTCGAGATAGCATTGGCATGGTCTTGAAGCAAAGGTCGGACTTAGATACACAAAGGATTCATCAGGAACAACTTATAGAATAAGTCTTATAATTTCCTCCTGGAAGAATGGTTATCCTTGCAAAAGAAATTATAATGATGGGTCCTCCAGCCAGGGGTGCTAGGCATGACATCATATTACTGGGTCAACAAGGGACCAACATTATACTTACTGGAGAGTTGTCCCAACCATCATATCTGACCGAGATTCAGATCCGATTGGTGTCATGATACCTCAGACTCAGGATGTTCTAGAAGAAAAAGTTGCATCACAATTCGACGAAATGACATTGCAAGATTCTCGGGAAATGGACTATGGGAGCGGGTTCCCGAAACAATAGTTCATCATTAACCCAAGGAGAGGATGAGGAGGTGGCTGATGGGCTCAGCGACAATTCGTCGAGAATTCCAAACGGATGAATTTCCACAATAATGTGAACAAGAAGACGACACTTGTCAATTCAAATGATATAATGGTGTATGCTTGAGGAAAACATACACCATTAATCAGTAGTTGAAAGGTGTCCCCGAAATATGACCTTAGGCAGCAAGATCATTGTTAGAGGGACGATTCAATAACCAACAGTCTAAAATCAAACTGTCGGTCATTAACTTCATAGCAATAGGGTTGCTAGAAGTATAGAACTTAAGCAGCATCGTTAACATATTGATATCCCGGTTAGAAACAACACGGGGCCAAGGAAGAATGGTGATGGTGAGAAGTATCATCATACCGATAATTTCTAGGAGGTGGAGCAATCCTCACAACATTCTGGACATAATGACATTAATACTTCAAGGCAGAACAGAATACAAGCTGGATAGCAAGTTGCATCCATAACATGGACAAGCTCGCGATGAAACGAAGTCAAGGGTGTTGTCGATGATAACAAAAATCATCGAGGGCAAGGAAGGTATTTCTCATCATGAACACAGTTGACATCTCAGAAGAAGTCAAAGTGTTGAAGGTGATCCGACACATTTGTCGGGAGGTTTTAAGAGGATGCAGTCAAACAACAACGACAACAAGCAACGGAATGACGAAGTGGCAAGTTATAGGATCAATATATAAGATGCAAGCTCGGAACCAACGTTGCCTTTTGAGACAAGCAACATGATGCTGAAAGCTCAACGTAAGTCGTGCTCTCACACTGAAGAATTCGTGCACCAAAGAAGGACGAGGTAGCACAGTCAAAGATAGCTAGACAAGGGATGTACCCGATAGTCAAGGAGTAAACCAGATTGAGTTTAAAAATTTCCCAGTAACATCTAGGGGTGTTGAATTTTTATAGCGGATTTGATTTACTAAACGGTGTCCTCGGTTGACGGCAACCTAGAACCCGTAGAGTGATTACGACAAGCAAAGGTATTACTTCATCAAAAGTTCAAAAGGTGTGGTGCAAAGGCATGATATCCTCGAGATATCAGAGGGTAAAACTCGAAGGTAGAACACGATAGAAGTTGAACTAGGTCATCGACCTATGACAGTAGATGATTTAACCTTGTCAAAAATTGGCGAGGCGTGGAATGGATTTATTCCAGATATATTGAATAAGGACATCAGGGTCGAAACCATAACTACAAGGGATCAAATTTATTGACACCGAAAGAATTATTTAGATGAAAAATCATTTTGCAAGAAGCTCCAGAGACGGTCTACATTATTTTCATGGGCATGAACACAAGTTCAAGGTCGACTCCCACTTCTTTAATGCATATCATTTCATTCACCTCTTGCTTTGATAAAACTGTAGTGTTGGAATTTTATCCGATAGAACACCGGAAGGGTATGACTTGTGAAAACTTTTGGGTTCTCACGGATTAGGGGAAGGCATAGGTTCAACCCATCGGGCATCTTAGTAACATATACCACAAGTTTCAAAAGTAAATATCACCAGCTCCAAGGGAGAGCATGGTTGTCAAAGAAGAGGATACAATTTACCGAAGGTATTATGCATCAGGGACAGAACTTCTCGAGGTTTTTGTATACGAAGGACACTGTCGGATAATATTTCAACAAAGGATCGAGCGATCCACAACGGAGCTGATGTGAGTATCGGTACTCACTCAGAGGAAGAAGAATGCAGAGGCATCAGATTCAAGAATCACCTGATTAGTATGAAGCTTAAATAGAAGGAAATTATGGTTTCCAAAACGAAGGATCAGAAGCAGACGCTCTGATCAATGATGGATAAGTTGAAAACACTTAGTTGGACAATGAATAAAGGTCTGAATTGTCGAGAACCAACTCATGTCCAGAATGACGTCTGAGCCGGAAAGATAATTTTAAAAAGGATAACCTGATGACTGCGTGCATACGCAGACAATGAATCAATAGGCTCAAAATGGCTAAGACAAGGGATGTTAACAAAGACTAATAGCCATATGGAATTAACCATAATGCAAGCAGGCAAGAATTTCAAGAGCAACAGCCTGCAGAGGATTTTCGAAACATCGAAAAGTATTCCGAAAAACTTTGGGAGACATATGAACAATCGAGAAGGATGGATCCTCGATAATGTGAGGAAATAACCGTAAGGGTTTTCATGTGAAATAAAATTGCAGGGCAGTAAACTCAAAGGATTCTGAAGACAACGGAGAATATTTCGAGGCATCTTGTAATAACAAGAGCGACGAGGAATGATCATGAGAATGACAAGTGCATGCAGATATCCATAGGGATATATCGGTGGCAGTGAATTACATAGGCGATGAACACAAGTTCTCGGGTTAACAGCGGAGAGTATCTTCAGGGTCTTCTGGTGCAGCGGACGATCATCGATCATAAGGTGCTCTCCAGGTAAAAGTGATAACGAGACCCTAATGTTAGATTTAGCAAAATTCATTTACCCCGAATAGAAAAGAGATAAGAGTCCCAGAGTATAGATGAGGAGTAAAAGATTCTAATACCACCCATTGGTGTTGTGGGCCCGTAAGCCACACAACAAGTTAGTAAATTTGTTTTTTTAAGACTAGACTCAACTTCGGCCAAGGAGTTGGAAAGGGGGATTCCTACAGGCAGTCGGCTCTGATACCAACTTGTCATGCACCCCAGTGCCAGTTTCTGTTTTCTGCTGTTTTTGTATTTCAGGTTTTCCCATTACTTAAATTGCCAGAAAAATTCCGGGAAAAATATATAAAAAATCAGCGATCCAGAAGCTTCCACACGCCAGAAGTAGGGCCAGAGGGGAGCCAGGGGCAGCCCAGGCGGCCTGCCCACGCGGCCCCACCCCTGGCCGCGCCGGGGGGCGCCTGGGCCCCCCTCTCCACCTCTGGTGACCCCCTTTGGCATATATTTACCACCCGTTGCGGAAACACTGATTCCGGAACCCTTTTCTCCAGAAGCTATTCCGATCTCTGCCGCCATCGCCACCAAGTTTCGGGGGACCAGAATTCCTGTGCCGGCACCCTGCCGGGACGGGGAAGTGCCCCCGGATTCATCTCCATCGATGTTGCTTCCTCCCTCCATGATGCGGGAGTAGTTCCTCCTCGGGGCTGAGGTTTCTAATAGTAGCTATGTGGTCAATTTTCTCTCCCATGATGTGATCTTCGTTGTGATCATAGGCTATGTTAATCTAGGGTGATCCCATGATATTTCCCCTTCCTCTATGTATTGGATTGATGTACTCACTTGTCTTTATCTAGTATAATCTCCGGGACCAAGGTGACAGCGGTCTATTGGACATGGATTAGAAGAATATTTTCATGAGTGATTTCCTCTTTTGTGTGTTGATTGAAGATTGAGAGTCTCTTGGTGCTTGTCTTTGACTATCCTTGAGTTATGTTATGGTGATTGTGGTACTCTCTTTGGATGGCCGCGGTGACATTGGGAAATCCATAGATTGAGGACTACGAACTTTGAGGTGTGCTTTTGTAGCCCTACATAATTCTCGTCCTCTCTTGACCACAAAGGAATGACCTCCGAGTGCGTCCCCCTTGCATGTTTTATGGGAAATATCATGTGATTCGATTATGTTAATGTTGTTGGGAGTTGCCACTAGTGAAAGTATGAAGCCTAGGCCTTGTTTCCACCATTGCAATACCAATTGTGCTCATGTTTACCACTTGTTTGCTTGCTGCACTTTTTATTACAGATTTATATTACTTTGCTTTGCCACTCCTATCATCCATATTTTACCATCTCTTCGCCGAACTAGTGCACCTATACAACTCCTAGTTGTATTAGGTGTGTTGGGGACACAAGAGACTTCTTGTATCTTAGTTGTAGGGTTGCTTGAGAGAGACCATCTTCAACCTCTACTTCTCTGAGTTCGATAAACCTTAGGTCATCCAGTTGAGGGAAATTGCTGCTGTCCTACAAACCTCTGCGCTTGGAGGACCAACATAGTCTACAAGAATAGAAGCGTGTGTAGACATCAAGCTATTTCTGGCGCCGTTGCCGAGGAGGTGAGTGCTTGAAGGTATATCTTTAGATCTTGCAATTAAATCTTTTCATTTCTTGTTTTTAGTTTCACTAGTTATGTTTATGGAAAACCGCACTCTTAGTTCACTGCTTGGGGAAGGCCGCTGTACCACACCCGTGGTAGAGAAGTCTCCTCCACCTACTGAATGTATCCCGTTCAAAATACCACTTGGGATAATTGAAATAATTATGAATGATCGTTATGATGGGACAGTCAATCCTAGTATTCATTTGTTGAAACTTACAGAACTTTGTGAGTTGTTTAAGATTTCAGGTTTGACAAGAGATGGAGTCATGAGGAAATTATTTGCCTTGTCCCTGAAAGGAAAAGCATTGGAATGGTATAGGCTACTAGATGACTCTCACATGCTGGATTGGGAAGAGATCCAGTCTCTCTTTTACTCCAAGTTTTATCCTCTTCATGAAGTCCATGAGAATAGGAATTATGTTTATAATTTCTATCCTCATGACGGAGAGAGCATAGCTCAAGCTTGGGGGAGACTGAAAACGTTAATGCTAAAATGTCCTAACCATGGGCTCCCCAAAGATATGATTATTACTAATTTCTATGCGAGGCTCTCTCGACAGGATAAAGATTGCTCGATGCTTCCTCTATGGGTTCTTTCACAAACGAAAAGATTGATGCTAAATGGGAACTCCTTGAAAGAATTCAACGCAACACTGAAGATTGGGAGATTGACAAAGGTAAAGAGTCAAGTATAATTTATGAGTATGATTGCATTAAGTCCTTTGTTGAAACTACAATTTTAATAAGTTTAGTGCTAAGTTTGGGCTTGATTCTCAACTCCTTGTTGATTTCCTCAAATGTTTTGCTTCACATCTTAATATGCCTAAGGAGGATTGGATCAAGCATCATGAACCTTTTAAAGATATTTGCAAAGAAAATGAAATTGTTCATGATGATAGCAACATGCATGATCCAATTCCTAAAAACGAAGTTTTATATAAGCATGTTAATTTTTGTGGAGTGGATAGACCTTGTGAAAGGCCTATGATTGAAGAAGAGAAGTATTGTAAGCAACATAAGCATGAAAGAACAATCACTTGGGTCAAAGATTTAAATGAAATTGCTAGAGAATTGTGTGACCTTTATCCTTTTACTTGTGAACTTTGTTGTATAGAGGGTCACTTTAATTTTCAATGCATGCACTTTCAAAACATAACTGTTAACCAGTTGTGTGATAACATGATCACCCCTGATATTTATGATGAGCTTATGTTATTTTTGATGTGTGAAGAGTTATCAGAAAAGACTTCTTGGCTAGATGTTAATGCCATAGGAATAAAATACACTTTGCAAAATTGCCATCTCTATTGTGTTGTTAATTGCCATGAAAATGATTACATAAGTAAGATTAGAAAGGAGGGAACTTTACCAAAGTATAAAAATGTCTCTTATATTTCTGCTAATAAAAAGGAGAGTTTCTCCCAAGTTTCCCCTATTGTTTCTAATGATAAACCAGGATATGTGGAGAAGCTTCATCACCAACCACTCCCTCCTAAGGTGAAGAAGAAGAAAAAGAAGAGGAGGAGGAAGAGGAGCAAGAAGGAAGAAGAATGGGTATCAACCTGGCCTGAGCATATTCCTCCCATCAACTTTTATCCTAACGGTTGTAAGTTTAAAGAAGAAGGTGAAGTTTATTGCCTTAATTATCATCTTGATGATACGTCCGTAGGTACTATTGAAGATGATTTTGATTATGATATGCATGTTACTTATTGTGATTGGGAAAATGATGATAATGCTACTTATGATCTTAAAAATCTTTTTGGTACCAACTCTGAAAGTGATGATATGGAAAGCTCTAAGCTTGGGGATGATAGGATTGCAAATCCTTTACCCACTAGTGATGTGATAATTGATAATTCTTTTGCTAGTAAGAATAAAGACAACATGTTTACAAATATAGTTGCTAGCAATGATAATGCTCTTCTCTACTATGATGATGTTATAACTCCAATCTGTAGTGATTATAAAGGTACCTATGACATAAGGAGAAATTATCCTTATGAAACTTGTCATAATCATGGAGGGAATTACTCCCTTGTTGAACACCATCTTCCTAATACACAATTAATCTATAGTGTTCAAGTTGTTTATGATAGTCCTACTCCCACTATTACCAATGAGAAAGATTATGCTTATGTGGAGAGTAAGAGTACCTTTTTGCATGTGGATCATGGTAACAATGCTTTATGTGATGCTTATATTGTTGAGTTTATTCATGATCCCACTGAAAATTATTATGAGAATGGAACATATGCTTATATATATTTCAAGAATATCAAGTTCCCTCTCTTTATGTTGAAGGTTTTGAAGCTGCACTTGTTTTGTCTTCCTATGCTTATTGCTTTGTGCTTCAATGAATTATTCTATTGCAATATTCCTATGCATAGGAAGCATGTTAGGCTTAAATGTGTTTGGTATTTGCTTCTTGATGCTCTCTTTTGTTCTTCAACTCTTATTCCTACGAGAGCATCATTAAAGTCTTAAGCCTATCTTTATGGCTATAAAGAAAGAGCTTTTGGGAGACAGCCCACAATGAATAAAGTTTTATTTTGCTTTTGTTGTGTCTTGATGTTTGTTACTACAGTAGCATCATCATTGTATCTTTTCTTTTCAGCTTTGTGCCAAGTTTAGCCTCCGATTGCAAGAAAGTTCAAAAGTTGTGACATGCAGTCCAGAAAACAGATTCTGTCCTTGGACAGAAAAATTCGTATAAAATCACCAGATCATCTTTTTGATCTGATTTTTTTTGACAGCATGCTCTATACAATTGGCTTTCGGGCATCTGTTCTGAGTTTTTTGATTTGAGTTGTAGAATTGCCCCGAAACAATTATTTACTACCTGCTTGTCTGTTTTTCACAGATTCTGTCCTGTTTTGCCTTTTCTTCGTTTTGCAAACCTTGAGCTTGCTTTTACTTTGCAAAAACCTTTTGGCAATCTTGAGAAACAGTAGCTCTTCAAGATTATCCTTATTTACAGTAGGGAAAAATTATTTTATTGTGGGCACTAACCTCGCTAATCAGATTATGATGAGTTATGTATGAAGGGAGTTTTTAAGTGTGCTAGGGAAGATGATAAAAGAAGATTCAGGAGGGTCAAACGCTCAAGCTTGGGGATGCCCCCGTGCACCCGCAAGAAATATTCAAGAAGACTCAAGCGTCTAAGCTTGGGGATGCCCCCATGCATCCTCTTCTCCATCAACAATTATCAGTTCGTCTTTCGTTCCACTATATTTTAATCACTTCATGCGTTATGTGCTATGCTTGGAGCGTCTTGCTCTTAGTTTCCTTTTTAGTTTTCTTTAGCTTTGCTTACTGTTCATAACAAGTTGGATCCTAGCCTTCATTGTTTGGGAGAGAAACACGCTCTACTCCACTGTAGAACACAACATAGGCTTGCATGTGTATCTCCTTGTGTGTGTTCTTTATCTTTTCATAGATGTTGTCATGCTTAGCTCTTAGTTTTCATGCTTATCTTTTTAAGAGCTTTTGTTTAGGTTGTTGCTTCTGGAACTCTCTTGAGTTATCATGCTTATCTTGTTAAGAAAGTTGGCTTCTGTGGCACTGGTTGATATGTCTATGATAAAAATGCTATGTGCATAATGGTGCTTAGTAGTTCATGTTTTCTTATGGTTAGTCTCAAATAGCTGGGGGTTCTTAATGTGTTATTGAAGTACCAGCATGATTTGTTTGCCTATGATGTGGTATGGTTTAGTGATATCTTCCTCCAAGAATTTATTTTGATTGACTTGGCATATGATCACGCATATTTAAGACTGTAAAGAAAGTCTATCAAGCCTTGATGATCTTTAATTTCTGAGTAGTGATATAACTTCCATGCCCGATTCAATGTTGCTTTGTCGCTCTGCATGATTATGGCCGTCATTGCTCTCTTAGTTGGTCGCTCCCAGTCTTTTGCTTGCCTTCACCTGTACTAAGCGGACTGACTGCTTGTGCATCCAAAATCCTTGAAACCAGTTATGCCATATGAGTCCACCATACCTTCCTATATATGGTATTTACTTGCCAATTCCTAACGAAGACTTTCTTGTACCATCTCAAAATTATTCAAAAGCATTTCTCTTTTGTGCCTCTGTTTTAGCTCATGAGGAAGTAGTAGGTAATTCATTATCTTCTTATGATTGGACAAAATTTTACCCCGGGATTGCATGTCTAATCTGCAAACCCCTAATACGAGGAGGGACTGGCATGAGTGCGCCCAGCTCACAAAAGATAATAGCAACAAACAAACCCTCCTTCATGCTTTGTTCATGAGAAATCAGAAAACTCTGGCAGTGATAAACAAAGGAGATTACGGGGATGTGATCGTCCCCGCATGGGAGCCGTTCCTCAAAACTTGTCCAACATAAGAAGTAATTGGGTTATCTACTAGCATTCGTTGACGAATTATGCACCTTCCAAAAGTTTTTTATCTCTGTTTTTAAAACCACGAGCTCTGGTACTTGTTTAGTCTTTGTTTCCAGCCACGGGTTTTCAACCTTGCCATCAAAATCCACGGTTCGAGAGTCTCCACTTTCTTTCTTCAAAGCACCAACTATTGAGAGCATGATTGTCATTCTGAGTGTAATGTGCACTGTCCCAAAGTACCATTGTCTTCTGCATGATTGAGATATCGCTTATTCTGAAATCATTGTATCTAGTCGTCACTTAAACTTCGGAGGTGCTCCTGCATTTATGTTTTGCTTCACTAAAGGGGGCAAGCGAGGTATCACTTTGTCATGTTTGCACACCATGCTCACTACAAATCTATTGGGTGTTTCAGTATCATATTGTAAACTTTCAGTTCTTTGTGATATTCTCATGAGGCAACTCAATTACTAAAGATTCATTATCTCAATAAGCATTTGACATGTGATTGTGAAAGACTCTTTGGTAGCATGTCACCACAGAAATTATGCTTGTTATCATTTACCTACTCGAGGACGAGCAGGAATTAAGCTTGGGGATGTTGATACGTCCAAAACGTATCTATAATTTCTGCTTGCTCCATGCTTCTTTTGTGTGATATTGCTATGATATTTATGCACTTCCATAAACTTTTGATCATATTTGGACTAACCTATTAACTCAGTGCACCCCAGTGCCAGTTTTTGTTTTCTGCTGTTTTTGTATTTCAGGTTTTCCCATTACTTAAATTGCCAGACAAATTCCGGGAAAAATATATAAAAAATCAGCGATCCAGAAGCTTCCACGCGCCAGAAGTAGGGCCAGAGGGGAGCCAAGGGCAGCCCAGGCGGCCTGCCCACGCGGCCCCACCCCTGGCCGCGCCAGGGGGCGCCTGGGCCCCCCTCTCCGCCTCTGGTGACCCCCTTTGGCATATATTTACCACCCGTCGCGGAAACCCTGATTCCGGAACCCTTTTCTCCAGAAGCTATTCCGATCTCTGCCGCCATCGCCACCAAGTTTCGGGGGACCAGAATTCCTGTGCCGGCACCCTGCCGGGACGGGGAAGTGCCCCCGGATTCATCTCCATCGACGTTGCTTCCCCCCTCCATGATGCGGGAGTAGTTCCTCCTCGGGGCTGAGGTTTCTAACAGTAGCTATGTGGTCAATTCTCTCTCCCATGATGTGATCTTCGTTGTGATCATAGGCTATGTTAATCTAGGGTGATCCCATGATATTTCCCCTTCCTCTATGTATTGGATTGATGTACTCACTTGTCTTTATCTAGTATAATCTCCGAGACCAAGGTGACAGCGGTCTATTGGACATGGATTAGAAGAATATTTTCATGAGTGATTTCCTCTTTTGTGTGTTGATTGAAGATTGAGAGTCTCTTGGTGCTTGTCTTTGACTATCCTTGAGATATGTTATGGTGATTGTGGTACTCTCTTTGGATGGCCGCGGTGACATTGGGAAATCCATAGATTGAGGACTACGAACTTTGAGGTGTGCTTTTGTAGCCCTACATAATTCTCGTCCTCTCTTGACCACAAAGGAATGACCTCCGAGTGCGTCCCCCTTGCATGTTTTATGGGAAATATCATGTGATTTGATTATGTTAATGTTGTTGGGAGTTGCCACTAGTGAAAGTATGAAGCCTAGGCCTTGTTTCCACCATTGCAATACCAATTGTGCTCACGTTTACCACTTGTTTGCTTGCTGCACTTTTTATTACAGATTTATATTATTTTGCTTTGCCACTCCTATCATCCATATTTTACCATCTCTTCGCCGAACTAGTGCACCTATACAACTCCTAGTTGTATTAGGTGTGTTGGGGACACAAGAGACTTCTTGTATCTTAGTTGCAGGGTTGCTTGAGAGAGACCATCTTCAACCTCTACTTCCCTGAGTTCGATAAACCTTAGGTCCTCCACTTGAGGGAAATTGCTGCTGTCCTACAAACCTCTGCGCTTGGAGGCCCAACATAGTCTACAAGAATAGAAGCGTGTGTAGACATCACCAGCGCAGCGTCATCACCCTTGACGTTTCTAACCTAATTCCCACTGTCTGGCAAGATGCCAAGCACCCGCCACAGCCTAGGTACTTGTCACCTTTAAACTCGTCCAGCATCACCTGCCCGATGTACTTCAAATATACTAACAGGTCACTGTTACCTGTTATGCAGCTGGCAAAAACTACAAGGACAATGTTTCTTCTAGAACTAACAGCTTGGCCAACCAAGATCCTGGACCGAGGCATTGCTATGATCTTGTAAGCGTCTCTCTCTCTCTTGTATTGTTCTGTGCCTGCCAGCGTGCTTTGCTAGGATTTTCGACCAGTAATCCCTTTGTGCAGACAATGATTTCTACTACTGGCTGCTAAATTAGATATGTAGATGTCATACATGATACTACCTCGTACCTCCGTTCCTAAATATAAGTCTTTCTAGAGATTCCACTATAGGCTACATACGGAGCAAAATGAGTGAATCTACACTCGAAAATGGATCTATATACATCTGTATGTAGTCCATACTGGAATCTCTACAAAGACATATATTTAGGAACAGAGGCAGTACATTACACAAAATCATAGGTGGCATGTAGGAATTCCAGTACAGTACATTAGGCTCCCTTAGAGTGTCTGCTAGTCTAGCACACAGAGTCATGGCTAGTTTATGCTACACACACAATCATTAATTGGTGGTTTAAATATGCGCAAGGGATATGCAATGTATTATCATGTAGAGATGTCTGCAATTAGCCATGTCAACTTGCAGATAGGGTTACACAATGAAAAAGTACAAGATGTATGTGGCAATTTCATGCAACATCGCAAAAAAAGGAGAGTCAGCGGTGAGCCTATACAGTGTGCTATGGTACGTCACTCCTCCATTGCAATCATCGTGACATGTTATTTGTATGTCAGTTCTATTGGCCAAGTTTCTTAGGGACAATTATTACAAGTTATGCTAAGAAAATAAGCACCTGTGAATATAAGCTCCATGTAATAAGCCAACCAGTTCTTTTCATTGCGTTTTTAGCTTATCTTTGGTATGATCAGTGAAAAGACTAGATTGCATTAATTTTTTTCATTTTGCTGCCCATATGAAAATTAATTGGACTTGCAAACATCACAAATTGAACCCATTGCAGTAATTAATATGATAGGAAAACAGACCATCATTGTTTTCTCAAAATGCAAATACAAAGATACCATCTACTTGGGACAATCTACTTTGGTCAATGTTTTCCATAGAGATACCATTGCCTAATTTAAACAAAAATGCATGACCATCACTATTTGCTTTGATTACTTGTTGTTCTTGACCTAACACTCTAACAGAGCTTGTCAACAATTTAAACACCAAGGGCTGCTGTAGTGGGGCCTTTTCTAACTCATAGGTGACATAAAGGTTTGGTTGTACACTAAAGTAGGCTCTCCAAGAGTATCTGGAGATCCAGTTCGAAGGTATGCCTAGTTTTTACATAGTGCATACATAGTAAATGCTCATTTCATTGTGTGCAAGTTCAAGAGATGCAGCATGTTTCATTATGTGGTGTTGTTTTGTTATAATCTCATCCTTTTGTGTTCACAGACTGGAAATTATTCATATTTATCTTCCAAGGAGACGAGTAACTAGTTTGTGTCACCTTGCAGAGGGGGTGCAATGAAGATAAGATTGAGGATTTCCAAGTACAAGATGTTAGGAAGGAGCCTTGCAAGAGAAGTAGGAGCTGCGCTGAGCCTCTTCAACCTGTTAAGGTAGGTCACTGTGTCCAACTCAACAGTTCAAATCCTTGTTTGTTTCAGGCATAGTTAATTTGCTCTTTTCAATTGCTTTATTTGTCCTCAATTAATGAGATGCCCAAAGAATGATGCCTGATGTTGGGTACGTGTATATAACTATTAGTTGACATAACTAAAGGCCTTACCATTTAATTACTCTGTCGAAGTGTGCCTGAAGCTTTGAAGCCTATTAACCAACTATTATTGAATGAGGCTCACAATCTAGTTTATACTAGGCTAATGATTGCATAGTTTTGCTTGCTGTAGTATGTTTGTATGAAATCCTCTGATGTTCATTATGCTCCCTAAGACTTTAAGTGAGCTACATAATGGCCAACTACTTGCATACTTCTATGCAACGTGCTGTCTAAATTTGTAACTTGTTTGTGTTTTGGATTGGGCCCCAATATCATGCTCCTCTGGTGAGCTAAGAGATATTTTTGTATGCAGGCTGCACAGACTACCTTTTTTTATAATTTTTAAAATATCACCTGCTTATGCTTCATGACGTGTAACATTATTGTTAGTCTGTTTTGCCATGTACAAAATAGTGTGTCTTGCTCGCTTCACTGTTGTAACTATATTTTTGCCCTAATCATGTGTACTTACAGAAACATTTTAGGATGAAGTGATATCAATACAAAGATCTGCGAGAAGTGCGGCATGGCCGTTAATGAATGATTATGGATTGGAATTGGAATGTGCTGATGTTCTCGAGCATCAACTAGAGGTGGCAAGACAACGTGTACATGATTTTAAACGTACAATCAACAAGTTGAGACTGGACATGCAGGTATTAGATGCATGAGTCAAAAAAATGAAACAAGACACTGAGGTAACAATGAAGGAATTAGAGATTTTGCAGACTGTAATTTGTGCTATCTAAATCCGGCCAATCCTATTTTCTAAAGAGATTATAGTTCAAATGGTAAGTTATGTTGATGCGCGTCCATGATGTATGAGATGTATTTGCCCAGTGTATGTAATTTGATCTTTGTGTATGCTTTATTATCACTGGTGCCGAACCATAATCCCTAGTGGGTATAATCGACTGTAATTTCTTTATTGTATAGTGTAGGATTATTCTGCGTTTCTATGCCTTAGTCTCTTTATTGTATAGTGTATGATTTTTAGAGGTGATGGTATAGAGTAGGATCATTCTTTGAATATGCTACATCATTCAACCGGGGGCCAACTCGCCCAAACGTTGCAGTGACCATCACCCTCCACAGGTCGTACGATCCATGGGCCATCTACGGGACGGACGATCCATGGCCTTCCATGGACGTCGGATTTGTGGGCCTTTTATGGACTGTCGGATTCGTGGGCCTTCTATCGGCTGTCGGATCCATGGGCCTTCTATGGGCCAGCGGATCCATGGGCCTTCTATGGGTCATCGGATCAATGGGCCTTCTATGGGCCGTCGGGTTAATGGGCCTTCTACGTCCCGTACAATCCACGGGCCTTCTACGTGCCGTCTCATCTATGGGCCTTGTACATGCCATATAAGGGGCCGTAAATGGGCTAGAGTGGAAATTGTAAGTTTTATGGGCTGACCATAATGGTCCGTTAATAGGCCATATTTGATGATGCTATGAAAATGTCCCAACGTATTAACGGGCCACAAACGGGCGGACTGTAACCACAGGCTGAATTTGGCCCGTAAACAGAAAATGACAATAACGGGCCAAAAGTAAACGAATGCTGGAAATGAGCCCAAGAATAAATGGGCCCTGCGAAGGCCGAAAGATAACATGGGCTGGAAACGGCCCAATGGAATAATGGGCCGTTAATGGGTATAAAGTGATACACTGTTCATTACGGTCCAGTTTTACCTTGGGACGTTAATGGGCGAGTTTTACTAAGGGCCTCATATGGGCCAAAAGACGTCATGGGCCATACATGGGCCGGAAGTTAAAACGGGCTGGAATTATATTGGACGGCCCAGATGACGCTACTAGGCCTAATTCGGATAGGCCGTAAACAATCCCTGGTTTAGCGGGCTGTAAATCGGCTATACACGAACATGCCGTTAACAGGCTTGCCGTGGGCCGGCCCGCCACCTTTTGACCAAGTCAAACGGGCCGGCCTTTTCATAGGAATGGGCCTCTATTGGGCCGTGCCATGTGTCGGCGTATCATTGGGGCTTTGGGTCCAATGAGTAAATGACACTACTAGGCCTAATTCGGATAGGCCGTAAACGGGCCCTGGGTTAGCGGGCTGTAAATGGGCTATATGTGAACATGTCATTAACAGGCTTGCCATGGGCCGGACCGCCACCTTTTGACTAGTCAAACGGACTGGCATTTTCATAGGAATGGGCCTCTATTGGGCTGTGCTACGTGTCGACGTATCATAGGCGCTTTGGGTCCATTGAGTGGATGACATTTGTCCCAACGGTGAGCCGACACGTGTTTCCTCCAGCCAATGATGATTTTACACGTGGAAAATCCCCATTGGTCGGGGCTGCTAACGGGTTATGGGATCCGAAACCGGACCCGATAGCTTAACGGCATTCCGTTATGATGGATTCCACGTGTCGGTCACCCTTGATGAAAGCACTTCTGTGACACGCGATTTATCGTCATGGAAGTGGACACTTCCGTGATGATATTTTTGGTAATGTCATGGAACACTTCTACGACAACACATGTATGACTATCTTCATTTTGTCATAAATTTGTCATGGATGTACATGCATGACAGAAAACGTGACCTACTGTGACAAACACGTATCATCACGGAAGTGTATTTTTTTGTAGTGACTTATAAGGAGATGGTTACATAACCAAATTAAACATCCACTTACATAGGTGGCTACTACAACCATGGCATTTGCACACATCAAAGTAAACTATTACATGCATAATTACATAGGTGGCTACTACACACATGACATTTCCACACACCAATAAAGTAAACTATATATTACATGCATGAGTAACTAGCATAAACGATCATCTGATCATCATCTACTTCTTGGGACGTTTGCTCTGCTTGTGGCTCGTTCCGGACTCGTCGATTTGGGTAACAAGGCACTTCCTCATGTCAACGATCCGTCTGTGCATATCATAGCATGTGTACATGCTCTTGGCCGCGAACCTGAGGTGAGGTTCATCCAGTTGCCGCATCCAGGCCCTATGCCAGGATACGAGACTTGTTCTCTTGGCATCCTGCTTCATCTTTCCGTAGTAGGGGTCGATGATGGCCGAGGCGAGTTCAACCAGGGAGTCCTTCGCGCTGCCCCAGACCTTGTAGTGCTCACGGATTTCTACAAGGTTCTGGCAGGCCAAGTCCGTAACCCTGAGCGCTTTTACATCATCGGTGGTTTCACCGTGGCAAACTTGTAGACGGTGTTGTTGACAAACCTGTTGAAACTGTCGCAAGGCTTTGTGGCCATGCAGTAGTGGTAGATGAGGACACGATGGACCATGCACAACTTGGCGACGACAACCTTCTGGTCTTTGTCGGGATGACCGGCGGTGTACTGGAGGTCGATGCCGACCACCTTGTACTTGTCTCGAGCAAGCAACTTCTCTACGCCGTTGATGTAGTCGTCCACCACGGCTGGGTCGATGGTGTACACCACCGAAAGATCTGTCTCCCTTGCGTGGGTCTCCACTTTATGCTCGCCAAACTCCATTGGAGCGTCGCTAGACATCCCCTCTCTATGTGTCGTCGTGGGTGTGCTTGTTGTGTTGTGGGGCGCGATCGAAAGGTTGAAGAGACTAAGGTCATAATGGCCGCGGGAATTAAAGGGGAAGCCGAACGGCCAGGAATATAGGTAGGCCCTGATGGCAGTTCTAATTTGCAGCGCGTAACTCCATCGTGCCGCATGTAACTGCATCGCGTGGCAATGCGCGTGGTGCAACTGCATGCATATGGGACCCCCGACGTGATCGTGCGCACGCCCAACCGCTGGCAGAGCGCGCACGGAGGGACACGAGCAGAGCGCTCCGTGGTCGCCTCAACGACGAGCAACTATATATATGCATATAGAAGTTGAACACGCAAGGAAAAGCTTTCCACAAGCCGAGCGCGCCGACAGACGCGAGTAGAGCGGGCCAACGGACGCGAGCAGAGCTTGCCGAGGGACGCGAGCAGATGCCGACACAGTGATACGTGGCAAATAAGACGAACTGTGCGAGCGATGTGCATTCGTATTTTATTAGTTATATCCTACTTATAAACCAGGACGGGGGGATAGTAGGTAAATAAATCGCAAACGTTTTTTATGTATTAACCGTATGTGTACGTGTCCTTTCGTCCTCCTCTCACACGTCTTGTCACCCCGCTGCCGTAGACGGCTTACAACGCAAGCTTGTGCAGCGCGCGGGGGCGTTCTTTTGGCCAAACGGTGGCGCCAATGAATCGTTGGTGAGCCCATTCCCGCGCAACCTCGCAGGTTCCCGCGCAAGCTTCCCGCCCGACTCGGTGAAATCCCTCGAAATCCCCCAAAATCCCAATGCTTACCACCCAGCTATGTAAACCCTCACGGTTGGCGAGTCCTGCGTCGCATTTCCCCTCCTTCCCTATAGCTTATCTCGTCTGCTTCTCCCACAATCGCCAATGGCACCAGTTCGTCGTCATCGCTCAGCCACTCCGCGGTCATCAGAGGACAGCTCCAGTTGGGATTCTATGCTGCGGAGGCGGCGCAGTCCCCGGCGTAGTGTAGTGCGCGTGGCGTCCCTGTTGGGTGTGCGCGGAACATCCACCACACGCTCCGCCACCGCTGCCCATCGGCAGCTGTTGCTGGCCACCGTTGCCGCCAAACCACCGCCGAAAGCCAAGGCCATCGCCCGCTCTGCTGCCGCGGCCCGAAGGCGGGAGGTGTCTGTCGTGGCCGCTGATACGTCCATTTTGCATCATACTTTTATATTGATGTTTATTGCATTATGGGCTGTTATTACACATTATGTCACAATACTTATGCCTTTTATCTCTTATTTTACACGGTTTACATGAAGAGGGAGAATGTCGGCAAGTGGAATTCTGGGCTGGAAAAGAAGCAAATATTGGAGACCTATTCTGCACAACTCAAAAAGCCCTGAAACTCCATGAAAGTCAGTTTTGGAAATATAAAAATATCGGGCGAAGAGAGCACCAAAGGGGGGCCACCAACCGTCCACGAGGGTGGGGGGCGCGCCCCCCTGCCTCGTGGGCCACCTGGCAGCCCCCCAATGCCCATCTTCTGGTATAAGGTGTCTTCTGCCCTAAAAAATATCATAAGGAGGTTTTCGGGACGAAGCGCCGCCGTCTGGAGGCGGAACCTTGGCGGAACCAATCTAGGGTTCCGGCAGAGCTGTTCTGCCGGGGACACTTCCCTCCGGGAGGGGGAAATCGTTACCATCGTCATCACTATCGATCCTCTCATAGGGAGGGGTTCAATTTGCATCAACATCTTCACCAGCACCATCCCCTCTCAAACCCTAGTTCATCTCTTGTATCCAATATTTGTATCAAAACCTCAGATTGGTACATGTGGGTTGCTATTAGTGTTGATTACTCCTTGTAGCTGTTGCTAGTTGTTTTATCCGGTGGAAGATCATATGTTCAGATCCTTTATGCATATTAATATCCCTCTGATTATGAACATGAATATGATTTGTGAGTAGTTCCGTTTGTTCCTGAGGACATGGGAGAAGTCTTGCTATAAGTAGTCATGTGAATTTGGTATTCGTTCGATATTTTGATGAGATGTATGTTGTCTTTCCTCTAGCGGTGTTATGTGAACGTCGACTACATGACACTTCACCATTGTTTGGGCCTAGAGGATAGCATTGGGAAGTAATAAGTAGATGATGGGTTGCTAGAGTGACAGAAGCTTAAACCCTAGTTTATGCGTTGCTTCGTAAGGGGCTGATCTGGATCCATGTGATTCATGCTATGGTTAGGTTTACCTTAATACTTCTTTTGTAGTTGCGGATGCTTGCAATAGAGGTTAATCATAAGTGTCATGCTTATCCAAGTAAGGGCAGCACCCAAGCACCAGTCCACCCACATACCAAATTATCAAAGTAACGAACGCGAATCATATGAGCATGATGAAAACTAGCTTGACGATAATTCCCATCTGTCCTCGGGAGCGCTTTCCTTTATATAAGAGTTTTTCCAGGATTTTCCTTTGCTTCAAAAATGATTGGGCCATCTTGCTGCACCTTATTTAGTTTTACTACTTGTTACTCGTTACAAATAATATTATCACAAAACTATCTGTTACCGATAATTTCAGTGCTTGCAGAGAATACCTTACTGAAAACTGCCTATCATTTCCTTCTACTCCTCGTTGGGTTCGACACTCTTACTTATCGAAAGGACTACGATAGATCCCCACACTTGTGGATCATCAAGACTCTTTTCTGGCGCCGTTGCCGGGGAGTGATGCGCCTTTGGTAAGGAAAATTTATATAGTGTGCTGAAATTTACTGTCACTTATTACTATGGAACAAAATCCTTTGAGGGGCTTGTTCGGGGTATCTTCACCCCGACCAGTAGAGCAAAGAGTTGCTCCTCAACCTACTGAACCTACTGAATTTTTTTTACTTTGAAATTCCTTCGGGTATGATAGAGAAACTGCTAGCTAATCCCTTTATAGGAGATGGAACATTGCATCCCAATTTACACCTGATCTATGTGGATGAAGTTTGTGGATTATTTAAGCTTGCAGGTATGCCCGAAGATGTGATCAAGAAGAAGGTCTTCCCTTTATCTTTAAAGGGAAAGGCATTGACATGGTTTAGACTGTGCGATGATATTGGATCCTGGAACTACAACCGATTGAAATTGGAATTTCATCAGAAGTTCTATCCTATGCATCAAGTTCATCATGATCGTAATTATATATATAATTTTTGGCCTCGCAAAGGAGAAAGTATCGCTCAAGCTTGCGGGAGGCTTAAGTCAATGTTATATTCATGCCCCAATCATGAGCTCTCAAGATAAATAATTATTCAAAAAAATTATGCTCGGCTTTCTCTCGATAATCGTTCCATGCTCGATACTTCTTGCACTGGTTCTTTTATGATGAAGACTTTTGAATTCAAATGGGATTTATTGGAAAGAATTAAATACTACTCTAAAGATTGGGATCTAGACGAAGGTAAGGAGTCAGGTATAACACCTAGGTTTGATTGTGTTAAATCTTTTATGGATACCGATGTTTTCCGTGAATTTAGCACTAAATATGGACTTGACTCTGAGATAGTAGCTTCTTTCTGTGAATCATTTTCTACTTATGTTGATCTCCCTAAGGAGAAGTGGTTTAAATATCATCCTCCCATTGAAGTAAAAGTAGTTGAACCTGTTAGAGTTGAAGAAAATACAATCACTTATAATGTTGATCCTATTGTTCCTATTGCTTATATTGATAAACCACCCTTCCCTACTAGAATAAAGGATCATGCTAAAGCTTCAGTTGTGGTTCGTAAGAGTAATACTAGAACACCTACACCCTCTGAGAAAATTCAAGTTGAACCTAGTGTTGCTATGGTTAAGGATCTCTTGGTCGATAATGTTGATGGGCATGTTATTTACTTCTATGATGAAGCTGTTAGAATTGCTAGACCCAATACTAAAAATAAACATAGAACTATTGTAGGCATGCCTGTTATTTCTGTTAAAATAGGAGATCATTGCTATCATGGCTTATGTGACATGGGTGCTAGTGCTAGTGCAATACCTCATTCCTTATATGAAGAAATTATGCACGATATTGCACCTGCTGAGCTAGAAGGTATTGATGTTACAATTAAGCTTGTTAATAGAGACACTATTTCACCAGTTGGGATTGTTAGAGATGTTGAAGTCTTGTGTGGGAAAGTCAAATACCCTACTGATTTTCTTGTTCTTGGATCCCCACAAGATGACTTTTTCCCTATTATATTTGGTAGACCCTTTGAATACTGTTAATGCTAAGATAGACTGCAAAAAGGATGTTGTTACTATTGGTTTAGGGAATATGTCTCATGATTTTAACTTTGCTAAATTCTGTAGACAACACCATGATAAAGAATTTCCTAGTAAAGATCAAATTATTGGTCTTGCTTCTATTGTTGTGCCTCCTAACGACCCTTTAGAACAATATCTGCTAGACCATGAAAATGATATGTATATGAATGAGAGAAGGGAAATAGATGAAATATTCTTTAAACATGGACCTTTATTGAAACACAACTTGCCTGTTGAAATTCTAGGGGATCCTCCTCCACGCAAGGGTGATCCCGTGTTTGAGCTCAAACCATTACCTGATACTCTTAAGTATGCTTATCTCGATGAAAAGAAGATATACCCTGTTATTATTAGTGCTAACCTTTCAGAGCAGGAAGAAGAGAAATTATTGAAAACTCTGAAGAAGCATCGTGCTGCCATTGGATATACTCTTGATGATCTTAAGGGCATTAGTCCCACTCTGTGCCAGCATAAAATAAAATTGGAGAAAGACGCTAAACCGGTTGTTGATCATCAACGACGGTTAAATCCTAGGATGAAAGAAGTGGTAAGGAAAGAAATACTAAAGCTTCTAGAGGCAGGTATAATTTATCCAGTTGCTGATAGTCAGTGGGTAAGTCCTGTCCATTGTGTTCCTAAGAAGGGAGGTATTACTGCTGTTCCTAATGATAAAGATGAATTGATCCCGCAAAGAATTGTTACATGCTATAGAATGGTAATTCATTTCCATAAATTAAATAAAGCTACTAAGAAGGATCATTACCCTTTAACTTTTATTGATCAAATGCTAGAAAGATTATCCAAACATACTCATTTTTGCTTTCTAGATGGCTATTCTGGTTTCTCTCAAATACCTGTGTCAAAAGAAGATCATGAAAAGACCACTTTTACTTGCCCTTTCGGTACCTTTGCTTATAGACATATGCCTTTTGGTTTATGTAATGCACCTGCTACCTTTCAAAGATGCATGATGGCTATGTTCTCTGAATTTTGTGAAAAGATTGTTGAGGTTTTCATGGATGATTTTTCCGTTTATGGAACTTCTTTTGATGATTGCTTGAGAAAACTTGATCGAGTTTTGCAGAGATGTGAAGAAACTAATCTTGTCTTGAGTTGGGAAAAGTGCCACTTTATGGTTAATGAAGGTATTGTCTTGGGGCATAAAGTTTCTGAAAGATGTATTGAAGTTGATAAAGCTAAAGTTGATGCTATTGAAAAGATGCCATGTCCCAAGGACATCAAAGGTATAAGAAGTTTCCTTGGTCATGCGGGGTTTTATAGGAGGTTTATTAAGGACTTCTAAAAAATCTCTAGGCCTCTTACTAACCTCTTACAAAAAGATGTTCCTTTTTTTATGATGATGGTGTAGAAGCATTTGAAATACTTAAGAAAACATTGATCTCTGCACCTATTGTCCAGCCTCCTGACTGGAATTTACCCTTTGAAATTATGTGCAATGCTAGTGATTATGTTGTAGGTGCTGTTCTAGGACAAAGAGTTGATAAGAAATTGAATGTTATCTAATATGCCAGTAAAACTCTAGATCAATGTTCAGGAAATCGGTAATCGGTAACTGCTCGGTCAGTTAGGGAGTAGGGATTAATCGTGAATCGGCCAATTAATCGGAATTAATCGGTCGAGCATTAATCGGTCAATTTTTTTTTTATAAATCTCAGAATCCCGGTGTTGAGACCAGATTTTCGCCACGCAAAAATGAAATTTAAATGGCCTCATATGAAAAAGTACCCAGTATGAAGAAAAAAATGAACATGAAAGTTATTTGTACCAGCAAGGCGAACAACTTTTATGCTTTCGATTATTTTGATCCAAGGTCATATATCTCATGTGAGTTCAAAAAACCAAACTGTTATATGAGTGTACGTGTGTATGGCAAGTTGACAAAAATGCTCTAAAATATGATATATTCAACAAGTATGGCAGCAATCATTATGGCAACAAGTTGACAAGAAGGATGGGGGACGGGGTAGATGCGAGAGGAGGGGCGGGACAGGAAGGGCCGCTGTTGGCCGGCGGCGGGGTAATGGCGGGTGGAGGCCATG
>LR738710.1:208911262-208998269 GCA_902687465.1 Secale cereale
GAGGAGGGGAGGGGAGGATGGGGGCCTGCGAGGAGAGGAGGGAGAGGGAGGGCCGGCCACGCCGTTGGCCGCCGGTGGGGGGGGTGCTAGGTGGGTAGCGCAGGCGGCGGCGCGGGGTGGACTTCTCTGGTCTACCAGACCTAACACCACATACGGGTGAGGATTGAGGAGAGATGAGGGGGGCTGATATTTTACTTTTACAGTATGCCCCCTGGGAGTCCAGCGATTAATCGGTCTGCAGCAGATTAATCGGTTGTCAGACGATTAATCAGCCGATTAATCCCCAGGCCGAGTAACACTAGCGAGTACATGTAATTTACAAGGTGGATGGCCGAGCAGCGATTAATCGGCCGATTAATCATCTACTCGGCCGATTTTTTGAACAGTGCTCTAGATAGTGCCTAGAGAAATTATGCTAGTACTGAAAAATAATTTTTTAGCAGTTGTATTTGCTTGCGATAAGTTCAGGCCTTATATTGTTGTAAAGTAACTCTTCACACTGATCATGCTGCTATTAAATATCTTATGGAAAATAAAGATGCTAAACCTAGACTTATTAGATGGGTTCTCTTGCTACAAGAATTTGATTTGCATATTACTGATAGGAAGGGGGCTGAGAACCCCGTTGCAGACAACTTGTTTAGGTTAGAGAATATTCTTGATGACCCACTACCTATTGATGATAGCTTTCCTGATGAACAATTAGTTTTCATAAATGCTTCTCGTACTGCTCCATGGTATGCTGATTATGCTAATTATATCATCGCTAAATTTATACCACCTAGTCTCACATACCAGCAAAAGAAAAAGTTTTTCTATGATTTAGGACATTACTTCTGGGATGATCCACACCTTTATAAAGAAGGAGTAGATGGTATTATTAGACACTGTGTACCTGAGCATGAACAGGAACAGATCCTACGCAAGTGTCACTCCGAGGCTTATGGAGGACACCATGCTGGAGATAGAACTGCACATAAGGTATTGCAATCTGGTTTTTATTGGCCTACTCTCTTCAAGGATGCCCGTAAGTTTGTCCTGTCTTGTGATGAATGGCAAAGAATTGGTAATATTAGTAGACATCAAGAAATGCCTATGAATTATTCACTTGTTATTGAACCATTTGTCGGTGTACTAAAGTAGGGGTACCTTAGTATCCCGAACTTGTGCACGGGCAGTCGCAGCGTCCCGTGGCAGGGCTTGCAGTGCCACCGCCAAGGTCCACGGTGGTTCCTCTGGAGCCATTCAAGAACAAAGTATTCAAGTTAAAGAGACACGACCCCGGCGTAAGGAGCTTGCCGGGAAGGCCACTCAAGGCTCAAGACCACTTCTTTGGCACAGGACCCTGGCAAGAGGAGCTTGCCGGGAAGGCCGAACATGGCATTTCAAGAGACTTGCCGCGACGCGCCATGCGTCCCGGCAAGGCCTGGAGAGCGACAAGCTCCCAGGCACGACAAGATAGCAACCGCGACAAGGCGCTTGCCGCGGCAAACTTCCACTAGGTACCCGCGCTCCAGCGCATCCACCCACGTGTCGCTCTGGGACCCTTCCAGACGCACGTGGCGGAAGGCTGTGCAGCCTGGGGTACACGGTGGGAAGCTGCGATGACGATGCCACCGTCGTGGCGGACGGTGGCACCCTGACGGACACTTTTTGTACTGTTTGGAGCGACGGTGACGGGCATTTAATGCCCTTGTCCCCTGCCGTCAGAGTTAGGTATAGAGCACTATGCAACATTGTTCCAACTACCACCCATTTTACATTTTTACCCTCGACTGCGTTGCCACCTGTCGGTGACCCCTTTGACCTATAAAAGGAGGCCCATGCGCAACGTAGAAGGGGTTCCGATGATCGATCACTCTCACGCTCGGTCCTGTTAGCGACCAGCACTATAGCTCTTCTCGCTCCCGAGCCAAGAACGCAATACAAACCAAGGCAGGAGTAGGGTTTTACGCCCCCGTGTGGCCCGAACCTGGGTAAACTGCTCGCGTGTTCGTCTCGATCCGCTCTTTGTGCATCCTCCGCCCCCTTGCCGTACCGAAAAGGGGCTCCGGCCCCATAGGTGTTCGTGGGCGATCAGTTTCCCTGACATCTTTGGCGCGCCAGGTAGGGGGTGCGTCGAGTTTGTGTGAACCCGATCCGGCGTTCACGCAGGCGAAATCTCCACCAACTTCATCAACTTCATCGACTCCATCAGCATGCCGCCGAAGAAGAAGGCTTCGGAGGCAGCAGGTCCGTCCGCATCGATCCCACCACCGCCGGAGCCAACGGCTGATGGGGTAGACGCCGGCGGAAGGACGGACGTCGGCGAGGAAACTCACGGCGCCGCCAAGTCCAAGGACAAGACGGACGACCGAGCGCACTCCAAGGCCTCGGCGTCCGTACACGTACCGCGCCCCTCTCAGGAGGCGCGGGACCGGCAGCGACGTGGTACACAAGGTACCATACGCTTGCTGGGCCAAGCTCAAGCTGGTGGTTCGCGGGACGCTCAGGGCCAACATGCTGGCACGAGCAAGGCGCGGTCGCCGGGATGAGACGCTGCTCCTTCTAACGCAGTTAGGAGTCCGAGCATATCTCGCTCTTCGCACCGCTTGCCACCGCTCCCCGCCACTCCAGCAGAAGCTCTAGCTCGAGCTCAACTGCTCCTCGACTTCCCTCCAGCGGCAGACAAGGCCGACGACTGGAGGGCCACCATCCAAAGCCTCATCGCCTTCGCCAACAACGAGACTCCGCAGCAGCCGACGACGTCGCGGCCGCGACAAGTTAGCCAGGCGCGGGCTGATGGAGACAAGACTGCCGGGGGTGCAACTACCGTGCACTCCCCGCCCCGAAGGCCAAAATCGCCGACTCGTCGGATCAACATCGACGACGACTTCACTGCGTCGTCAGACCCGCGAGCTCGCCGCGATCAGCGCCAAGTTCTCGACGACCGACGACAAGAGGACGCTCGAAATCGTATCGAGCGTCGAAGAGAAGCGCGACGACAATCAGATCAGTGCGCTGGGCCCACTGTTAGCATGCAAGCGCCAGGGGGACCAGGCGACCTGCCGTACGTGGCGGGCTGCCCTGCGTTCACCCGTGAGCTGCGGCAAGTCCAATGGCCCAGCATGAAGAACTTCAAGCCCGACATGCCTGAGAAGTACGACGGCAAGACTCATCCGTCAGAGTTCCTCAGCATCTACACCATCGCGGTGCAGGCTGCCGGGGGACGAGACGAGAAGATACTCGCAAACTACTTCCCGCTAGTGCTCAAGCCAAACGTCAGATCTTGGCTCATGCACTTGCCGGAGAACTCCATTTCTTCTTGGGCCGACCTATGCCATCAGTTTGTCGGCGCCTTCACAGGTGGCCACAAGCCCCATGGCCAGGAGAGTGACCTTCATATACTCGCCCAGAAGGAAGGGGAGTCCCTGCGTAAGTACATCCAGAGATTCAGCCGCGTCCAGCACAACATCCCAGACGTCCACCCTGCCGCGGTTATTAGCGTGTTCCACCAGAACGTGTGTAACCGTAGGATGAGGGAGGAGATGGCGATGTGCAAGATCCGAGACGTCAGTGAGCTTTATGCCCTGGCCGACAAGTGCGCGCGTGCTGAAGAGGGGAGGAAACTCCCCGGAGAGGATACTGGAGCAGGGGGATCAGATAGTGAGGACGCCGCCCCGGTAAAGAAGAACCGGCGGCAGAACAACAGAAAAAAGAAGAACAAAGAAGTGCTGGTCATTGAGCAGTCCGGCAAAGAGGCAGGCGCCAAGAAAGCCCAGACTGGTGGCTCCGGCAAGGAGGCTGCCGCGTGCACCAACTGCCAGACTGTGGCCGCCGCCGACAAGCAGGACGGCTCCGACAAGCAGTACTGCAAGATCCACCGCACCAAGGGCCACGACCTCCAGAACTGCAAAAGGGTCGAGTACCTCGTCGAGCAGCAGAAAGCTGAGTACGAGCGACGCGACAAGGAGAAGGCCCAGGGAGGTGGTGGAGAGTCCGGCAAGAAGCGGCCATTCAACGGCCGGGGAGGACGCCGCGGCAAGGCCAAGCAGCGGCAAGGAGACAGACCTCCCCGCGGCCGCGACAAGGACGAAGATGAAGACGACGACGAAGACATGGATGACGGAGATAACAGCGAGCAGGAGTTCCAGAAGGCCACAGAGGTTCTGTGCGTTGACGGTGGTGCTTCTCTGCATACTTCCCACCGCCAACTCAAGCAATTGGTGCGGGAAGTTAATGCGGCAGAACCGCCCGTCGAGTCGCGCAAACTTCTGAAGTGGTCCAGCACGCCCATCATCTTTGACATTGAGGACCACCCTGATCGCACAACTGCGGTCGGGTGCTTGCCGATGTTGGTTTCACCAACTATCCACAACCTCAAGGTTACCAAGATGCTGGTTGACGGCGGGGCCGGCCTGAACCTGATCTCCTCCGCTGTGGTCCGGAAACTCCAGATCCCCGACAGCGAGCTCGAAGAAACCGGCACATTCCAAGGGATCAACCAAGGAGCAAGCCGAAGGGGAAGATCACGCTGCCAGTGACATTTGGCGGAGAGCTAAACTTCAGGACTGAGAGGATCACCTTTGACGTTGGCGATATCCCATTACCCTACAATGGGATACTTGGCCGTCCAGCGCTCGCTAAGTTCATGGCAGCCTCTCATTATGCCTACAACATGCTCAAGATGCCAGGCCCGATAAGCGTCATCTCTATCCCCGGCGACAAGAAAGATGCCCTTATCTATGCCGACAAGATTTACCGGGACATAGCAGCCGCAACCGATAGTAAGACACTTGCCGCTGAAGCTCCCGGGGGGAAGAACAAGACCAAGTCCGGCAAGAGCTCTGGGGCCCACTCCGGCTAACGCACCTCTTCGGAGTGCTGCGCCGCCGTCGAGGACGCACCATCGAGCTCCACCGGCAAGTGCAAGAAGGCGATGGCAGCTCCACCAGAGACAAAGAAGGTGTCCGCCAAGGAGGACGTCACTGGTGGTACTTTCACCATCAGTGCCACGCTTGATCCTAAATAGGAAAGCGCGCTCGTTGCTTTCCTGCGGGCGAATGTCGACGTGTTTGCATGGCAACCGTCTGACATCCCCGGTGTTCCCAGGAAAGTGATTGAGCACAAGCTTGCCGTTTGTCCTCACGCGCGGCCCGTCAAGCAGAAAGTTAGAAAACAAGCAGTGGAGCGCCAAGAGTTTATCGTTGAAGAAATCAAGAAGCTGGAAGCGGCAGGCCTTGTCAGAGGTGTACTCCATCCCATGTGGTTGGCCAATCCTGTCATCGTGCGTAAAGCAAATGGGAAGTGGAGGCTTTGTATAGACTTCACCGATGTGAATAAAGCCTGTCCGAAAGTTCCATTTCCCTTGCCGCGCATTGGCCAGATTGTTGACTCCACAGCCGGATGTGAGTTGCTTTCATTTCTTGATGCATATTCAGGATACCACCAGATATTTATGGCTGAAGAAGATGAGGAGAAGACCGCATTCATCACTCCATGTGGCACTTATTGCTTCATACGCATGGCCTTTGGATTGAAGAATGCCGGTTCGACGTTTGCAAGGGTAGTCCATACAGCTTTTGAGCCACAGATACACAAAAATGTAGAAGCTTACATGGATGATATAGTGGTCAAGAGCAAGGACATGGCTACTCTGATTCAAGATTTAGATGAAACCTTTGAGAATCTGCGCAAGATCCAACTCAATCTCAACCCCGAGAAGTGCGTGTTTGGAGTCCCCTCCGGCAAGCTTCTCGGGTTCTTTGTATCCCAGAGAGGGATTGAAGCTAATCCCAACAAGATCAAAGCCATCAAGCAGATCGAAGCCCCGAAGCGCGTCAAGGATGTACGAAGGCTTGCCGGCTGTGTGGCTGCTCTTAGCAGGTTTATCTCTAAGCCTGCGGAACGCGCCTTGCCATTTTTCAAAATCTTGAAAAAGGCGGGTCCAATGAAATGGACTTCGGAAGCGGAGGCAGCGCTGCAGGACTTGAAGAGGTACCTGTCCTCCACTCCAACACTTGTCGCACCTAAGCCACAAGAGAAGTTGCTGCTATACTTAGCAGCAACCAATCAAGTGGTTAGTGCTGCGTTAGTAGCGGAAAGGGAGGCAGATGATGAGCCAACAGCCCCGGCAAGCACATCCAGCGACAAGCAGGGGGCTTCCCCGACAAGCTCTGGTCCCGACAAGGATGGAACTGTGCAGATGCAAGAGGACGTACGAAAGAAGATGGTGCAGCGCCCAGTCTACTTCGTCAGCTCCCTTCTCCAGGGGGCTAGGTCAAGGTACTCTGGGGTGCAGAAGCTGCTTTTCGGCCTTCTCATGGCCTCGAGAAAGCTGCGCCACTACTTCCAAGCACACGAGATAACAGTGGTCACTCGCTTTCCGCTGAAGAGGATACTGCAAAATCCAGAAGCGACAGGCCGGATTGTAGAGTGGGCACTAGAACTGTCAAGCTTTGGCCTTAAGTTCGAAAGCACTTCAACTATCCAGAGCAGAGCATTGGCAGAGTTCATAGCAGAATGGACGCCAACGCCAGACGAAGAGACTCCAGAGACGAGCATCCCCGTCAAGGAAGCGAGCAAGGAAAGGATAATGTACTTTGATGGTGCCTTCTCGCTGCAAGGCGCCGGTGCCGGCGTGCTGCTTGTCGCACCCACCGGAGAGCACCTCAAGTACGTCGTCCAAATGCACTTTCCCAAGGAGCAAGCAATGAACAATACCGCAGAGTATGAAGGTTTGCTTGTCGGCCTCAGAATCGCGGCAGAACTTGGGATCAAGAAGCTGATTGTGCGAGGTGACTCACAGTTGGTTGTCCGCCAAGTGAACAAGAGCTACCAGAGTCCGTTGATGGAAGCTTACGTCGACGAAGTGAGAAAGCTTGAAGAGCACTTTGAAGGCTTGCAGATGGAACACGTTCCAAGAGCTCAGAACGATGTCGCAGATAGCCTGTCAAAGTGTGCTGCATTAAAGCTACCTGTGGAACCAGGGATCTTTGTGCTCAAGTTAACTCAACCATCCGTAACACCATCAACTGGACAGAGTAAGAAGAGAAAGTTGGTTTCTGGTGACTACTTGCCGGCAGAGCTTCCTGAAGCCGCCGCCAATAAGGTCCCCAAGGTCAACGACAAGGCTGCTGAGGAGCAGTCTGCTCCTGCTAACCCTAGGGTTTGTACATTTGAAGCAGGCATTCCCGACAAGATTTGCCCCGGCAAGCTTGCCGGGGAACGTCAAGCTTCGGCCGAGCCACATGTTCTTGCCGTAGAAGCTGACGTTCCCACAGCAGCACAGATGCCTTTAGTCCTTGTTGTTGAGCCACAGGCTCCAGCATGGGCGCAGCAGATTGTCCGTTTCCTTCAGACAGGAGAACTTCCCGAAGAGCCAGAAGAAGCAGAAAGAATAACCCGGCAGTCAAGTATGTATCAGTTTGTCGGCAATGAACTGTACAGAAGAAGACTTAACGGTGTGAAATTGAAATGCATTCCCCGGGAAGATGGACAAGAGCTGTTGGCAGAGATACACGGAGGCATATGTGGCCACCACATTGGCGCCAGAGCACTTGCCGGCAAAGCGTTCCGGCAAGGTTTCTTTTGGCCAGAAGCCCTCCAGGATGCAACTGCGCAAGTAACCAAGTGTGAAGCATGCCAGTTCCATTCCAAGCAGATACATCAACCAGCTCAAGCTCTCCAGACGATCCCTTTATCCTGGCCATTTTCGGTCTGGGGGCTCGACATCCTCGGCCCCTTTCCTCGCGTAGCCGGGGGCTTTGAGTACTTGTACGTCGCCATCGACAAGTTCACAAAGTGGCCGGAAGTGGAACCAGTGAGAAAGGTGATAGCACAGTCAGCAGTCAAGTTCTTCAGGTCGATTGTTTGCCGTTTCGGAATCCCTAACAGGATCATCACCGACAACAGCACACAATTCACAAGTCGCACCTTCATGTAGTACGTCCAAGACCTCGGCGCCAAGGTCTGCTTCGCTTCTGTTGCTCAGCCGAGGAGCAACGGTCAAGCGGAGAGGGCAAACGCTGAAGTGCTGCGCGGACTCAAGACGAGAACTTTCGACAGGCTGCACAAGTGCGGAAGAAACTGGATCGAGGAGTTGTCGACGGCTCTTTGGTCAATCAGGACGACACCAAATCGAGCCACCGGACAGACACCCTTTGCTCTTGTCTATGGAGCAGAAGCAGTTCTCCCCACAGACCTCGTATACGGGTCGCCTCGAGTGCTCGCTTATGATGAGCTTGAGCAAGAGCAGCTGCGACAAGACGACGTGCTGCTCCTTGAGGAAGACCGTCTTCAGGCTGCTGTACGAGCTGCTCGATACCAGCAAGCCTTGCGCCGCTACCATAGCCGCAAGGTTAAAGCCAGAAGTCTCGAGGAAGGAGACCTTGTTCTTCGGCGCGTTCAGTCCGCCAAGAATTCCAACAAGTTGACGCCGAGGTGGGAAGGCCCTTATCGGGTGAAACAAGTCACTAGGCCCGGTGCAGTCCGCCTAGAGACCGAAGATGGCTTACCGGTGAGCAACTCCTGGAACATTGAGCATCTTCGCAAGTTTTACCCATAAGGCGCGATTGTCGTGATCCGCTCCGGCAACCACCTTTTGTACAAGTCTTGCCGCTGTTGCATGTAATCCTTTGTACAAAGCCGGGCGCAGACCCCGTGCATCATTAAAGCTTATGTACATCACACAACTTGTCATTTCATGCATTTTCATTTTCTTGTATGTACTATCTCACACTTTGTGCAACACCTACCCCCGGTAAGCAATAACGAGCCCGAGAGCTCCATATCTATATTCTCTCTTCTGCCTTCTTTCTCCAGCAGAGGAAGGTTTCCTCGCGCACAAGTTTGCCGGGGGGAAGGAGGATAGTGGTATGGACCAGACGCCGTTCAAGAAAACCCTGCCTTGCCGGGAAGCAAACAACACAAAAGCTAAGTTGCCAAAGTTTGAGCAATCAAATATTTAAATTTTTGAGTTATCTTCCTTGAACGACCACACTTTGTATGGAAAACCTATGCGCGGAGGAACCAACTCGTGGCTAGCCACGCCCTTACTTTGTTTCGAGCACGCTCAACGACTTAAGTGTGATGCGACTAATGTCGCGCCCTTGCTTCGTTTTCGAGTTCGCTCAACAACCTAAGAGTGCTGCGACTAGCTGCGACAAGGTTTCTTGTCGGCAACGGCATTGCGAACAGGCCGCTGAAGTCGCGCACTCAGCGCTCGCGGCAAGGGTCCCTTCGCCGGCAAGTCCCCTAACAGCGTAGGGTAAAAACATACAAAGCAAGGAAATCAAGTAAAGAAAATAACATTGCATTAACTACGCAAAATAATGTTATATTACAAAGCAGCTTGTCGCAGTGCTAATAGACTATTGTTCATAACGTAATTGGCAGCGACAAGGAAGGAAGAAAGTGAACAAGACTAATCCGCGCGGTCGCCCTCGACCCTCTTGATGCCGCCCACCTTATTCACAATAGGCGCGACAAGGGCCTTGAGCGCCTCTTGGTCAACGTCCGGCGGCAAGGTCCTGAGGACGTTGGTAAGGTTAAGGCCGGGGTTGCGGTGCACTATTTTCATCAACACCTTCTCGAGGGCCCCCGCGCAGAGCCTGCGCGACACGTCCGCCAGCTGCTTTGGGATCCTTTCCCGGAGCTGCTGGAGGGCTGTCGCCACACCCCTGAAGAACAAAGTCAACTTGGCACTGTGATGGAGATTCTCGTCGGTGGAGTACCCGAGGTGCTCCGCCCCCAGCTCCGCCAGCTCCTTGTCGATGTCGGCGGCGGCGGCAACAAGACCCTCTGTCCAGTGCTCCACCGTCAGCTTGAAGTTGTTTTGGGAGATGGCGGCGCTGTCTAACAACGCCTTCTCGGCCCTAAGCTCCTCCTTTAGTTTCGTCTCCCGCTCTCTGGCGCCATCAAGCGTTGTGGTGAGGGTGGACAACTTCAGCTCCAGATCGGCGATGGAATCCTTGGCGACGGCGAGCTCCTTGCCCTTGTCGGAGAGGCGGACCTGCAGCTCGGAGTGGCTATGGGCGTCCTTCTCCCTCTCGATCTTCAGTGAGGCAACCTCCTCGCCGCTCGTCTTGAGGTTGGCCTCCAGTTGCGCCACCCTCGCCTCCAAGTCCCTCTTGGCGGTCTCAGCAGCCGCAGCAGCATCCTTCGCTTCCTGCAGAGCTCCGCCAAGATACTGTTCGCGCGCGGCAAGGTCGTCCTCGTGGCTGTCAAGGTCGACCTTCCTCTGCGTTAGTTCGCCTTCTCGCCGGGACAACTCCTCGGTGGCAAGCCGTTGCTGCTCCTCCGCTTCGGCCTTCTCCAAGATAAACGCCTGATGCGCCTCGGCGAGCTGCTCCCGCTCCTCCGCCAAGGATCGAAGAGCTGCTTGGTTGCTGGCTCGGAGCTCTTCTGCGCGCTTCTCCAAGTCGACGCCCGCCTTGGCGGCCAGAGCCTCTCGGGACTCCAGCTTGGCCTGCCTGGCGCGGTACAGGGATAGAAGCCTCCGCAGAAGCCGCTCCTCCTCGGGCTCGCTGCTGCCGCTTGGCGCATCAATAAACTTCAGCCCGGCGGAGGCAAGGACCTCCCCGTCGAAGACCTCTCCCTCTACGGGCGCCCTAGATGTGGACGCCCATGGGAGCTGAATGAAGACTCCGTTGCCGGCCTCCAGATAGGCGCCTGGCTCGGCCGCGGCAGCAGAGGGATCGGCAGCCGGCGCAGCGTCTGACGCTCCTGCGGCCTCAGGGCCGTCAGTGCGACCGCCGGATCCCTCCTCAGCCGCCGCGTCGGCAGCCTTGGCGGCCTCGTCTGTGGCGGGCTCGTCAGCATTAGCCGCCTCTTCGGTAGCGACGGCACCGCTAGTGTTGCCGCGCGCGTCCTCCTCGGCGGTAGCTTCCGTCTCCATCGGCTCTGTGGCGGACGGGTCTGACAAAAGAAAAGAAAAAGAAGAAAAAAAATAGTCAAGCAAATATCCAAAAAAGAAGAATCACAAGGAAAAAAGTCCAAGGTTTTACCTGCGCGGGCCTCCTCTTCGGTGGGGTCCCTTGCCGGGGAGTTCTCCCTCGGCGGCGTGGTGGTAGCGCCCGCCGGCGGAGGGCCGCTGGCGCCGTCCCTTGGCGGAGTACTCGCCCTTGGCGGGATGCTCGCCCTTGGCGGAGTACCCGCCCTTGGCGGAGTATCCTCCCTTGCCGGGGAGCTTCCCCTTGGCGGTACGGTCAAGACGTGCGGCGCGTCGGTGGCGGTCTCCTGGCGCTCCTGATGCTGCTGCTCCGTTTCTGCACAAGTCAACAAACGAAACTACAACAACGATAGAACACCCACGCGCGCCCGACAAGCGGAAAGTAGACGAAGGACTTATGCTGGGGGCTGCTCTGGAGAACGGCTGTCGGGTCTGATGAGCCTGTCGCAGGCGTGCCCCCTGCTGCTGCGGCGGGCTCGTCCTCGATGACGATCACTGGGACTTTGGCCCTCTTCGCCGCCCTCTGGGCCAGAGTCCTGGAAGAAAAACAGGATCAGAATCAGGCAGAAGGGATACAAGATAAGAATCAACAAAAAACCAAAGAAAAACAAGAATCGCGAAGACTTACTCTTCTTCCTCCTCATCGTCGGAGCTGAGCGCCGAGAAATCAAAATCCGGCTCGCGCGTCCCGGCACGAGGAGCTGGGGGAGTCGGCTCCCTTGGCCGCTTGGCGGGGGCCGGGACGGTGGTCTGAGAAGACCCCGCTCCGGTTGCCGCCGAAGCACGAGGGGCGGCAGGCACAGGGGCGCCAGTCCGGGGAGATCCCCCGCCTGTTGCCGCTGAAGCACGGGGCGCTCCCTTGGCGGCCTTGCTCGTCGCGGTGGCGCATGTCAGGCGGCGCTGCGGCTGCTCGCTCGCCTGCCGCCCCGTCACGTCTGCGGCCTTGCGGAGGCGCCTTTTCGGCATAGCTGGAGGACTTGCTGGTGGTGGTGAGCTACCCGAGGACGAAGAAGAGGAGTCGAGGCCCAGCGAGCCGCCCGAGTCCTCGGCAGGGTCGCTTGACCCGATGCCCTGCTCGGCGGGCCTGCTCGACTTGGCGCCTTGCTTGGTGGGTTCGCTTGTCTCGGCGAGTCGCCCGGCAAGCTTTCCCGCTTTGCGGAGCTCTTCCTCCTCGGCGAGGCTTGTCGCCTCCGCCGCCTCCGCTTCCTCCACAGTATACCCGAACTCGCCCGCGGCCCTGGCTGCAGCTGCCTCTTCCAACCTGGTGGCAATATATGCCATCTCATGGTCGGTGGTGTCGCGGGTGAGTCCCCTCTTCTCGTCGGCTTTGACTGGCGACTCCACCAGGGTGTCGAAGAACGTCTGCACGGCTTCGTCGGAAGGTTCCCGCCAAGTGGGGTCGATCCCATGGGAATCACACCACGGCATCGCCGCGCAAACGGCACTGAGCGCAGAGCTATTGCATAATGGAACTACGCCCGGCGGCAACGCGAACCACTCAGGACGGGCGGAGTCATACTTAAATAGCGCTTGGAGCATTGCGTTGAGCTCTAAGACAGTGAAGTTGTAATTGAGGCCCGGGCGCAGCCTCATGATGTCTGCCGTGTTCTCGAACTCCCAAGCAGCCCTCTTCCTCTCCTACAAGGGAGCGATGCGGCGGTAGAGGAAGTCTGCCCCGACAGCCCCTACAGTGATCCTGGCTTGCCGGAGGCGAAGGATCCGAGTGGTGGCTATCTTCAGCTTGTCGTTCTCGGGGGCCAGATCACTCCAGTCATTGCCGCGTACTACTGCAACTTGGCGCCGGGAAGTGAAAGATTGCGGGTCATCCTCTATAATCCAACACCAGTTGGCCCTCCACTCATCCCACTTGCCGCGGAGCTCCCCCGTCAAGTAAGCCTCTTTCTTATGGAGCCTAAAGATCCAAGAGATTCCGCCAGACAGAGGTGACCCTGACTCGACTCGAGGTATGAAATAATGGCGGAAGAGAGCTACATTGGGGTAAACTCCGACGAAATTTTCACACAGATGTGCGAAAATGGCCATGGTCAAGACGGCGTTTGGGGTGAAGTCAAGGAGATGAAACCCGTAGGTATTCATAATGTCGCAGAAGAATTCCGAAAAGGGCGGGCAGAGCCCTCAGTAGAAAAACAGAGCGAAGAAGGCATAGTCGTTCAGGTACATCTCGCAGGCCACGGCGGGGAGTACCTTGGTGCGCGGGTGCGCCTTCGTTTCCCTCGACCAGAAGAGGTAGAAGTTGTCTCTCAGATCCTCCGCACTAAGCCTTGGTGGGAAGACCGCCATCTTCTTCCGCATCGCTACTAGCCGCAGCGCCTTGGCGGACTTCGCGGCCTTCGCCTTGTCGCCCTTCGGGGCCATGGCGGGGACGGTGGGGGAAGTCGACGGCGCTGATGATGCTGGCGGCGGCGGAGGGGGGGGCGGAGCGCTGCTCTCTTTCGACCTTCGAGGAGGAGGGGAGCGGCGGGGGTTTCTGGAGGATGAAGAAGCAACGGGCGAATGGAAGGAACTGCCCCTGTTTCCCCTGCTTTTAAGGGGGGAGGGGGGGACGTTCCGCATTTCCCCATTAAAGAAACAGGCCACGATCTCTCCCACGACGCCGCGATTGACGCGTGACGTTAGGGAGAGGCGCGGTGGATACGGAGTGGGATACGGCGTGCCGTGGGCCGCACGTGCCCGTATACTGTTTTGGGCCTAGCCCAACAGCGCTCGGCATCGTGTATGGCCCAGGCCCGGGGGCTCCTGTCGGTGTACTAAAGTAGGGGTACCTTAGTATCCCGAACTTGTGCACGGGCAGTCGCAGCGTCCCGTGGCAGGGCTTGCCGTGCGACCGCCAAGGTCCACGGTGGTTCCTCTGGAGCCATTCAAGAACAAAGTATTCAAGTTAAAGAGACAAGACCCCGGCGAAAGGAGCTTGCCGGGAAGTCCACTCAAGGCTCAAGACCACTTCTTTGGCACAGGACCCTGGCAAGAGGAGCTTGCCGGGAAGGCCGAACATGGCATTTCAAGAGACTTGCCGCGACGCACCATGCGTCCCGGCAAGGCCTGGAGAGCGACAAGCTCCCAGGCGCGACAAGATAGCAACCGCGGCAAGGCGCTTGCCGCGGCAAACTTCCACTAGGTACCCGCGCTCCAGCAAATCCACCCACGTGTCGCTCTGGGACCCTTCCAGACGCACGTGGCGGAAGGCTGTGCAGCCTGGGGTACACGGTGGCAAGCTGCGATGACGAGGCCACCATCGTGGCGGACGGTGGTGCCCTGACGGACACTTTTTGCACTATTTGGAGCGACGGTGATGGGCATTTAATGCCCTTGTCCCCTGCCGTCAGAGTTAGGTATAGAGCACTATGCAACACTGTTCCAACTACCACCCATTTTACGTTTTTACCCTCGACTGCGTTGCCACCTGTCGGTGACTCCTTTGACCTATAAAAGGAGGCCCATGCGCAACGTAGAAGGGGTTCCGATGATCGATCACTCTCATGCTCGGTCCTGTTAGCGACCAGCACTATAGCTCTTCTCGCTCCCGAGCCAAGAACGCAATACAAACCGAGGCATGAGTAGGGTTTTACGCCCCCGTGCGGCCCGAACCTGGGTAAACTGCTCGCGTGTTCGTCTCGATCCGCTCTTTGTGCATCCTCCGCCCCCTTGCCGTACCGAAAAGGGGCTCCGGCCCCATAGGTGTTCGTGGGCGATCAGTTTCCCCGACACCATTTGATGTCTCGGGCTTTGATATATAAGGCATTATCCTTCTTCTAATGAGTATACACATATTTTAGTTGTTGTTGCTTACGTTACTAAGTGGGTAGAAGCTATTCCAACTAGTAGTGCTGATCACAACACCTCTATTAAGATGCTTAGAAAAGTTATTTTTCTGAGGTTTGGAGTCCCTAGATACTTAATGACTGATGGTGGTTCACATTTTATTCATGGTGCTTTCCGCAAAATGCTTGCTAAGTATGATGTTAATCATAGAATTGCATCCCCTTACCACCCACAGTTCAGTGGTCAAGTAGAACTGAGTAATAGAGAGCTAAAAATAATTTTGCAAAAGACTGTTCATAGATCTAGAAAGAATTGGTCCAAGAAACTTGATGATGCATTATGGGCTTATAGAACTGCATATAAAAATCTTCTGGGCATGTCTCCATATAAAATGGTTTATGGAAAAGCATGTCACTTACCTCTCGAACTAGAACATAAGGCATATTGGGCCATTAAAGAGCTCAATTATGATTTCAAACTTGCCGGTGAGAAGAGGTTATTTGACATTAGCTCGCTTGATGAATGGAGAACCCATGCCTATGAAAATGCCAAACTGTTTAAAGAAAAAGTTAAAAGATGGCATGCCAAAAGGATACAAAAGCGTGAGTTTAATGTAGGTGATTATGTTTTGCTATACAACTCTCATTTAAGATTTTATGCAGAAAAACTTCTCTCTAAATGGGAAGGTCCTTATGTTATCGAGAAGGTCTATCATTCTGGTGCCATAAAAATCAACAACTTCGAAGGCACAAATCCAAAGGTGGTAAACGACCAAAGAATCAAACATTATATTTCAGGTAATCCTATAAATGTTGAAACCAATGTCATTGAAACAGTAACCCCGGAGGAATACATAAGGGACACTTTCCAGAATGATTCAGACTCCGAAAAGGAAGAGGTATGTGGTACGGTAAGTAAACCGACTCCAAAACAATTCTAATGGCAATTTTTCTCCGTTTTGGAATATTTAAGAAAATAGGAAAATAAGAAGTAGTCCCAACGGGACATGAGGCGCCCATGAGGGTGGAGGGCGCACCCTACCCCCTGGGCGCGCCCCCTACCTCATGGGCACCTCGTGTGCCCTCCGGACTCTGTTTTCTTGCACGATACTTCTTTTAGTTAGTTAAAATTCATTATATAATCTCCCGAAGGTTTTTGACCATCGTATGACGCAAAAATCCTCTACTTTTTTGTTTCGAGCAGTTTTCTGCCAGAGTTTCCAAGGCCAGGCATCATGTCGTCCCCCTCCTCCAACAATGAGGGCAACGATGCTTGGGTAATGAAGATAGAGCTGAAGAGAGAAGAACTCAGGGAGATCAGCAAGGATGATAGGATCAAGAAGGCTATGGAGGATCAAGATCCGGCAGCGGAAGAAGAAGACATCCTCCAACTTCACCAACATCTTCTTACCCCAACTGAGATTGAAGCTTTCAAGATGATTGAATTAGTTCGCATACAAAACAAGTATCTCACACATGAAAATATTCTATTTACGGAGCAATTCACCGCACTCAAGGGTATTATCCACAAATTGGAGGATCTCCTACGCTTGATGTACAACACTCCATCATCACCACCTTCGGAGAAAGAGACAGAATCACATGAGTATGGGCACTCCCCTTGGCAACTGCCAAGCTTGGGGGAGGTGCCTCGGTACCGTATCACCATCACACCTCTATCTTTACCATTTTTCTTAGTTCAATCCTTTTGGTAATATCTTGATCTAGTAGAATAAAGTTTAGTATGATGTAGTTGTGAGCTTTGCTTTACGAGCCTTATCTGTGTAATCAAGTCCGTGAGCTATATATAATAAAGATTAGTTTTTAGTCAAGGGCTTGATTATCTCACTTTGATCATGAGAGGATAAATGAAAATATAAAAAGAATCAAAGAGATCATATTGATCTTATGGGGAGTAATGACTTCACATATAAAGAGTATGATGAATAAAAATTGTTGAGAGTTGACAAACATAGTTTTGGTCATCGTTGCAATTAATAGGAAGTAATAAAGAAAGAGAGGTTTTCACATATAAATATACTATCTTGGACATATTTTATGATTGTGAGCACTCATTAAAATATGACATGCTAAAGAGTTGATGTTGGACAATGAAGACAATGTAATGGGTTATGTTTTCTTATATCTGAAATAAAGTATACTATCATGGATCATCCAACATGTTGAGCTGAATTTCCCCCTCATGCTATCCAAACTCCTTGCACCAAGTAGAGATACTACTTGTGCTTCCAAACATCCTTAAACCCAGTTTTGCCATTAGAGTCCACCATATCTACCTATTGATTGAGTAAGATCCTTCAAGTAAGTTGTCATTGTTGCAACTCTCTAAATATGTATGATCTATTAGTGTGGAGAAAATAAGTTTTATATGATCTTGTGATATGGAAGCAATAAAGGCAACATACTGCATAATAAAGGTCCATATCACAAGTGGCAATATAAAGTGACGTTCTTTTGCACTAAGATTTTGTGCATCCAACCATAAAAGCACATGACTACCTCTGCTTCCCTCTATGAAGGGCCTATCTATTGTTCTTGCCTTATACCTTATACACGAGTCATGGTGATCTTCACCTTTCCTTTTTACATTTTATCCTTTGGCAAGCACATTGTATTGGAAAGATCTTGACATATATACCCAATTGAATGTAAGCTATCATGAACTATTATTGTTGACATTACCCTTGAGGTAAAAGGTTGGGAGGCCACACTTTAAGCCCCTATCTTTCTCTGTGTCTGATTAAAACTCCATACCCATAAGTATTGCGTGAGTGTTAGCAACTGTGAAAGACTAAATGATTGTTGAGTATGTGGACTTCCTGAAAAGCTCTTATATTGACTATTTCTGATATTATGATAAATTGCAATTGCTTCAATGACTGAGATCATAGTTTGTTAGTTTTTAATGAAGTTTCTGATTCATACTTGACATTGTGAATGGATTGTTACTTTAGCATAAGAAATCACATGACAATAAATATGTTGTTGTTATAAGAATGATCATGATGCCCTCATGTCCGTATTTTTTATTGACACCTCTATCTCTAAACATGTGGACATATTTTTCGATATCGGCTTCCGCTTGAGGATAAGTGAGGTCTAAGATTGTGGGAGTTGATACGTCCATTTTGCATCATGCTTTTATATTGATGTTTATTGCATCATGGGCTATTATTACACATTATGTCACAATACTTATGCCTTTTCTCTCTTATTTTACAAGGTTTACGTGAAGAGGGAGAATGCCGGCAACTGGAATTCTGGGCTGGAAAAGAAGCAAATATTAGAGACCTATTCTGCACAACTCAAAAAGCCCTGAAACTCCACGAAAGTCAGTTTTGGAATATATAAAAAATATCGGGCGAAGAAAGAACCAGAGGGGGGAGGGTGGAGGGCGCGCCTTACCCCCTGGGCGCGCCCCCTGCCTTGTGGGCCACCTGGCAGCCCCCCGATGCCCATCTTCTGGTATAAGGTGTCTTGTGCCCTAGAAAAAATCATAAGGAGGTTTTTCCGGACGAAGCGCCGCCGTCTCGAGGCGGAACCTTGGCGGAACCAATCTAGGGCTCCGGCATAGCTATTCTGCCGGGGACACTTCCCTCCGGGAGGGAGAAATCATCACCATCGATCCTCTCATCGGGAGGGGGTCAATATCCATCAACATCTTCACCAGCACCATCTCCTCTGAAACCCTAGTTCATCTCTTGTATCCAACCTTTGTATCAAAACCTCAGATTGGTACATGTGGGTTGCTAGTAGTGTTGATTACTCCTTGTAGTTGATGCTAGTTGGTTTATCCGGTGGAAGATCATATGTTCAGATCCTTTATGCATATTAATATCCCTCTGATTATGAACATGAATATGATTTGTGAGTAGTTACGTTTGTTCCTGAGGACATTGGAGAAGTCTTGCTATAAGTAGTCATGTGAATTTGGTATACGTTCGATATTTTGATGAGATGTATGTTGTCTTTCCTCTAGTGGTGTTATGTGAACGCCGAATACATGACACTTCACCGTTGTTTGGGCCTAGAGGAAGGCATTGAGAAGTAATAAGTAGATGATGGGTTGCTAGAGTGACAGAAGCTTAAACCCTAGTTTATGCGTTGCTTCGTAAGGGGCTGATTTGGATCCATATGTTTCATGTTATGGTTAGGTTTACCTTAATACTTCTTTTGTAGTTGCGGATGCTTGCAATAGACGTTAATCATAAGTGGGATGCTTGTCCATGTAAGGGCAACACCCAAGCATCAGTCCACCCACATACAAAATTATCAAGTAACGAACGCGAATCATATGAGCTTGATGAAAACTAGCTTGATGATAATTCCCATGTGTCCTCGGGAGCGCTTTCCTTTATATAAGAGTTTGTTCAGGCTTGTCCTTTGCTACAAAAAGGATTGGGCCATCTTGCTGCACCTTATTTACTTTTACTACTTGTTACTCGTTACAAATAATATTATCACAAAACTATTTGTTACCGATAATTTTAGTGCTTGCAGAGAATACCTTACTGAAAACTGCCTATCATTTCCTTCTGCTCCTCGTTGGGTTCGACACTCTTACTTATCAAAAGGACTACGATAGACCCCCTACACTTGTGGGTCATCAGCTGCCACCCCTCTGCCGGCCATCACCCGCTCCGCCATCGTGGCCTGAAGGCGGGAGGTGGCCGTCGTGGCCGCCACCCCATCGTCAGCCGCCATGGCCCACACCTCATAATCAGCCGCCGTGGCCGCTAGCACACTGTCGACCACCGGGATCATCACCCGCTCCGCCACCGCCGCCCGAAGGAGGGAGACGGAGGTGGAGGCCCGCACATGCGTCAGCGACCTTGCGCGCTATATTGAGTTCCCGCGGGAGGAGGAGGAGCGCCTCGTCGAGCACGCAAAGAGCCTTACCAGCTTACCGTAGCCATGGCCGCAGCACATGCGGACACAGAGGCGAGGAATCAGGAGATCTACGAGTAGTCCGGCCGCTTCGAGAGGGGTCATCTGGAGCTGTAGTGGGTGTTCGAGCCGGCGACCATCGCGGAACGTGCAGCAGCGGCAGGCACCATATTGTAGTTTTCCAACTCGTCGGTAGGCTCCTCCTCCTCCTCTGCCTGTTACTGAGCGCGCTCGGTAGAGGAGAGGCTACCGGAAGTAGCACAAAGCCCCTCCGTAGTAGTAGTATTTAGGGGCAATTTTCTTCAGTTCATCTGACTATAGATGTGGTGGAACTGTACAACGTATTTAAATTAGCTAGTATATATAGTTGAACTAGCTATTTCAGTACGTCGTTGGCAACAATTGAGGAAAAGTTTGGTAGGTTCAGCTGTCTAGTTGAACTATTTGTATAAACTAAGAACGTCTGCTTAATCTATGAATGAAATATATGCTTAATTACTGAATTTTAGTTGCAAAAATTAGATACCGCTAGTGATTTTTATCTGCATATTTTGACAAATCGCAGTGTTACAAGGATTGACAAATTGTTTGTACGTGTTTGCACACGGGTCATCCAAAACAACCGTTTGCGTTGAAGGGATGCACAAATCCCGCGCTGTGAATTTTCCCTCGACTTAAGGGGGGAAGACCTTAGCTCTCACTTTGCATACGGGTGTTCTACCTAAAATGTTTGCGCTCAAGAGCTGCAGAAATCCTGCCAGGCACATTTTCTCTTGGCTTCCTGGGGAAGCTGTCGGTTTGCATACGGGTGTTCTAACTAAAACATTTGCGATCAAGAGCTGCACAAATCTTGCATTGGAGTACAGTCGGGTGCCATTCCATGATAACATGCCAAGTTTCATGAATTTCAGACGAGTTTTGGATTTACTAGAATTTAAAAACAAAGTATCTCACAGTTTTGCTGGCAATCAATAGTGCCCTGGTTTTTGAAATTCACTAGATGACCCGTTGCGCACATGGCGCAAAAAGCGAAAGCGAGCCGAGATTCAAACCATACGTGTGTGATTAATTTAGAACCAACTTTATAAATACTTATATCTCATTACATTACATGGTATCATGATAGACTAAAAGGAAGTAATGAGGTCACTTGATAATAGCATGCATTGGCTTTATAAAGCGAGCTATATAGTAGCAAATATGCATTGTATAGATGCTAGCCAGAAAGACTAGGACATGGATGCATGACCCATCAATATCGAACATGATTTTACCGTCCAAGCAACTTTTCATGGCTGGAAAGATCGACCTGTTGCATTCCTAATGCAAAAAACAACAGGAAACCAAGTATTCAAACCATGCAAATAAGGTTTGTTTAAAGAATAATAATACAACATTGGATCATAAGGAAATAGATACTTAGGTAGCCGCTCCTCATGGGCATAGCCATTCCGTGAATAAGGACTGCAATAATCATAACCGTTCTTTGAAGCACAAGGGAATAAACTCCTTAGGTATTCAAACATTTTTTATACATAATCATGACTACAATAATCCACATGGCGCAAGTAGCCAAATCATAACAAGTATTGGAACCCGTATATATTTGCATCTTTATACACCATATAAACAAATAGAAGTAACTAAATAAGCTGCAGAGTTTGCAGCATAGCTTGAGATTGTTGTAGCAGCGGAAACAACTAGAATCTGGATCAAAGAATGACGGGCACCTACACTAAATGAGAGGTGGTACCTATGTATTATTTTTATTAAGGAAATAACACAAAAAATACCTAGTAATAAACCAAGCTAGCCACCAAAACGAATGATCTCTCTTATAATGGAAAGCAGTTAATACTTACCACTCCCTCCGTTCCTAAATACAAGTCTTTCTAGAGATTCCAACAAGTGACTACATATGAAGCAACACTCTAAAACATGTCTACATACATTCATATGTTGTAGTCCATTTGAAATGTCTAAAAGACTTATATTTAGGAACGGAGGGAGTACTAAACTATCAAGACGACTGAAAAAGTTCAAGAAAAGATCTAAATAAAGAGAAATAGTGAGTCCTATACTCATATGCCATGTCACGACTGACGCTGACACATGGTATCAATTGAAACCCTTATAGATGAAAAATTAAGTGGAATTCTCTTTGATATATATACCCGAGTGTGTGCAATTTAGGATTGATCACATTTGCAAACACAGGATTGAAACTGTTGTTTACATAGCTAATACCTTGCATTTAAGATAACATATAATAAGATAGAATCAAAGGTTCCATTCTTCCATAAGAATTCGTTAAACTTCCTTACACAGAAACATAGTGCCAACAAAATATTTATTCAGCAGGAAGTGTCTTAGATTTTCTCTTCATTGGCTATTGCCACTAGGAAGTGTCTTCGATTTGCTTTTCATTGGCTATTGTTGTGGCTCGCTCTCCTTGCAGCACTTTGTCCAAACATTCTATACACGGCGTTCGGCAGTTAGGCAAAGAAACATATAATAGCAGGGTATTGGAAGTTTTATCATATAAGCCTTTTACCTGGGAATGACCTCCTCGACAAGCTATGACTGGCTATTTGGTACATGAAAACAAAGTAGACGTTACTTGTACTGGGGGTGTGTTCAACATTTTACTATTAAATGGAAGAGCAGCTTCCAGCAAGGCCACTAACTATTCCTTGGTTACCAGAAGAGATTTTTTCTGTCAACTAAGCAACTGACCAAAATGATCATAAGATAAACATAGGCAATCCATAAGGAAAAAAAGGTCCATCTCACTTTAAATGCAACACAATGTGCACAACTTATCGATACTTTCATACTAACACATGTTCTTCACAACCAACTTGGCAACCCGTATAAACATGATCTTGAGCTAGAAAAGTTGAGTTGCAGACCGGGAAAACCACATGCCAAAAGCTTATAGATGTATGAACCACATCTGCAGTCTCACTGGTGAGAACCTGTGCAAGATTAAGAAATTATCTAAGCTTACAAACTTCCACCCTAATTAATAGAGAGATAAAATGCCAATATCATCTCACTTAATTAATAAAATATGTATATGATAATCTAGCAGTACATGTGTGTGAAAGGAAACAAAGTTGTTCTCTAGTCGCACTTAAGAAATTACACGTGGTAATATAATACTTTTATTTTATGCATCACAAACATAAGGGGAGGTACTATTATAAAAAAATATTCTAAACACCCATTATCCAACATATACACATATCCTGAGATGCGAAGAGTATATAAGAAATCCGTGATACAATTTTGATTATCCCAAAAAGGATACAATGGCAGAAAGATATCGCTTTCTTTATAAGAATAGTATTTCTCAAAATTACAGATAACACTATATTTGCTACGTAAATTAAGTAAGGTACATACCCTTGCCTGAAGGGCGGAGGGGAGTGAGGTGGTGATGAGCCCGGCTAGATGGCTCATCATTCCATAGTAGTAGAACAATGGAGCACGCGCATAGGATCTGCAACAACAACAGAAAACAAAATTTATATTTTTTTAGCCAGACAACACACGCGAACTATATCAACTATGAACTGACATCTAAAACACCAAAAACTGAAGAACATTACGGCAGCACAGATCTTCTTCATAAGAAGAAAATCAATCTTAAATTAGGTAAGGATATTGATATGCTAATTTGAGATACATGTATGTATTTTCCTAGGTAATAACTCGCAACTGAGCTGCAAATACACTGAATAAAAATATATGTAGATTAAACATGATATCCTACTGATAGAAACAAATGGAATTTTGTTTTGTTGAAATCAGCAAGGTAGTACCAACCTTAGAAAGGACTCCCTAGCCTGAGGCCACACAAGTAACGTGGCCCCTAACAAAGAGCTCGGGTTCCATGGGTTAGTCTTGTATATCTGTTCAGTTGCTGCACAACATCAAAGCAATTTGTACGTTTTAAAACCTCTTGGGCCATGTAGTATGGTTTGCCTAAAATTTCAGCAAACCTTTCATCTACACATAAAAGCAATCATAGATGATGAATAAATCTTAGGTTCTAGGGAAAATATGTCTTAGATATAATCTGAATAAACTATATTTACTAGAGTAGTGAAGGTTGTGGTTTAAAGGTCATGAACTTACCATGCTTTGCTGGGGTAGTGAAGGCTGTGGTTTTTCACAAGGTGGTTAGGTATTTTCCTATGAGTTGACCATTAAACAGATTGGAAGTGAGAAAACACTTGCCATTGCTCGCTCCTGCCACCGTCCACAACCCTGGCTCAGCTGGAAAGAATGATATAAACAATGTGAACATTAAGAAAATTGAGCTCCAAACTCAGTGCATTTACTGAAATTGGATCTCCAAAGACAATACCAAATACACATAAAAGTCGATGCAAGCTCCAGACCTACCTTCGAAAAGAAATCAACATAGCTAATGAAATTAAGGATCATTATTTAGCAGTAGATCAGAAATTTTTATTACCACTCCTTGAATTCCGAACTGCTAAGCTCGAGAATGCGCAAATGCTTCTATAAAAGCTTCAGACCACCAATAACTAAACCATGTATGTCGGCATTGCTCAAAAAATGTCTGTAGAATAAGCAATCAAAATCTAAGTTAACCGCCTGGTACACAAAACAAAGTACATTTCAATCCCAAAATATGAAGATATGCTACATGAGCACATGTATATTTGATAAAAACTAATATGCATGATTACTAAAGATGGCAAGCTTTAGTTTAGTTTGCAAGAAGTGGTTCGCTTAAGGTCATTCATACTGCCCGCTTTACTTATACAAGTGTGACAAGAAAACCATAACAACACAAGGCAATAATCTATGTTATGTGGTAGCAGGAACTGGAACTTGGGTCTATTTTAGTTCAGAGATATACAAGTGATTTAGTTCAGGGCACATGCTAATAAGTAGTTTCCTAGGGTGAAGGCTTTGCATTATCTCTGCAGCTAGCTATGTAAAACAACCTGAACCTGAACCTAATGGCTATTGGATGTCTAAACTGAATTGTTGTGTCCCTAAACCTGGAACTATGGTACAATATTAGCTCTCAAGAATCTGCATACCCATGGTCATATGCACTGCAAGTTCATTTACACAAGCATGCCAACAATGCACTCATAAACAGAGCAATATCACAAAAATTATAAGTTTTAGGGTAGTTTACTATAATATAATTTCAGAGATGTACATTATAGAAATTATTCAGCCAACTATTTAATTAGGTATATATACATGCAACTATGTGTATATATACTAATAAAAAAATTCACTTCTCCCTATTTCTAATTTGGAACAAGCACAATAATTTACCCCCGTCACGGAAATCTGAAGTCAGTGTGTGCGTGTATGTTCATACACCCAGCCAAAAATCTCGGAAACGCAAAATAAGAATCTGAATGCCCAATAAAAATAATGTGGCGAGCAACTCGACTACTCCAAGCTCCCCCAGATTAAGCGCTCGTTGGCCGTCATCCTATCTTTACCGCTTCTGAGCTGTCTAATTTTCACGTTTTGTTTTCATTTCGTGGTTATTTTTTCTCTTCTATGACTGGTCGGCTTATTACCCGGTGGGGTCATGTGTATATTGGCTGGGTGAACCTTTGAGATGTGCTCGACTACTCCGAGCTCCCCCAGATTGAGCGCTTGCTGGCCGTCATCCTATCTTTACCTCTTTTGAGCCGTCTAATATTCATGGTTTGTTTTCATTTCGTGGTTATTTTTTTTCTCTTCTATGATTGGTCGGCTTATTACTCGGTGGGGTCATGTGTATATTGGCTGGGTAAACCTTTGAGATGTGTGAAAGAGCTTTGGCTAATCCTCTCCTCGCGACCCGCTCCTGCCATCCCGCCATGTGCATGTTGCGACCTCCTAGTTGGTCACCCAATCCCACAGCCGCACATTGACCAAGCTGTGGATTGGAAGTTCCCTTCCATTCCTAATTAGCATAATTGCTTATCTTCCGGTGAGTTTAAGTACCACATGGATCATGGATGCCTATTTATATCCTCTTAAACCTAAGATCACGCAATGCAAAATAATATGCACTGAAAAGGAAGTAGTGGCACCCAAATAAGAACAACACTGAGATCTAGGCACGGAATGGCGGTACTTAGTCAAAATGAAGCATAACTTCTCCAGATTTAAAAATGCCGAACCCTTAAACTCTTTTTATGTGTTATTCCTGGTTCTCTCATGTCCCAATAACTTGCAAAAAAACAACACTAATCAACTATTTGAATGGTTAGTGATTTACCTGGGAGTATAGGTGTCACAAGTATATTCATTAATTGCCCTCGTACAACCTGCAAATTGGTACAAAATGAGCTTCTGGCGGGAAATAGAAAACAAAAAACACAACAGAACAGTAAGTACCTGACATAGATCTAGCGTGGTAAACTTTTTCGACTGCTTCCAATCATCTTTGGTGCCTGACTCGTATCTGGCAATTGGCATGCTTGCCGAGGTTACCGTTGCACCACCACTCATGACAAGACCCGTTTGCCAAGTATGCTCCAGCTGCCAACAGACAAGTAATGTTGCTGAAACCAATTAAGAACTTTTCACTAATTAAAGATACAAAACCATTTAGTAAAATCAACTTGAACTATCCAACTATAGGACTAAATCAATGAAACATAACAGCAGCAGAAGAGACCACTCTAGACCTTTTTCACAAACTAAAGGAAGCATTTTAGGTACTAATTAACCCTAGGGCGTGTATTATCATTTAGTCAAATAACTGAATCAAACAAAATTGATACGAAGAGAAGGAATGGGGGTGTTTTAGAACCATTACTACACATACATGGCATACATCTGAAAAAGGAAAATAGAACAGCCTAAATACAAACATGAAGAAAACATGATAAAATAACCCGATGTATGAACTGTAATGTGCTGAGATTATTAGTATACATGCTAAAATACGTATGTACATGTCATTAATTAATAGATTATGAATATAAAGCATGAAATTAGATCAAATCTGAAAGAAATATGTGCAAAGAACAAATTATATGTAGGCTGTATCATCTTTGATACCTCTTGTCACCAGGAGTGGCGAGACCCGTCATCCACTATAGCCATTCCCATGGACAAGATCAGAGAGAGAGAGTGTGTGTGTGTGTGCTCTGTAGGCAAGGATGAAGGGATTAGAGGAACATATGAGAATCAAGGAAAATGGAAGGGGAGGAGAATCCACACCTTGGTCATCTGATTGCTCCAATCCGTGGTCGAAGGTGAAGAGGCGGCAATGCAGTGGAGGTTGGGGGATTTTTTGGGGGGCTCCTTGTCCAAAGGCGGTCGTCCAGGTTGAGCTCCTCCTCTGGCGGCTGCTTGGCAGTGAGTTCCCGGGGTGCCGTTCATCGGGGATCCTCCCCCGGCTACCGTCATCCAGGTACAGATTAGGCGGAGGAGCGTTGCCCCCACAACTTCTTGTCCGCGCCGCCGGACAGCCTCGCTGATCCTGGCCCGGCCTCGTTAGAGGAGAAGGCGAGAAAGGAGGAGGTTGAGGGCGTTGGGTAAATGAGAAGTTGAGAAGCTGCGATGGTAGTCGTGGCCAGGGAAGGAAGATAGATGTGGCTGTGGTTATGGGCCGGAGAGGAAGAGTGATGGTGGAGGCGCGCGGGGCTCGAGGACGGAAGCTCATTGGCAGATAGGTATTCACTTTTCACCCACCCCACGTTCGATCCCACGCCCACTAACGCTGCAGCCCGCCCCTTTTTCACTGAGCACACATGTTACCCATACACTGCAAGGCTGGGCCGCCACGCGAGGATGGCCCAGACGTCATCCACTCAGAAGAGATAGAGGGGCCAGAGCTGGGTGCAAATGAGAACGGTGAAAAAATCCATCCGTCCTGTCGGGACCCCGATCCTAAGCCACACAGGTCTAGCCTGTAACACATCATATCACTTTGCGGCCTCACGCACGGTATCCCCACGGGTGCCACCTTACCTGGCCCGGGACCGTTTGCGCATTTTGGCACACGTATATGATAGTGTCGCTAGCATCCATATGACAGAAAACCCGGGCCGACATGACCATTTATAAACCAAAAGTGGCACTAAATTACAGAGACATGCATACATGACCCAGCAACGAACGTGTCGGTCATCAACGTATGAACCCAAGTCGTAGCAAGCTACAAGGACTTAAAGGAACAACGCGTGACATTTCCCCTAAGGGACAGACACAGGAACGAAGAAGGACACATGCCGGCCAGCCTAAGTGTTCCGGAGCAGTAGCAAGCTACCAAGGCTCAGTGGAAACACTAGGAGACATTTCCCTGTAAGATAGGCTACCAAAGGTAAACAACTAGGTGTCGGATCCCACACATAGCAATACACATTACACGTACGCATAACATGCAAGTATGTGCTGTACAACATGGCATCACAACATAACTCAACAACTCATATAGTTAAAGGCCCAGAAGAGCCATCATAACATTTATTACAAACAGGGGTCACATGACCCAACATACACAGCATACAGGCAACGGAAGCATAACATGTCTGAGTACAGACAACTACAAATGAAAAGACTAAGAAGCCTGACTATCTACAAGACCCTCCTAAGGGCACAAGATCGTAGCTGAGGTAACAAGCTAAACGTCGAAGTCCACGCGGAACCACTAGCGAGACTGAAGTCTCTCTGCAAAACATAAATTAAGCAAACGTGAGTACAAAGGTACTCAGCAAGACTTACATCAGAACTAACTACATATGCATCAGTATCAACAAAGGGGTGGTGGAGTTTGACTGCAGCAAGCCAGCTTTGACTCGGTGGCTATCCTGAACTACGACTGCAAGTAACTCTTTTGAGGTGGCACACACGAGTCCACATATTCACCAATCAATACACCACTATGGATCCATTCCCGTCTACCTACGAGAAGGCCATCCATAGCACTCACACTTGTCTTGAGCATTTTAGAGTATCCACTTTCACTTGTCTATGTACCACGTAAGCATCCAAGAAGTCCATATCCGCGGACCCGGCTATTCGAATAGATCATGTTAACCCTGCAGGGGTGTACTTCTTCACACACGCTCTCGCCACTTACCGCCATGTACATGTCGTGTATCTCGGCAACCTTCAAGCGGAGGCCTGGCGAGGGTGTCGGCCACGACCTGACTAACCACACAAGTCTCTCGTCCAGGTTTATCGCCTATTCGGGTTCCATCCGTGGGGAGATCCGGCCGGGGTGTTGCTCACGGCCCCAAAAGATGTGCGCAGGGTTCCCAAGCCCACCTCGACGGATGGATCTACGCTTGGTACACCGTGCCATGGTGCCTAGTCTATCCCAAGCCCACATGTACCGTGTGCCACTTGGTAGACTACTAACGCTACCTACAAACACCAGAAACTAGTTGCAACTCCTGGACAGAGATCTAGTTGATTAATAAGTCGAGAGGGGCACTTAAGCATTCCAATGCGTGGTAGTAGCTATGTCATTGGACAACTTACACATAACTCAGTTCTTAAGGACGGTTCCAGTGAGACAACCCACCATGTACTCCTACATGGCCTCTCACCGCTACCTTTACCAAATCGTGTTCACACACTTAGCTCTCAACAGTAGGGCATGTTCACCACATTCCAATTCATCCCGATGAATCAGACCTGACACAACTCTAAGCAATAGCAGGCATAACCAGAAAGCATGAATGAGTAGGCACAACATGGCTCATACAACTCCTACTCATACTAGTGGGTTTCAACTATTTACTGTGGCAATGACAGGTCATGCAAAGGAAAGGGGTTCAACTACCGCAGCAAAAGCAGTTCAATCGTTGTTGTCCTAATGCAGTAAAAGAGAGCAGGAGCGAGAGAGTGGGATTGTATCGGGATGCTCAATGGGGGTTTGCTTGCCTGGCACTTCTGAAGATAGTAATAGTTCTTCATCGGTGTCATCGAACTCATCGTCGGAACATCGTCTATTGAGAGGGGACAAAACTGACAGAGAAAGAACACAATCAATGCAATCCAACAATATGATGCATGAATGTGACATGGCAATATGATGTTTATTGAGCTAATGCAACTAGCAACACAATTAAATGAAGTTGGTTTGAACCAAGGGTTCAAATTCAAACTCCATATGTGATTATTCAAATGCCATTTATTCAAATTGTCCTAAACAGCAGCCATAAGTTGTTCTAACATGCATGAAAATGCCATAAACAGATTCCTTGGATTTTTCTGATCAATTTTCATATATAAATTATTTTCATCTGAGCTACGGTTGATTTTATATGATTTTTAGAAGTTTTGGCTATTTTCTGAAATAAATCATTTCTGATTTATTTAAAATCCCAGAAAACAAATACTGCATCAGCATGACGTCACTCTGGCGTCAGCAGGTCAGCAGCTGGACTAAGTCAAACCTGACGTGTGGGGTCCACACGTCAGTGACACAACAGTTAAACAGGCTTAACTAAACTTAACAGAAGATTAAACTAAACTAAATAGGCACTGGGGCCCACATGTCAGTCTCTCAACTAATTAACTAAGTTAGATAACACTAATTTAAACTTAACTCTAATTAGTCAGGGGCCTGGGTCCACCTGTCAGTGACTCAGGGGGGGTCAAACCCCTGGTCAGGCGGGTCAACTGGCCGGCGGCTCGTCGCCGGCGAGTGTCGAGACGGCGGGGCGCGTCGGATTTCGCCCTCAGGCGACCAAACGAGCGGCGGAGGGGCTCTACGTGGAGCTGGTGAACTCGCGCATCCATTTAAGCCATCGGGAGGAGCTGACGTCGACCGGGCTCACCGGAAATAAGCTCGCGGCGGCGGCCACGATTGGGCCCCGTCGAGTTAGGTGCAGCGGGGCACGGGGAGGTGAGCTGGTGGGTGCGTTAGCTTGCTGCGGAGCTGCTGAGCACGGTGACGTGCTCGGTTCCGAGCTTGCGCGTCTATGGCCACGACGGCGAGAAGCTCAGCGGCGTCCGGAGTTCTGCCACGGCGGAGCTATGGACTAGAGATCATGCGCGGCTAGGGGAGAAGGGGGAAATGGATCGGGGGCTCACGGTGGGGTCGATGGGGGTCTCATGAAGCTCGGGGAGGCGCCAACCATCGCGAATTCGACGGTGAGGTCGTCGGCGGCCGGAGGTTGAAGAAGACGAAGACGGCGGCGTTTCGGGGCTTCCGGCGTCGGGCGGCTCGGCGAGGAGGAAGAGAGGGACGAGGCGGAGCTCGTGGGCATGCTAGAAGGGCGATGCGGCAGCGGTGGCTATGCGTGCGGCGAACGGCGGCGACGGTTTGCTCTCGGATGGAGCTCGGGGAGGAGCCAGGGGGTGAGGGAGAGACCAGAGGGTTTGGGGAAGAGAGGGGGGATTGCAGCACGTCTCCAAGCGCGTCGGATGGGCTCAGAAACGCCTCGGCGGCAAGCAGGAGGTGTCCACGGCCACGCGCTGCTGCTGGCACGCAGCTGCTTTGGGGCGAGGGGAGGAAGACGACGGAGTGGCTGGCGGGCTGGGCCAACAGGAGCTGGGCCGTGCAGGTAAAGGCCAGGTAAGTTCCTTCTCTCTCTGTTTTAATTTTTGTTTCTGTTTTTCTTTCTTTGTTTATTTCTTTTGCCACTGTTTTGAAATTAAACAATTTCAAACAATGCCAAAAACTCCTCTGAACAATTTTATGTTGCTAGATGGACTTTTCCAAAAGCACATAAAACATTTCAAAGTTATTTGAAGGTATATTCTATATATTATGAATATAATTCCAAATTCAAATGCAATAATAAATTAAATTCCATGCCCAAAATATTCCACAAAGATGTCCATTATTTTTGGTTTGCTGCAAAAGCCTTGCCAAAATATCCAACAAATATTAGGAACATTTTGGAAACATTGAATGCAATTTTTTTGTAACTGGACCTATTTGAAATTGAAGTGCTAGGGTTTGAACAATCCCCATTTCAAGTTTAACAAAATTTAAACATGATGACATGATGCACTCAAGGGCAGCTAATTACAAGCAAGACAACAAGGGCTGATCTAGGGCTGTGACAACTCAGCCCCACTAAAACAAGAATCTCGTCCCGAGATTCAAGCGTAGGGTAAGAAATCAGAGGGGACACAAGCTAGCACAATCTTCACGATCCAATTTTTCCTTCTCAGAGATGTTGAGTTATTGCATCGTATTGATCTTGTCATCCCTACTTTGAGATTTTCATCCAACCAGATGATAACGGAGACATACTTTGTAGAAATCGATCTTCCCGGAGATCGAGGAACTCAAGATCAACTCATGGAGTGAGACATTGAAGCATCTCTTGAGCTGAGACATGGAACACACATCCAAAGGGATGGAGTGAAACAAACGATGAAGATTCACTCGGTAGGCAATAATTCCATACCTAAGAGGATGGTGATTGATGTCACCATACGGGGCATCTTAGAGAAGGTGGCTCGTAGAGTTATTCCCTTAAGTGGCAAAAGAATTACTTTTGATATAGAGATCATTGAAATTATCTATACCAGCCTAAGGCAAATCACAATCGATCATTTGACGGAGTTCGAAAGAACGACATACTCCATCTATAATAGATGATGGGGACTACCTTGTTGAAGACAACACAACGGATGATTTTGGTTATCATCAGGAATGGATGGGACCCATGGTGAAATGGCACATTGGCGGTGCAAGCTGGGAACAAAATGCAAATGCTGGGAATGATTCTGGTAACTGGGGTGAATCCCAACAGTAGAGAGTAAATATACTCTTGAGGGGTTATAGCATAACCAAGAACACTGGATGCAATCCCGGTTATTGCCGGTGGTAACACCTAGTGCTTGTGCGTGCTCTCAAGAACTTGAGCATCCCCATATTCATCAAGGTTATACCAATATCCGTGTCAAGGATCCTGGAAACACCACATACTACCATGATGAATAATGATGGACGATGCAGATGCAAAGGAAGATAACACTTTCTCAGATTTCACCTTGGCGGAGTCAAGGGGCAAAATCTGGATGATCGACCGAGAGACATTTAGCACTCCACTTCTAATGTTCTCCTTGATGTGTTAGTGTAAGCCATTCATAGATATGTTTGGTATCTTGAACATCAAGTAAAGGTCGGACTTCGGGAGCACAAGAATCCATAAGGAACAACTAGGGAGTAAATCCTACGAAATCCTTATGGGGAGGTGGCCAACTTCTTCAATCAAGATACTACAACAATTGGTCCTCCGGCTGGATGGGTTGGCCACGACATCCACTTTACCGGTATCGAGAGACCAATATTATAGTTCTTGGAAAATGCTCCAACCATCATATCTGCCTGAGATTCAGATCTGGCTGGTGTCAGGATATTCCAGACTCATCAAGTCTAGGAAGAAAGATGAAAGTTTTCAACACAAATCAACGAGATGACGTTGCGAGATTCTCGGGAAATGGTCTGCGGTAGTAAGCTCCAAAACATGAGATGGTTCTGCTACAAACATGTGAACACGTTGTCCAAGACAAGCATGACCACGTAATAGTCTTATGATAAAACACTACCGAGTTCAGGTGGGGAACCATCAACAAGGATAGCGAAGTCCTAACATAAGTCATGATTCTTAAGAAGGAACTTCCTCTCCTTGAACAAATCTATCAGTGGCTTGGTGTGCTAGGGATACGTATGGGGTGGAGGTAATTAATCTACCAAACCATTGAATACTTTGTACATATGCATGACTGATTTGGGATGATTCCAGGGGAAGCAAAATAAACCTTTCTCAATTTCATGGCGGCAACTTACATCAAATGCACATGAATTTGAGGAAGTCACTTCTTCCATCCAAGCATAAGCTTCATGACGGAACACGAAGGCATTGCTTACAAAGTTTCCAACACTAGCTTAATGTCCAACAAAATCATGGAGAGGATAAGGATGTTGTCGATGGGCTCAACAATAACTCATCCAGGTTTCCATATAAGTGGAATTCCACAATTAAGTGAGCACGGTGATAGCATTGGTCAGACCAAAAGATGTAATGGTATATGCTCGAGGGATCAACCACGAGTAAGACACCATTACGAATATCGTTGGTCTGATTTGACTTGACGATAACCCATACTCAAATCAAAGTTTGGACAAGACAAAAGATCCACAAATGATCACGGAGATCAATCGAAGAAGATATCATCTATCTTCAATAAACACACAAGATATCCCTTTGGAGTGAGCTATGTGGGCTAAGCTTTTATCTTCCAACTCTCCAAGTTGTTGTTTAGCTTGACCAACTAGCTCAGGATATCCAACACAGATTCTTGGAGAAGGGGTGGTTTATAGGTAAACCAACTTGATCACGAGCTCAACATAACGGTCAGGGAGCAACCTGGTAATACTTCCGTGAAGATATTCGGAAAATCATGAACCACCAATATGTTACTAAGCTCGCAAATAATCTTGCTTTTCAGGGCAAGATGATATGATCATAAGAGTGAGGCAATTTATGCAATCCTAACTCATTGATCAAAGAGTGCACCAGAAAAATGGACTAGGTAGCACGATCAATCTTAGAATGGTGATTTAGTAACCAACACACTAAGAATGAAATTGTTGTCCTTTAACCACCAAGCAACGAGGTTGCTAGGGGTATTGATTCACACATCATGATTCTCTTGTCGGCATTCCGGTTACAATAACACGGAGACCGAGGAATGAACGATGATGGCGAGAAGCATTACTGTATCAAGAGTTCATAGGAGGTTGTGCAATTCCCATGACATTCTTGATATAAAGGTGGTAATACTCCAAGGTAGAACAGATTAGAAGATGGATTGACATTCTTCATCTGCGGAGTACAACTTCTTTGACCCGATCCAGGATATGGATAAGGTACTGGAGTTTGTTTCTCATAGTCATTCCAGAATAGAATGGCTTGACGGACCACAAGAGTAAAAGGCATCGATGCACGAGTGCACAACTACTCCCGACTATCAATTGATAGACGAAGGTCAGAATACAACTAAAAAGGGACAACTCAAGGAACATATAACTTTCCGAGTTGCAGATGCATAGACTAGCATGTCGAACTAGTTCAACATATTTCTTCCGGATAACCCATGCAGAAAGGTAGGACTGGCAGAGTCACAATGTGAAATAGAGAACTCGTCAAGAGCACTCTGGTTGTGATCTTTTGGTTCGGGAGAACTTCTGCCAAGGAGGGTTCATGGTATTTGGAAGAATGATATACCACGGACCTCGAGGACTATCACAAGGTTACTAATATCCTAAAAGGACGAGCAAATACTATCAACATGAAGTAAGTAGGGTGAAGCTCGGGTTCAAGAACCCAGGAATAGAATGCCTACTAACTAAATGGCATCACGGAATGCTTTCGAGAATGATGGCCAGAATCATCACACTGGGAATATGAAACATTGCTAGATTACTGGGTGATCTTCTAAGACACCTAGGGTCATAATAATAAGTCCAACATATATGTCGAGGTAACAGAGTGCCTCAACACACCGACTAGTGTGGTTAATCTGGCCTAAAAGGACATTAGGAACAGATAGGAATGTTTTGCAAATGCATCAGACTATTTAGAAACCTGGGATGACTCGGACAGCATAACGGCTGCAAATGCTCGAAAATACTTTTGAGATCCAAGCAAAAAGGGTAGCATATCCACTTAACATCATAATGTCAAGGTTCTGAGATCAATAGTTGAACACACAGAAGTAGAATAAACTGAACTGAGAGTTGAATCCACAATTAACGTGATCCTGATAGGCAGAAGAGAAAGCCTAGTTCTTAATCCCCGTAGAAGGAAGAAGGTGACTCAGATCAGAAGGGCATAGGGCAAAGGAGTAAAAAGAGCCTTACGTTCCCTTCCACAATCAATTCCCTTATATAACTAAAGAATTCCTAGACACGACTTCGACAAGTTTGGCTTGCTAATCCTACAGGCAGTCAGGCTCTGATACCAAAGCTGTCGGGACCCCGATCCTAAGCCACACAGGTCTAGCATGTAACACATCATATCACTTTGCGGCCTCACGCACGGTATTCCCACGGGTGCCACCTTACCTGGCCCGGGACCGTTTGCGCATTTTGGCACACGTATATGATAGTGTCGCTAGCATCCATATGACAGAGAACCCGGGCCGACATGACCAGTTATAAACCAAAAGTGGCACTAAATTACAGAGACAGGCATACATGACCCAGCAACGAACGTATCGGTCATCAACGTATGAACCCAAGTCGTAGCAAGCTACAAGGACTTAAAGGAACAACGCGTGACATTTCCCCTAAGGGACAGACACAGGAACGAAGAAGGACACATGCCGGCCAGCCTAAGTGTTCCGGAGCAGTAGCAAGCTACCAAGGCTTAGTGGAAACACTAGGAGACATTTCCCTGTAAGATAGGCTACCAAAGGTAAACAACTAGGTGTCGGATCCCACACATAGCAATACACATTACACGTACGCATAACATGCAAGTATGTGATGTACAACATGGCATCACAACATAACTCAACAACTCATATAGTTAAAGGCCCAGAAGAGCCATCATAACATTTATTACAAACAGAGGTCACATGACCCAACATACAGAGCATACAGGCAACGGAAGCATAACATGTCTGAGTACAGACAACTACAAATGTAAAGACTAAGAAGCCTGACTATCTACAAGACCCTCCTAAGGGCACAAGATCGTAGCTGAGGTAACAAGCTAAACGTCGAAGTCCACGCGGAACCACTAGCAAGACTGAAGTCTCTCTGCAAAACATAAATTAAGCAAACGTGAGTACAAAGGTACTCAGCAAGACTTACATCAGAACTAACTACATATGCATCAGTATCAACAAAGGGGTGGTGGAGTTTGACTGCAGCAAGCCAGCTTTGACTCAGTGTCTATCCTCAACTACGACTGCAAGTAACTCTTTTGAGGTGGCGCACACGAGTCCACATATTCACCAATCAATACACCACTATGGATCCATTCCCGTCTACCTACGAGAAGGCCATCCATAGCACTCACACTTGTCTTGAGCATTTTAGAGTATCCACTTTCACTTGTCTATGTACCACGTAAGCATCCAAGAAGTCCATATCCGCGGACCCGGCTATTCGAATAGATCATGTTAACCCTGTAGGGGTGTACTTCTTCACACACGCTCTCGCCACTTACCACCATGTACATGTCGTGTATCTCGGCAACCTTCAAGCGGAGGCCTGGCGAGGGTGTCGGCCACGACCTGACTAACCACACAAGTCTCTCGTCCAGGTTTATCGCCTATTCGGGTTCCATCCGTGGGGAGATCCGGTCGGGGTGTCGCTCACGGCCCCAAAAGATGTGCGCAGGGTTCCCAAGCCCACCTCGACGGATGGATCTACGCTTGGTACACCGTGCCACGGTGCCTAGTCTATCCCAAGCCCACATGTACCGTGTGCCACTTGGTAGACTACTAACACTACCTACAAACACCAGAATCTAGTTGCAACTCCTGGACAGAGATCTAGTTGATTAATAAGTCGAGAGGGGCACTTAAGCTTTCCAATGCGTGGTAGTAGCTATGTCATTGGACAACTTACACATAACTCAGTTCTTAAGGACGGTTCCAGTGAGACAACCCACCATGTACTCCTACATGGCCTCTCACCGCTACCTTTACCAAATCGTGTTCACACACTTAGCTCTCAACAGTAGGGCATGTTCACCACATTCCAATTCATCCCGATGAATCAGACCTGACACAACTCTAAGCAATAGCACGCATAACCAGAAAGAATGAATGAGTAGGCACAACATGGCTCAAACAACTCCTACTCATACTAGTGGGTTTCAACTATTTACTGTGGCAATGACAGGTCATGCAGAGGAAAGGGGTTCAACTACCGCATCAAAAGCAGTTCAATTGTTGTTGTCCTAATGCAGTAAAAGAGAGCAGGAGCAAGAGAGTGGGATTGTATCGGGATGCTCAATGGGGGTTTGTTTGCCTGGCACTTCTGAAGATAGTAATAGTTCTTCATCGGTGTCATCGAACTCATCGTTGGAACGTCGTCTATTGAGAGGGGACAAAACTGACAAACAGAGAAAGAACACAATCAATGCAATGCAACAATATGATGCATGAATGTGACATGGCAATATGATGTTTATTGAGCTAATGCAACTAGCAACACAATTAAATGAAGTTGGTTTGAACCAAGGGTTCAAATTCAAACTCCATATGTGATTATTCAAATGCCATTTATTCAAATTGTCCTAAACAGCAGCCATAAGTTGTTCTAACATGCACGAAAATGCCATAAACAGATTCCTTGGATTTTTCTGATCAATTTTCATATATAAATTATTTTCATCTGAGCTACGGTTGATTTTATATGATTTTTAGAAGTTTTGGCTATTTTCTGAAATAAATCATTTCTGATTTATTTAAAATCCCAGAAAACAAATATTGCATCAGTATGACGTCACTCTGGCGTCAGCAGGTCATCGGCTGGACTAAGTCAAACCTGACGTGTGGGGTCCACACGTCAGTGACACAACAGTTAAACATGCTTAACTAAACTTAACAGAAGATTAAACTAAACTAAATAGGCACTGGGGCCCACATGTCAGTCTCTCAACTAATTAACTAAGTTAGATAACACTAATTTAAACTTAACTCTAATTTGGTAGGGGCCTGGGTCCACCTGTCAGTGACTCAGGGGGAGTCAAACCCCTGGTCAGGCGGGTCAACTGGCCGGCGGCTCGTCGCCGGCGAGTGCCGAGACGGCGGGGCGTGTCGGATTTCGCCCTCAGGCGACCAAACGAGCGGCGGAGGGGCTCTACGTGGAGCTGGTGAACTCGCGCATCCATTTAAGCCATCGGGAGGAGCTGACGTCGACCGGGCTCGCCGGAAACAAGCTCGCGGCGGCGGCCACGATTGGGCGCCGTCGAGTTAGGTGCTGCGGGGCACGGGGAGGTGAGCTGGTGGGTGCGTTAGCTTGCTGCGGAGCTCCTGAGCATGGTGACGTGCTCGGTTCCGAGCTTGCGCGTCTGTGGCCACGACGGCGACAAGCTCAGCGGCGGCCGGAGTTCTGCCGCGGCGGAGCTATGGCCTAGAGATCATGCATGGCTAGGGGAGAAGGGGGAAACGGCTCGGGGGCTCACGGTGGGGTCGACGGGGGTCTCAGGAAGCTCGGGGAGGCGCCAACCATCGCGAATTCGACGGTGAGGTCGTCGGTGGCCGGAGGTTGAAGAAGACGAAGACGGCTGCGTTTCGGGGCTTCCGGCGTCGGGCGGCTCGGCGAGGAGGAAGAGAGGGACGAGGCGGAGCTCGTGGGCATGCTAGAAGGGCGAGGCGGCAGCGGTGGCTATGCGTGCGGCGAACGGCGGCGACGGTTTGCTCTCGGATGGAGCTCGGGGAGGAGCCAGGGGGTGAGGGAGAGACCAAAGGGTTTGGGGAAGAGAGGGGGGATTGCAGCACATCTCCAGGCGCGTCGGATGGGCTCAGAAACGCCTCGGCAGGAAGCAGGAGGTGTCCACGGCCATGCGCTGCTGCTGGCACGCAGCTCCTTTGGGGCGAGGGGAGGAAGACGACAGAGTGGCTGGCGGGCTGGGCCAACAGGAGCTGGGCCGTGCAGGTAAAGGCCAGGTAAGTTCCTTCTCTCTCTGTTTTAATTTCTGTTTCTGTTTTTCTTTCTTTGTTTATTTCTTTTGCCACTGTTTTGAAATTAAACAATTTCAAACAATGCCAAAAACTCCTCTGAACAATTTTATGTTGCTAGATGGACTTTTCCAAAAGCACATAAAACATTTCAAAGTTATTTGAAGGTATATTCTATATATTATGAATATAATTCCAAATTCAAATACAATAATAAATTAAATTCCATGCCCAAAATATTCCACAAAGATGTCCATTATTTTTGGTTTGCTGCAAAAGCCTTGCCAAAATATTCAACAAATATTAGGAACATTTTGGAAACATAGAATGCAATTTTTTTGTAACTGGACCTATTTGAAATTGAAGTGCTAGGGTTTGAACAATCCCCATTTCAAGTTTAACAAAATTTAAACATGATGACATGATGCACTCAAGGGCAGCTAATTACAAGCAAGACAACAAGGGCTGATCTAGGGTTGTGACACGTCCCATGATGGATGCTCTCGCAACCCATGAGCGCCCCTGGCAGACCACGATCGCCGTTGTTTTTTTCCAACCGAACGCACACATGCACACGCGATGTGACTGCGAGGCGGACCCATGCGTAAAGCTGGCCCAGTAGTCATCCCCTCTAGCTCGAGCAGACGGTGTACAAAAAAATGAACGCCCAGATTTCAACAACTAGAGAAAAAGTACACTATCAATGGACAGCGGTGCACGCCGTGTGGGTTAGATGACTTTGAAACGGTGATGGCTCTGGCTATGCAGGTAACATAGCTAGATTTATATGTTCGTTTACCATTACTTGCACGGGACCTAAGCATGCACCAAAGGACACAAATATGATTTTTCAACCCGTTTATATGCACTGGAGCAAGTGCGTGTAGTTCAAATTTGAATTATGCACATAAAATGCCTAGAAAACCCACTTAATGTATAAAAATGTCCAAATGAACCCCGAAAAATTCCAAAATTAGACACAACACTCCTGTTATTCTATGATGACACTTGAATTTTTTTGAAAGCAATAAGAGGCAACGGATATCGTTTCATCCCCAAAGGTGGCACGTTCCCTACCGAAACCATCACGCTTGTTGTGAGAAGCTCTGGTTTGTGAGAAGCTTATACCCAAACCTGCCCCAAATGGGACAAATTTTTTACCACGACATGTTGAGGCCGCTCCATGATAGCATGCCAAGTTCCATGAATTTCAGACGAGTTTTGGATTTACTAGAATTTAAAAACCAGATATCTCAATGTTTTCGGCCGAGTGACGGTGGCAGGGTGTTTGAAATTCATTCACATTTCTTGCATGAGACCTAAGCATGCACCGAAGGACACATATTTGATTTTTCAACTTGTTTATATGCACGGGAGCATGTGCATGTAGTTGAAATTTGAATTATGCACATAAAATGCCTAGCAAACCCAGTTAATGTATAAAAATGTCCAAACGAACCCCGAAAAATTCCAAAAATTAGACACAACACTCCTGTTCTTCTATGTTGACACGAGATTTTTTTTGAAAGCAATAAGAGGCAACGGATATCGTTTTCTCCCAAAAGGTGGCACGTTCCCTACCAAAACCATCACGCTTGTTGTGAGAAGCGTTGGTTTGTGAGAAGCTTATACCCAAACCTGCCCCAAATGGGACAATTTTTTTACCACGACATGTTGATGCCACTCTATGATAACATGCCAAGTTCCATGAATTTCTGACGAGTTTTTGATTTACTAGAATTTAAAAACCAGGTATTTCAATGTTTTCAGTCGAGTGACGGCGCCCTGATATTTGAAATTCATTCCCATTTCTTGCGTGGGACCTAAGCATGCACCAAAGGACACAAATTTGATTTTTCAACCTGTTTATATACACTAGAGCATGTGGATGTCGTTAAAATTTGAATTATGCATATAAAATGCCTAGAAACCCCAGTTAATGTATAAAAATGTCCAAACGAACCTCGAATAATTCCAAAATTAGACACAACACTCATGTTGTTCTATGTTGACACTAGAATTTCTTTAAAAGCAGTAAGAGGTAACGAATATCGTTTCGCCCCCAAGGGTGGCACGTTCCCTACCGAAACCATCACGCTTGTTGTGAGAAGCTCTGGTTTGTGAGAATCTTATACCCAAACCTACCCCAAATGGGACAATTTTTTAGCACGACATGTTGATGCCGCTCCATGATAGCATCCCAAGTTTCATGAATTTCAGACGAGTTTTGGATTTACTAGAATTTAAAAACCAGGTATGTCAATGTTTCCGGTCGAGTGACGGTGGCACGGTGTTTGAAATTCATTCTCATTTCTTGCATGGGACCTAAGCATGCACCGAAGGACACATATTTGATTTTCAACCCGTTTATATGCACTGAAGCATATGCATGTAGTTCAAATTTGAATTATGCACATAAAATGCCTAGAAAACCCAGTTAATGTATAAAAATATCCAAACAAACCCCAAAAAATTCCAAAATTAGACACAACACTCCTGTTGTTCTATGTTGACACATGATTTTTTTTTGAAAGCAATAAGAGGCAACATATATTGTTTCGTCCCCAAAGGTGGCACGTTCCCTACCGAAACCATCACTCTTGTTGTGAGAAGCTTATACCCAAACCTGCCCCAAATGGGACAAATTTTTTACCACGACATATTAATGCCGCTCCATGATAGCATACCAAGTTCCATGAATTTCAGACCGATTTTTCGATTTACTAGAATTTAAAACCAGGTATCTCAATGTTTCCGGCCGAGCGACGGTGGCAGGGTGTTTGAAATTCATTCCCATTTATTGCATGGGACCTAAGCATGCATCGAAGGACACATCTGATTTTTCAACCCGTTTATATGCACTAGAGCATGTGTATGTAGTTCAAATTCGAATTATGCACATAAAATGCCTAAAAACCCAGTTAATGTATAAAAATGTCCAAACGAACCCCGAACAATTCCAAAATTAGACACAACACTCATGTTGTTCTATGTTGACACAAGAATTTTTTTGAAAGCAATAAGAGGCAATTGATATCGTTTCGTCCCCAAAGGTGGCATGTTCCCTATCGAAGCCATCACGCTTGTTGTGAGAAGCTCTGGTTTGTGAGAAGCTTATACCCAAACCTGCCCCAAATGGGACAAAAAATTACCACGGCATGTTGATGCCGCTCCATGATAGCATGTCAAGTTCCATAATTTCAGACAAGTTTTGGATTTACTAGAATTTAAAAACCAGGCATTTCAATGTTTGCGGCCGAGTGACGGTGGCAAGGAGTTTGAAATTCAATCTCATTTCTTGCATGGGACCTAAGCATGCACCGACGGACACATATTTGATTTTTCAACCCGTTTATATGCACTGGAGCACGTGCATGTAGTTCATATTTGAATTATGCACCTGAAATGCCTACAATACCAAGTTAATGTATAAAACGTCCAAACAAACCCTGAAAATTCTAAAAAATTTGACGACGCACCTATAGTTGCATGGTCACTATAGATAAAAGTTCTAGCAATACAAACAACATCGTTTGCAGCTGTGACCTCATTATGTAATTCAAATCAAGAAGAAAAATCAAGTAGATCGCACACAGTTTATTATCACCAACCGTGTGAGATGCACCACAAAATATCTTGGACACCGTCGGAGTGTCAAGCACACTAGCCCGCTCCTCAAATATCATTTCACTGTTCAATCATCGCCGGTGAAAGATGGGGACGTGGACCAAAAATTTTGACGTTCAAACTCATCACACACAAATTAAGCTAGCTGAATCGTTTGTGATGTTCACATATCATACACAGTTCTGAATAAGGGACCGTGTCTGATGACACTTTGCGCGCCAGTTTTTTAGCTGAAGCGATTCCCAATTTTCGGCTTCCGCGGAAATATCTACCTCCCCGCTCCCTCCCCCTTACCAAAAGCCACATTTCCCCAGTTTCCTCCTTCTTTTCCAAGTTGAAACCTTCACTCCTTGCTTGCAGTGCCGCCTCCTCGCCGGCGATCCTCCTCACGCTGCTCGGCCTCGTCTATCCAGGCAGGTAATCCACACCCGACCCGCATCCTCCTCCTCCTTCCACATCCCACATGCCCCGACCACCGGCGCGAGCGCGACTCCTTCCACCCAAATCACCAACCCCTCCACCAAATAAGCGTCCCCTAAGCCATGGTGCACCCAGTATAGCCAAAATCTCAAGTAGCATTCGGTAGCGGAGAAGCAAATCACGGCCGCACGTGCAGATGAGGTCGCGATGGCTGCCATTCGTGCTGACCCCCAGATCTTGGAGGAGCACCTTTCCATTTGCTAGCTACACCGGTTAAGCATGCTTGGTTTACCCGTTGTGTGTGTTGCTACTGCCTTTCCTTAACAAATTCTAGTGAATTGTGCTATCTAATTTTACCATGCAATCTGTTGCTCTAGTGTATATGTTCTATATGTCGTGCAGTGTGGTGCTCACTTATTAACTATTTGGTTAATTAGTTTTCATCTTCAGTTAACTGTTTGGTTCAATTCTGCAAATGTGATGTTCAATTCTTCATGCTACAATTTTGTATTGTCTTCCATGTGAGAAATAAATTGAATTTATCTTTACAAAATACACGAGAAACGAATACAATTGTTATACTTCCAAATTGTCAAGCATGCTTGGTTTGGTTATACATTGTGCAATGTGGTGCTCAGTTAACCTTTGGTTCATTTGTGTTGTGATGTTTAGTTAACTGTTTGGTTCAATTCTGCAATGCGATGTTCAATAGTTGTGGGTGCATTCTGTTATTGTATACCGTGTGAGAAGTAAATCGAATTTGGTTGTACTAAATACATGAGAAACTAATACAATTGCTATATTTCCAAGTTGTTTAGCATGCTTTGTTTGGTTAACTGTCTGATCTTCTATTAGGAGTATGTTATTGTGCAATGTGGTGCTCAATTAACGTTTGTTTCATTTGTTATGGTGTTTAGTTAACTGTTTGGTTTAATTCTGCAATGCGATGTTCAATAGTTGTGGGTGCATTCTGTTATTGTATACCATGTGAGGAATAAATTGAATTTGGTTGTAGTAAATACATGAGAAACAAATACAATTGCTATATTTCCAGGTTGTGAAGCATGCTTGGTTTGGTTAACTGTCTGATCTTCTATTAGGAGTATGTTATATTGTGCAATGTGGTGCTCAGTTAATGTTTGGTTCATTTCTTGTGGTGTTTAGTTAACTGCTTGGTTCAATTCTGCAATGCGATGTCCAATTGTCGTGGGTAAATTTTGTATTGGTGTGCATGTGAGGAATAAATCAAATTTGGCTGCACTTAATACATAAGAAACATATAGAAGTGATATATTTCCTAATTCTTAATCATACTTGGTTTGGATAAATGGATTTTCCATGTGGCTTGAATTAATCTTATGAATCTGCAATGTGCTTATTTTTCATCAACATATTATACTAATAGCATGCGAACCCTTACTTAACCTGATGACTAACTACTTTATATGTGTTGCAGGGAAACAATGGGAAGTAGTGAGGTTTATAATGGAGATTAGAACATGCATGGTCCTTTGTCTAATAGCACAATATTGTGCAATTGCGTGAACCATTCTAATATTTAGGTTTTTAAAAATTTGGTCTTGCACATGTAGGTCCTGCTGTCAAAGGTTTTGACCCACTATTCGACCCTTTTTGTATATGGGGAAATGAGTTTTCCATGAATATCAGTCAAGTCAAGAAACTGAAAAACATTGTTAGGATAAAGAAATTAGCGACAAAAACAACAATATATTTGTCTGCACAATGAAGAAGACATCAGTTCACTACAGGATGATACTAACTATTATACCTTGCGTTTTTTATTCCTTTGCCCCATTTTCAATATAGAGAATATACAGCCGGTCTATTCTCATAACATTATGAGAATAATATTCTCATAAAACTTCCGAACTGCATTGCAAAATTGCATTAGAGAGCTAAACGCACCGCACCACAGAGACCAGCGAACTTCATGTTGAAAAAACTGTACGTGTTGTTTTTTCGGTACCTTTTTTGCTCTAGTTTTTTAACCGTTTATTGGAATTATGCGTGTAATATACCGTTGAAAAGCTATGGAGTAGACGCAACTTTGCCATGTTGAACACTTTTCAAAATTCATCATAGTTTAAGAGCAGTTTCGAAAATCGTGCGGCTCACAACGAATGACAGCGAGCGTTTTTTGGCGTTTGTTTCTAAACCGCTCGTCGGAACGAAACATATGATACACCGTTGGAAAGGTATCATCGGTGCACATCTTTTTTGTATCTATTATTTTTTCTAATTCGCTACGGTTTAAGAGCAGTTTTGAATTTACTAAATCGCGGAATTGTGTTTTTCGATTTTTTTTAAAATTTCGGTACTGTTTTCACTCCAGTTTTTTAACCGTTTGTCGAAACAAGGCGTGTAATATACCGTTGGAAAGCTACGAACGAGGCGCAACTTTCATATGTTGAAATGTTTTCGAGATTCCTTACATTTTTTAGTTAAATTTGAAAATCGTGCGGCTGACTACGAACGGCAGCAGCCGTTTTTTCGTGAATTTTTTACAAAAAGTTGGCCGAAATGATCCAAATGATACACCGTTGGAAAGATATCGTCGAGACGCTACTTTCTCATGTAGAACACACCCTCTAATTCATTACGGTTTAAGAGCAGTTTTGAAATTACAAAAACGCGAAAGCGCACTGCTTCAAACTGAAGAACGCACTGCATCAGACAGTCAAACGAACCTCATGATTTATTTTGTTGGACGTAGATTTTTCTCAAAGGAGTTTTGTTGTTTTTTTTTCAACTTTTTTTTCGAAGGAAAGTGGACCGCAACACTCCCGAAAGTAAAGCGGAACACTACCAAAAAGTGAACCTCATGATTTGCTTTTGTCTTTTTTCGTACTAATTAAATTTTTACGCGTGTTTGAGAAGTGTTTGAGAAGTGAGCTGCTTTTCCGATGTGTTTTTGTTTTTGGATCATCAAGTGAACCGCAATGGTTTTTTTATGGCCAACTTCGTGGAGAAAAACAAAGTGAGCTTCAAAGAGTCCTTTGCAATGGACTTTTTTTAGACGAAAGTGCACTGCATTTTTACTTGTTTTTAAATGCATTTTGTTCGAAATGAACTATACCGAGGAGTCCTTCGTAGCAGACTTTTTTTTTACCCAAGTGCACCGCACGTTCACTTACCTAGCAAACCACCATAAAAAGACCAGACTGTTGGAAATATGCCCTAGAGGCAATAATGAAAGAGTTATTATTATATTTCCTTGTTCATGATAATCGTTTATTATCCATGCTATAACTGTATTGATTGGAAACTCAAATACACGTGTGGATAAATAGACAGACTTTGTGTCCCTAGTGAGCCTCTACAGGACTAGCTCGTTGATCAAAGATGACCGCGGTTTCCAGGTCATAGACATGAGTTGTCATTTGATAACGGGATCACATCATTAGGAGAATGATGTGATGGACGAGACCCAAACGTTAAACATAGCTTTTGATCGTGTCAGTTATCGCTATAGTTTTCTGCATGTCAAGTATAAGTTCCTATGACCATGAGATCATGTAACTCACTGACACCGTAGGAGTACTTTGTGTGTGCCAAACGTCACAACGTAACTGGGTGACTATAAAGGTACTCTACAGGTATCTCCGAGGGTGTCTGTTGAGTTGACATGGATCGAGACTGGGATTTGTCACTCCGTGTGACGGAGAGGTATCTCCGGGCCCGCTCGGTAATACATCATCTCAATGAGCTCAAAGTGACTAAGTAGTTGGTCACGGGATTATGTATTACGGTAACGAGTAAAGAGACTTGCCGGTAACGAGATTGAACTAGGTATAGAGATACCGACGATCGAATCTCGGGCAAGTAACATACCGACGAGACAAAGGGAACTGTATACGGGATTGCCTGAATCCTTGACATCGTGGTTCATCCGATGAGATCATCGAGAAACATGTGGGAACCAATATGGGTATCCAGATCCCGCTATTGGTTATTGACCTGGGAGTGTCTCGGTCATGTCTACATGGTTTCCGAACCCGCAGGGTCTACACACTTAACGTTCGGTGACGCTAGGGTTGTTAGTGAGAAAAGTGTATGGTTACCGAAGGTTGTTCGGAGTCCCGGATGAGATCCCGGACATGACGAGGGTCTCCGGAATAGTCCGGAGACGAAGATTGATATATAGGATGAAAGGTTTCGGAGTCCGGAAGTGTTCCGGAGAGCATTGGGAAATCGGCGGAGTACCGAAAAGGGGTTTCGGGGGTTCCGGAAGCAGTTCTGGGCCTAATGGGCCACAAGGGGGAACACCACAGCCCTCAAGGGGCTGTGCGCCCCCCCCTGGGCCCTCTCCTTGTGCGCCAAGGGGGGTGGACCCCTCTAGGGTGGCCGCACCCCCTAAGCCTTGGGGGGCAAGGCACCTAGGGGGGGAAACCCTAGGGCCAGCCCTGGCCGCCGCCCCCCCCATGCCCTGGCCGCCGGCCCCCTAGGGGAAACCCTAGGGCGCCCCCCCTCTCATCCTTCCCCCTATATATAGAGGGGTAGAGGGAGGGCAGCCAACACAAGTTCGTGCCTCGGTGCTGCCCTCCCTCTCCCGTAATATCTTCTTCTCCCGCGGTGCTTAGGCGAAGCCCTGCCGGAGTTCTCCTCCAACATCACCACCACGCCGTCGTGCTGCCGGTTCTCCATCAACCTCTCCTCCACCCCTTGCTGGATCAAGAAGGAGGAGACGTCCCCGAGCCGTACGTGTGAAGAACGCGGAGGCACCGTTGCTTCGGTGCTAGGATCTTCGGCGATCTGAATCGCGGCGAGTACGACTCCATCATCCGCGTTCATAACGCTTCCGCTTAGCGATCTACAAGGGTATGTGGATCCTACTCTCCCCTCGTAGTTGCATCTACTAGATTGATCTTGGTGAACGTAGAGAAAATTTTTGTTTTCCATGCAACGTTCCCCAACAGTGGCATCAGAGCTAGGATCTTGCGTAGATGCTTTCTCGAGTAGAACACAAAAGGGTTTGTGGCGTTGATGTTTAAATTGCTGCCCTCCTTAGTCTTTCTTGATTCAGCGGTATTATAGGATGAAGCGGCCCGGACCAACTTTACATGTCCACGTACATGAGACCGGTTCCATCGACAGACATGTGACTTTTTGTTGCATAAGATGGTTGGCGGGTGTCTGTCTCTCCTATCTTAGTTGAATCGGAATAGAACAAGGCGGTCCTTGTAGAAGGTTAAATAGCAACTTGAATATCACCGTTGTGGTTTTGCGTAGGTAAGAAGCGTTCTTGCTAGATACCCATAGCAGCCACGTAAAACATGCAACAACAAATTAGAGGACGTCTAACTTGTTTTTGCAGGGTATGCATGTGATATGATATGGCCAATGACATGATGAATTATATTTGATGTATGAGATGATCATGTTGTAATAGTTAATATCGACTTGCATGTCGATGCATACGGCAACCGGCAGGAGCCATAGGGTTGTCTTTAATTTTTGTATGACCTGCGTGTCAATCATTAAGCGCTTTGTAATGCTTTACTTTATCGCTAAACGGTAGCAATAGTAGTAAGAGCATGGTGGGCGCCGACAACCCCGATGGCGACACAATGATGAAGATCATGATGATGGAGATCATGGTGTGGCGCCGGTGACGATGGAGATCATGCCGGTGCTTTGGAGATGGAGATCAAAAGCACGAGTTGATGGCCATATCATGTCACTTATGATTTGCATGTGATGTTAATCCTTTTATGCATCTTATTTTGCTTAGGACGACGGTAGCATTATAAGATGATCCTTCACTAAAATTTCAAGATAAAATTGTGTTCCCCCCGAGTGTGCGCCGTTGCGAAGGTTCGTCGTTTCGAAGCACCACGTGATGATCGGGTGTGATAGACTCTACGTTCGCATACAACGGGTGCAAGCCAGTTTTGCACATGCAGAACACTCGGGTTAGACTTGACGAGCCTAGCATGTACAGACATGGCCTCGGAACACGGAGGACCGAAAGGTCGAGCATGAGTCATATAGTAGATATGATCAACATGTTGATGTTCACCATTGACACCACCTCATCTCACGTGATGATCGGACTTGGGTTGGTGAATTTGGATCATGTCACGCTCGAATGACCGGAGGGATGTCAATTTGAGTGGGAGTTATAATTAATTTGATTAGGTAATAACTCACTAATCATGAACAATAGTCTAAAATGTCTTTGCAAATTTTGGTTGTAGATGGCTCGCGCAGTAGCTCCCCTGAATTTTAATGCGTTCCTAGAGAAAGCTAAACTGAAAGATGACGGGAGCAACTTTGTGGACTGGCTCCGCAATCTGAGGATCATCCTCACAGCTGCCCAGAAGGTTTATGTCCTAAATGCACCGCTAGGTGACCCCCCCGCTCCTGGAGCCTCTGCGGACGTTATGAACGTTTGGCAGACGCGTTCGGATGACTATTCGATAGTGCAGTGTGCCATGTTGTACGGCTTGGAAGGAGGACTTCAAAGACGTTTTGAACGTCATGGTGCATATGAGATGTACACGGAGTTGAAGTTCATCTTTGAGAAGAATGCTAAGATCGAGAGGTATGAGACCACCGATAAATTCTTCGCTTGCAAGATGGAGGAGAATTCGTCTGTCAGTGAGCACTTACTGAAGATGTCTGGGTACTATACCCGCATAGCTGATCTGGGACTTGTGTTCCCGGATGAGGCTATCATTGACAGAATTCTCCAGTCACTCCCTCCAAGCTACAAGAGCTTCGTGCAGCAGTATAACATGCAAGGGATGAACAAGACCATCGCCGAGCTGTTTTCGATGCTGAAAGTCGCTGAGGCAGACATCCAGAAGGAGTATCAAGTGTTGATGGTCAATAAGACCACCAGTTTCAAGAAGAACGGCAAGGGCAAGAAGGGTAACTCTAAGAAGGGTGGCAAAGCAGTTGCTAATCCAGTGAAGAAACCCAAGGCTGGGCCCAAGCCAGAGACTGAGTGTTTCTATTGCAAGGGGAACGGCCACTGGAAGCGGAACTGCCCCAAGTATCTGGCGGACAAGAAGGGGGCCAACAACAACAAAGGTATATGTGATATACATGTTATTGATGTGTACCTTACCAACTCTCGTTGTAGTGCCTGGGTATTTGATACCGGTTCGGTTGCTCACATTTGCAACTCTAAACAGGAACTGCGGAATAAACGGAGGCTGGCGAAGGACGAAGTGACGATGCGCGTGGGAAATGGTTCCAAGGTTGATGTGATCGCCGTCGGCACGCTCGCTCTTCGATTACCATCGGGATTAGTTTTGAACCTGAATAATTGTTATTTAGTGCCTGCGTTAAGCATGAACATTATATCTGGATCTTGTTTATTGCGAGACGGTTACTCATTTAAGTCAGAGAATAATGGTTGTTCTATTTATATGAGTAATATCTTTTATGGTCATGCACCCGAAGTTAGGGGTTTATTCTTATTAAATCTCGATAGTGATGATACACATGTTCATAACATTGATGCCAAAAGATGTAGAGTTGATAATGATAATACCACTTTCTTGTGGCACTGCCGTCTGGGTCATATCGGCGTGAAACGCATGAGGAAGCTCCATGCTGATGGACTTTTGGAGTTTCTTGATTTTGAATCACTTGACACGTGCGAGCCGTGCCTCATGGGCAAGATGACAAGGACCCCGTTTTCAGGGACAATGGAACGGGCAAGTGACTTATTGGAAATCATACATACTGATGTGTGCGGTCCGATGAGTGTAACGGCGCGCGGTGGATATCGTTATTTTCGCACCTTCACTGACGACTTAAGTAGATATGGGTATATTTACTTGATGAAGCATAAGTCTGAAACTTTTGAAAAGTTCAAGCAATTTCAGAGTGAAGTTGAAAATCATCGTAACAAGAAGATCAAGTTCCTACGATCTGATCGAGGGGGAGAATATCTGAGTTATGAGTTTGGTGATCACTTAAGAAAATGTGGAATTGTTTCACAGTTGACGCCACCTGGAACACCACAGCGTAATGGTGTGTCCGAACGTCGTAATCGAACCCTATTAGATATGGTACGTTCTATGATGTCTCTTGCCGATTTGCCACTATCGTTTTGGGGGTATGCGTTAGAGACAGCTGCATTCACTTTAAATAGGGCTCCATCTAAGTCCGTTGAGACAACACCGTATGAACTATGGTTTGGTAAGAAACCGAAGTTGTCTTTTCTCAAGGTTTGGGGTTGCGATGCTTATGTCAAAAGGCTTCAGCCAGAAAAGCTCGAACCCAAAGCGGACAAATGTGTCTTCATAGGATACCCAAAAGAAACAGTTGGGTACACCTTCTATCTCAGATCCGAGAGCAAAGTGTTTGTCGCTAAGAACGGGTCCTTTCTCGAGAAAGAGTTTCTCTCGAAAGAATTGAGTGGGAGGAAGGTAGAACTTGATGAGGTTATTGAACCTCTGCTTCAACCACAAAGTAGCGCAGCACAGAAAGATGTTTTTGTGGAGCCTGCAGAGGTTGAAGAGGAAGCCAATGATGATGATCAAGGAGCTTCTGATCAAGTTACTACCGAACCTCGTAGGTCGACAAGGGTACGCACTGCACCTGAGTGGTATGGTAACCCTGTCTTGGAGGTCATGTTGTTAGACAACGGTGAACCTACGAGCTATGGAGAAGCGATGGTGGGCCCAGATTCCGACAAATGGTTAGAGGCCATGAAATCCGAGATGGGATCCATGTATGAAAACAAAGTATGGACTTTGGAAGTATTACCTGAAGGGCGGAAGGCCATTCAGAATAAATGGATTTTTAAGAGGAAGACGGATGCTGACGGAAATGTCACCGTATATAAAGCTCGACTTGTGGCAAAGGGTTTTTCACAAGTTCAAGGGATTGACTACGATGAGACTTTCTCACCCGTAGCGATGCTTAAATCCGTCCGAATCATGTTAGCAATAGCTGCATATTTCGATTATGAAATTTGGCAGATGGATGTCAAGACAGCGTTCCTTAACGGTTTTCTTAAGGAAGAGTTGTATATGATGCAACCAGAAGGTTTTGTCGATCCAGAGAATGCTGACAAAGTATGCAGGCTCCAGCGTTCCATTTATGGGCTGGTGCAAGCATCTCGGAGTTGGAATCTTCGCTTTGATGAGGTGATCAAAGCGTTTGGGTTTATACAAGTTTACAATGAAGCTTGTATTTACAAGAAAGTGGGTGGGAGCTCTATAGCGTTTCTAATATTATATGTGGATGACATATTGCTGATTGGAAACAATATAGAATTTTTGGATAGCGTGAAGGGGTATTTGAACAAGAGTTTTTCGATGAAGGATCTCGGTGAAGCTGCTTTCATATTGGGCATCAAGATCTATAGAGATAGATCAAGACGCTTGATAGGACTTTCACAAAGCACATACCTTGATAAAGTTTTGAAGAAGTTCAAAATGGATCAATCCAAGAAGGGGTTCTTGCCGGTATTGCAAGGTACAAAGTTGAGTAAGACTCAGTGCCCAGTGACTGCGGAAGATAGAGAAAAGATGAGTGTCGTCCCCTATGCTTCAGCCATAGGCTCTATCATGTATGCAATGCTGTGCACGAGACCAGATGTCAGCCTTGCCATAAGTATGGCCGGAAGGTTTCAAAGTAATCCTGGTATGGATCACTGGACAGCGGTCAAGAATATCCTAAAGTACCTGAAAAGGACTAAGGATATGTTTCTCGTTTATGGAGGTGATCAAGAGCTCGTCGTAAAGGGTTACGTCGATGCAAGTTTTGACACTGATCCGGATGACTCTAAGTCTCAAACCGGATATATATATATTCTCAACGGGGGAGCGGTAAGCTGGTGCAGTTCCAAGCAGAGCGTGGTAGCTGATTCTACATGTGAAGCGGAGTATATAGCTGCCTCGGAGGCGGCAAAGGAAGGTGTCTGGATGAAGGAGTTCATGACAGATCTTGGAGTTGTGCCTAGTGCACTGAACCCAATGACTCTGTTCTGTGACAACACTGGTGCCATTGCTCTAGCCAAGGAACCAAGGTTTCACAAGAGGACCAGACACATAAAGCGACGCTTCAATTCCATCCGCGATTCGGTCAAGGAGGAGGACATAAACATTTGCAAAGTACACACGGATTTGAATGTTGCAGATCCGTTGACTAAGCCTCTTCCACGGGCTAAGCACGATCAACACCAAGACTCTATGGGTGTTAGATTCATTACCTTGTAATGCTAGATTATTGACTCTAGTGCAAGTGGGAGACTGTTGGAAATATGCCCTAGAGGCAATAATAAAAGAGTTATTATTATATTTCCTTGTTCATGAAAATCGTTTATTATCCATGCTATAATTGTATTGATTGGAAACTCAAATACATGTGTGGATAAATAGACAGACTTTGTGTCCCTAGTGAGCCTCTACAGGACTAGCTCGTTGATCAAAGATGACCGCGGTTTCCAGGTCATAGACATGAGTTGTCATTTGATAACGGGATCACATCATTAGGAGAATGATGTGATGGACGAGACCCAAACGTTAAACATAGCTTTTGATCGTGTCAGTTATCGCTATAGTTTTCTGCATGTCAAGTATAAGTTCCTATGACCATGAGATCATGTAACTCACTGACACCGTAGGAGTGCTTTGTGTGTGCCAAACGTCACAACGTAACTGGGTGACTATAAAGGTACTCTACAGGTATCTCCGAGGGTGTCTGTTGAGTTGACATGGATCGAGACTGAGATTTGTCACTCCGTGTGACGGAGAGGTATCTCCGGGCCCACTCGGTAATACGTCATCTCAATGAGCTCAAAGTGACTAAGTAGTTGGTCACGGGATTATGTATTACGGTAACGAGTAAAGAGACTTGCCGGTAACGAGATTGAACTAGGTATAGAGATACCGACGATCGAATCTCAGGCAAGTAACATACCGACGAGACAAAGGGAACTGTATACGGGATTGCCTGAATCCTTGACATCGTGGTTCATCCGATGAGATCATCGAGAAACATGTGGGAACCAATATGGGTATCCAGATCCCGCTATTGGTTATTGACCTGGGAGTGTCTCGGTCATGTCTACATGGTTTCCGAACCCGCAGGGTCTACACACTTAACGTTCGGTGACGCTAGGGTTGTTAGTGAGAAAAGTGTATGGTTACCGAAGGTTGTTCGGAGTCCCGGATGAGATCCCGGACATGACGAGGGTCTCCGGAATAGTCCGGAGACGAAGATTGATATATAGGATGAAAGGTTTCGGAGTCCGGAAGTGTTCCGGAGAGCATCGGGAAATCGGCGGAGTACCGAAAAGGGGTTTCGGGGGTTCCGGAAGCAGTTCTGGGCCTAATGGGCCACAAGGGGGAACACCACAGCCCTCAAGGGGCTGTGCGCCCCCCCCCCCTGGGCCCTCTCCTTGTGCGCCAAGGGGGGTGGACCCCTCTAGGGTGGCCGCACCCCCTAAGCCTTGGGGGGCAAGGCACCTAGGGGGGGAAACCCTAGGGCCAGCCCTGGCCGCCGCCCCCCCCCATGCCCTGGCCGCCGGCCCCCTAGGGGAAACCCTAGGGCGCCCCCCCTCTCATCCTTCCCCCTATATATAGAGGGGTAGAGGGAGGGCAGCCAACACAAGTTCGTGCCTCGGTGCTGCCCTCCCTCTCCCGTAATATCTTCTTCTCCCGCGGTGCTTAGGCGAAGCCCTGCCGGAGTTCTCCTCCAACATCACCACCACGCCGTCGTGCTGCCGGTTCTCCATCAACCTCTCCTCCACCCCTTGCTGGATCAAGAAGGAGGAGACGTCCCCGAGCCGTACGTGTGAAGAACGCGGAGGCACCGTTGCTTCGGTGCTAGGATCTTCGGCGATCTGAATCGCGGCGAGTACGACTCCATCATCCGCGTTCATAACGCTTCCGCTTAGCGATCTACAAGGGTATGTGGATCCTACTCTCCCCTCGTAGTTGCATCTACTAGATTGATCTTGGTGAACGTAGAGAAAATTTTTGTTTTCCATGCAACGTTCCCCAACACAGACACCTTTCATAGACACCACAAAATTCGTTTTTACTTTGGGTCCGTTCTCTTCTTTTTTCGTTGTTAACCTTCTCTTCCGTATTAATCAATAAAGTCAACAGCTAGAGCAAACAATAAAGTCAACAGCTAGAACCACGTCGGAGAAGAAAGCGAGCTTCAAAAGATGGGCATCCATCTGACTGTTATACACAGCTACACACACATACAGAATCTGCACTCTCAATCAGCCGAATCGTGGTAATGAGCTGCAATGTTTTACAATGAACTAATGAAGTGCAGTTTTCAACAACAGCATATTTGAGCAAACGGGGCATCCAATAGAACTGCATCACTCCATCTTTTCCTGCAAAAATGCGTAAAACGAACCTCAATAGCAAACCATACTGTGTGGACAGAGTAAAACGAACCTCAATAGTAAAACGAACCTCAATAATGAGTAAAAATAGTGAGGTGCACAGAGTCAGCGATTTCCCCGCGTGCGTCCTCTGTGTGGACTGCAAGATGAAATTCTGCCCCGAGCCGCTAGACGGCTGCCCCGGCAGAGCGACCACGACCTGAGGCAGCGGCGCCAGGACTAGCGCCGACCCCGACCACCACGGGAGGCATGTGCTGCGGCGGCGACCTGCAGGAGGGGAAGGAGACCGGCGACCTGCCATTGACCTTCCTCGCCTGGGATCCCAAGCAAGATGGGGAGGAGGGCAGAAGGTAGGTGAGCAGAGGCCGTGAGGGAGGTGGATCCATGGATCCCGTGGCTACAGGGGAGGGGAGGGGTGCCATGGCCGCTCAGGGGAGGGAGGCGCCATGGTCGCGGGGGGAGGTGCGGTAAGGGGCGCCATGGCCGCGCGGAGGGCCAAGGGAGCAGCTGATGGGGCGTCGGACCGGTTTCGATTTGCGGCGACGGCCCGTGGAGGGGCGGCGCGGCGGCGGCCTGGGGAGGGACAGCGTGGCTGCGGCTTGGGGAGGGACGGCGCTCCGGCGGCCTGGGGAGGGGCGGCGCTCCGACGGCGCGGGGGACGAAGGTGGTCCGGCGGCCTGGGGAGGGGCGGCGCTCCGACGGCGCGGGGGAGGAAGGTGGTGCGGCGGCGCGGGCAGGGAAGTGGTCCGGCGGCGCGGGGGAAGGTGGTCCGGCGGCATAGGGAGGTGGCGACGCGGTGGGAGGTTGTGGTGCGGGTGTGGAGCACGGGGAGGGAGAGGGGGTGGGTTTTGTTTTTTTTCTTTGTGTCTACAGTTCGGTCGTGGTTAGTTTGTAGCTACAGACGGGTCGGGGGTGTTAGGAGAATAAGCTTTTTGTTAGGAGAATAAGGTATATATATATATGCACACCCTTGTTGTCAGGCCTTTCCAAAGCAGTTCACTCATGATTACTTCTCAAACCACCTGTATGACGAGGAGACGAGGAAGTTATTCATACAACACCCACGGTTCAACATTGAAGTGTCCTGAAGAGGACGAAGGATGGACGTTCAATCATCCACATGCACCGGCCTAAAGTTGCAAAGACCTTCAACATCAATGAAGGCTCAATATTCACCTTCTGCTTCAGCAGTTTTCCAGATGAGATACATCTGTCTATGTACCATATGTGTTGCTAATTTTGAAAGATTATAAATGTTGCATATGAAACTTGGTGATGGTGTAGTTGTGTAATGGGGTAGCTGAGTGCTGAAGCTATATGATGTTGTACTCTGATGTATTTCAATTATGAAAATGAAATATTTTGTGTGATTAATATGAAATGTCAATTAGATTAATAAATGTATTATTAATAATAGGATAATTAGCCTGCTATTTTTTTTTCAAACGGTTATTGAGAAAACACCACGTGTGATGCATTCAATAACGCAAACAGTTTCTAGGAATAAACCATGTTAGATTAATTAACAATCACACACGACACCCCCTTGAAAACTATTTGCGTTAGGCCACCTGGTGCAAATATTTACCACATAAAAACTGTGTGTGAAGGATTCAATAACACAAACGATAAAATTGTTAATACCGTGTGCAATGAAAACACTATAAAAAACGATTTAACAGGAAAAATTATGTGTGATGTACCAACGAACATAAATGTTTTCCTTGGAGCGATTGTGTGGGATGTATATACGGACCGAAATGTTTAGCGGGGACTGACTGTGTGGGATGTACTGACGACTAGAAATGATTTCGCTTGTATAATTATATTTTTTGGAGCACTACTATACGTATAACCGTATTTGATCGCTCGCCGTTCGCACACGACCTCATTTTGCCGAGCGTGTGTGCCAGAAGGGCATATCCCCGACGGTTTCTGGATCGTGTGGGAAGGACCCCCCTGTCGCCCACACTCACTAGGCGAAACTATGCCACACTCACTAAGGTACCTTCGCTTCCACCCTTAATTTGTTATCTCCAATCTCATGTTTTTGCATGACATTTTCCTAAAAGACGCCCCAACTGTTTTATATCTTTATGAGAGTAGTCAAACAAAATTTGACAAAAAATGCCTCTAAAATAAGTGTTAATTAAATAAAATATTTTTTATACATACATATTAATATGAACAGATAAATCACGAGCTAAACTAATGAAGTATTTATGTCCTCATTTCATTTCATGGCCAATTATCTACTTCCTCCATTCCTCGATACAAGTCTTTCTAGAGATTTCAATAGTACTAGAAATTTGCAATGGCTTCTAGGTGCATATGCACACATTGTCTAAATACACATTTTGAAAAGTTGAAAAATTCTGAACAAAAATCCCGCTTGTATATCCGAACATTATATGTGCGTGCACAAATTTTCTGGTGAAAACGAGGTTTTTTCTGACTTGTGTAAAAATGATAATTTCTGATGCTTCATTATAACTATTCATTTTGCATTTCTTTATCTTTTTTACGCAAGCCACAAAAAACGTTGTTTTTCACCGAAACTTTGTGCATGCACATAAAATGTCCGGATATACCCGCGGGATTTTTGTTCCGAATTTTTCAACTTTTCAAAATGTGTATTTAGACAATGAGAGCATATGCACCTAGGAACCAAAACACCGTGTCAGATTCTTACCACTATCAATAGTCTATGATCAGACTGAATGTGGCTCGTAAATGTTTGTGCTGCTTTTCAGCCCTGTACTGAACCCTTCCCTTATATATAGCAGCTCGTCCACGAGGGAGGCCAAGGTGAGCGACCGCACAGGGCCCCCAAAATATTTGGGGGCCCCAAATAGCTAGGACTTAGTATACTGTATATGTTCGGTAATCAGGAATTTAATCTGGCTAGCAGTAAACGTACTACCCAGCAGCAAGGAAGGCCTAAGTAAACGTACCCTTCAGCAACGCCAGCCCACGAGGCCTACTAACACATTCCTGGCCGTTCTATTAATCGCTAACACGCTGCCAATCTCGTCTGCTGCGGCGTTGCCTTCCGCCACTTGCCCAGGACGCCGCCTATGCCCTCCGCCATCGGCGATCGCCCGTCCGCCTCAGTCCTCCACTACTAGTCAATTAGGTATCGTCACATGTTGTCAACTTAATTTTGTCCCATTCTTTATCACTTGTAATTGATTAAGTCAGATCTCCTCGGCCTAGGTTAGGAGTAGTCGAGTAGGACGAAATTATGTGGTCCCTAGGCATGGTAGGTAACGAATTTATTTGTCCATGGTGTTAGATTAGGAGAAGCAGAAATTGAGTTGTTCCTGATCAGATGTAGTACTTGTTTTGATATCTTTATTGACACTAATTAGACAATGTCTTGTTTAAATAATTAGTCATTAATTTTCTTTTGTTTATAAAAATAGGAAGATGTTTATTTCGCGATCCTCGTAACGTGTGCAAGAAATAGATAGTATGATTCAGATTGTGAAAAGTATAAGAAGAATAAAGAACTAGAAGCACAAGTTCAATCTCAATGGGGCGCTCTTGACAGATTTGTTATGAAAGAACATGAGGTTAGTTTATTCCTTTAGCCCCCTTTTATTATATTTTCTAAATATTGTGCAAAAAAAATACTTGAAATTATGTAATAAAGTGAAAGTATGTTTTAGGTACATTAGTTCTTCTATTATATGCGATTTTGAAAAGGTTGGAATCAATTCTGATTTTCGCCCCGGGGCCCCGAATTTGTGGAGGCGGCCCTGCAAGAGATCAGTAGAGGTCGATTCACTCTTACCGAGAGACGAGTCCTTCTTGTGCCAATGGCAACCTGCGACAATGCTCCTTCTCCGCTACCGGATGGCATGCACAAGCCACGGCCTTACCGTGCCAGCCCTTGCCGTGACTTCTTCCTAACTTACCAGCCGTGCACCCCGTCGCAGGTACCAGTTTTGTATAGGGTATCAATCAATTATATTACTACTGCTCCTTTCGTTTCTAAATATAAATCTTTCTAGAGATTTTACAGACTAAATACAAAGCAAAATGAGTGAATCTACACTTTAAACTATGTCTATATAAATTCGTATGTAGACATAGGAGCCATTGCGAATTTCTAGTAAGAATCTACTTGGAAACAAACGCACATAGAAATAGGAACAGAGCAGCGGTCCCAGTATTTTTTTATATACGGATCGATGCGTCGCTGCGATTATATTTTTACACTATTATTTAACCTGTCCATGGATCGATGTGATGCATGTGCGTGGCCAAGTCTGGATGGAAATCCTACCTGCACGGCTGCACATGACCTCCAAAGTCCATGTTGGGTGGACCCGGGTGCTCGCACAGGGCCATCGTCCGGGTGGTTTGCGACGGAAGGCTCTCGAGGCGCCTAATCTACCCGGAAGGCGCGCGCCCGAGCCGCCCGGCCGGGTGGTCCATGACATTGGACCGCGCGGCACGCCAGAAACACTGTCATTGTGTTAGGTAATAGTTCGATCTAGATACCAACAAAAAAAAAGTTCGAACTAGATCTCAATTACACGCAGGAAGGTTGAATCAGGCCCTGTTTGGTTCATAAGTCATAGGACTTATTTTAGTCTCAACTTATAAGTCATAAGTCCTTAAAAAGTCCCTACCTGTTTGGTTCATGGGACTTAACATGTACTAGTAGACCATATTACAACTATAAGTCCCTCCTTGAGAGTCTTATTTGATAAGTCCCAAATGCCCACTTTAAGTCCCTATAAGTCCCCCCTGTTTAGTTTAGATGGGACTTATAGGGACTTATTTAAGTCCCTAGACCAATAAGTCCCTGGAAACAAACACCCTCTCAGTCTCTCCACTCAGATAAAAAAACTTGCTACAGGAAGGAAAACAGAAAAGGAAAGACGCCGTGCCGATTTCTAATCCAAGCCGGGATGCCTCCTCCTCTAATACACTGCGCTTAAGTAGTGTTGTTCCACTCCGGGCCCACGAACCTGTGGTTGGTGTGGCGAATCTTAGTTGTCTTGGCGATGACGCGTCCTTAGCCTTGATTCGTCCACTTGTCTGCCAGCGTGGTACGGTTGGTTGCCATGGCAGTGTCATTGCCTTTCGCTGCCATGGTAGTAGTTTCACCGCCCGTCTCGCCGTCTGCAGTTTGAACGCTGACATCCCCTCCTCCTTGACTTGCGGCTTGCCCCCAAGCCGGCAGATGAGGGAAACAAGATTGTAAGGCAGTGTCATCTTCCCAAGTTGCGTCCACCTCCTCGGAGTCTAACCAACGTACCAGGACCTGCTCTCGGCGCCCTGTAGGTTTGGCGCCATCTTGTTAGCAAGATCTCCATCGGAGTGAGAGCAGCTTGTGGCGGCACCGGTAGAGTCGAAGAAGCTGTTGTTCCTCGACACAGAGCTTGCCGTAACTGAGATACGTGAAAAGCTGGGTGAACTTGCGAACCTGGTGGTAATGCGAGCTCATAAGTGACTGGGTTGATAGCTCTCAATATTTGGAATGGTCCAAAATATTTAAACGACAGCTTGTGGTTGACTCCACAGTGGACTGAAGACTGCACATATGGCTGAAGCTTGATGTAAACCTCGTCGCCAGGTTGAATTGATCGGTGAGTGTGTTTCTTATCAGCTTGCACCTTCATGTCTTGTGGAACGCAGTATTCCAAAAAATTTCTTACGACCACACAAGATCTATCTAGGAGATGCATAGCAACGAGGGGGGAGTGTATGTTCATACCCTTGAAGATCGCAAAGCAGAAGCATTTATTAACGCGGTTGATGTAGTCGTACACCTTCACGATCCGTTTCGATCTAGTACCGAACGTACGGCACCTCCGCGTTCAGCACACGTTCAGCTCGATGACGTCCTCGCCTTCTTGATCCAGCAAGACGGGCGAAGTAGTAGATGAGTTCCGGCAGCACGACGGCGTGGTGATGGTTGGTGATGAAGAACAATCACTGCAGAGCTTCGCCAAGCACTACAGAAACTAGAAGGAGGATAAACTAAAGGGTCGGGGTTGCCGGCACACGGCTTGGTGTATATTGATGTGTCTTGGGTGCTAGCCCTGCCCCTGTATTTATATGTTGAGCCCTGGGGTCGAAACTTGAGGCAAAAGCCTCCTTAAAGTCGGTTTTGCATGAAAGGCAAGAGTCCCACTCGGACTCCAGGGCTAGACGCCACGGTTCCCAGAGTCTACCCCCTAGACGCCAGGGTTCCTAGCGTCTAGCCTCTGGTCTCCGCAAAACTTCCTTTTAAACTTTCCAAAAGCCTCATGGGCTTTCCCCTTTGGCCCAAATAAAGTGTTCTCGTACCCAAACATTTCGGGAAACATCCGGAACCCCTTCCGGAGGTCAAACACTATTATCCCATATATCAATCTTTATCTCTGGACCATTCCGAAGTTCCTCGTCATGTCCGTGATCACATCCGGAACTTCGAATAACATTCGGTCACCAACATACATAACTCATTCAATAATATATCGTCAACGAACGTTAAGCGTGCGGACCCTACGGGTTCGATAACTATGTAGACATGATCGAGACATCTCTCCGGTCAATAACCAATAGCGGAATATGGATGCCCATATTGGCTCCTACATATTATACGAAGATCTTTATCGGTCGAACCGCATAACAACATACGTTGTTCCCTTTGTCATCAGTTACTTGCCCGAGATTCGATCGTCGGTATCATCTTACCTAGTTCAGTCTCATTACCGGCAAGTCTCTTTACCCATTTCCGTAATACATCATCTCGTGACTAACTCATTAGGCATTTGCTTGCAAGGCTTATTATGATGTGTATTACCGAGAGGGCCCGGAGATACCTCTCCGACATACGGAGTGACAAATCCTATTCTCGATCTATGCCAACTCAACAAACACTTTTGGAGACACCTATAGAGCATCTTTATAATCACACAGTTACGTTGTGACGTTTGATAACACAGAAGGTGTTCCTCCGGTATTCGGGAGTTGCATAATCTCATAGTCAGAGGAAGATGTATAAGTCATGAAAAAAGCAATAGCAATAAAACTAAATGATCATAGTGCTAAGCTAACGGATGGGTCTTGTCCATCACATCATTCTCTTAATGATGTGATCCCGTTAATCAAATGAAAACACATGTTTATGGTCAGGAAACATAACCATCTTTGATCAACGAGCTAGTCAAGTAGAGGCATACTAGGGACACTCTGTTTTGTCTATGTATTCACACATGTACTAATTTTTCGGTTAATACAATTCTAGCATGAATAAGAAACATTTATCATGATATAAGGAAATATAAATAACAACTTTATTATTGCCTCTAGGGCATATTTCCTTTAGTCTCCCACTTACACTAGAGTCAATAATCTAGTTCACATCGCCATCTGATTTAATACCGATAGTTCACATCATTATGTGAATAACACCCATAGTTCATATCGCCATGTGACCAACACCCAAAGGGTTCATTAGAGTCAATAATCTAGTTCACATCGCCATGTGATTAACACCCAAAGAGTACTTAGGTGTGATCATGTTTTGCTTCGTGAGAGAATTTTAGTCAGCGGGTCTGTTACATTCAAATCCGTATGTATTTCGTAAATTTCTATGTCTACAATGCTCTGAATGGAGCTACTCTAGCTAATTGCTCCCACTTTCAGTACGCATGCAGATTGATACTTAGAGTCATCTGGATTAGTGTCAAAGCTTGCATCGGCGTAACCCTTTACGACGAACTCTTTATCACCTCCATAATCGAGAAACATTTCCTTAGTCATCAAGTTACTAAGGATATTTTGACCGCTGTCCAGTGATCTACTCCTTGATCACTATTGTACCTCCTTGCTAAACTCATGGCAAGGTACACAATATGTTTGGAACATAGTATGTCATACTTTATAGAACCTATGGCCGAGGCATAGGGAATGACTTTCATTCTCTCTATATTTTTCCGCCGTGGTCAGGCTTTGAGTCTTAATCAACTTCACACCTTACAAATCAGGCAAGAACTCCTTCTTTGATTGATCCATTTTGAACAACTTCAATATCTTATCAAGTCATGTACTAATCGAAAGTCTTATCAAGTGTCTTGATCTATCTCATATAGATCTTGATGCCCAATATGTAAGCAGCTTCACTGAGGTATTTTATTGAAAAACTCCTTTTTAAACAATCCTTTATGCTTTCCAAAAAATTCTACATCATTTTTGATCAACAATATGTCATTCACATATACTTATCAGAAATATTGTAGTGATCTGATGACCCACAACCGTAAGGGATCTATTGCAGCGTTTTCGATAAGTAAGAGTGTCGAACCCAATGAGGAGCAGAAGGTATTGACAAGTGATTCTGAGCAAGGAATAACTGCAAGCACTGAAAGATAACTTTTTAGGGGTTTTCTTGATATAAGCAATACGAAAGTAAAAGCGAGCAAAGTAAAAGGCACTGAGAGTAACAAGTGGCCCAATCCTTTCTGAGCAAAGGAGAGGCCTAGCAACTGAACTTATAAAGGCTAAAGTGTTCTTGAGGACACACGGGAGAGGTAGTCATGTGCTTTCGCCATATTCCGTATCGGTACTATGTTATGTGTTGATAAGTGTTGAGTGGGTGGATCTATGCTAGTACACTCTCTAGACTAAGATGAGTGCACTCTTATGATTAAACACCTTGCAAGCATCCGCAAATACAAGATAGTATTTAAGGCAAAAGCATAACCATAGTAGTACGATTGATGATCCATTGTTCCCTTGTGCAAAAGCGTGCGAACTGGGGTTCAGGTTTCTCTCACTCCGGAGACCCACCGTAAGCATTATTTGTACACAATGCATTCCCCTAGGTCCTTAATAAGGCGAAGTGTTGAGTGTTCGACTCACACAACACCACTAGGCAAATAACAACACAACTTAAGTATCAAACAACACATATTACTTCAACATCATATGACTACTAACAACAAGACTTTTCCCATGTCCTCAAGAACTAAAGTAACTACTCACAAGACATAAAAGAGATCATGATCAGTGGAGATAAATGGATGATAAACAATCTGGACATAATGATATTTCTCCAACAAAACTCAATAGCATTCACCACAAAGTAGTAATCAACACCGATAAAGTAGAGATGATAGATAGTACGGATTACAACACAAGTTTGCAATGATGAGATGAGATTGGATGAAGATGGAGATGGTGCTGATGTTGGGGATGATGTTGATGATGATCTCGATGATGCCCGTGACGATGGTGATGACGATGTCGATGATCTCCCCTTCCGGGAGGTGATCTCCCCGGCGGAATCTGCCCGCCGGAGATGGCTTTTTCTTCTCTGTAGGTCTCCGCCACGGAGCGGCGGCGGAACTCCGTAAAAACTCTCCTTTTTAGGGTTTTCGGATGACGAGGAGTATATAGGCAAAAGGGGGCAGCCGGAACTGGGCCAGGGGGTCCAGGCGCCCCCCCCGGCGTGACCAGGGAGGGGGCCGCGCCAGGTGGCCGCCTGGGCGCCCTGTGGCCCCCCTCTGGTTGCCCTTTTGCGTGCCTTCGTGATCCGTCTGGAAAATGCCCTCCGTCAATTTTCAGGTAATTTGGAGGTATTCTTCTTCAGCAACTCAGCGTCCACTTTTTAACACTGAATCCTGCGTCTGCTGCTTCGGCACCGGAAAGTTGCAAACTGTGTAAAATAAGCCAAAACAACATAAGAACATCATCGTAATGTGAAATATATCGAAGAATAAGGATGAATTACGATACAAAATAGTGATGCATTTTGGACGTATCAACACCCCCATGCTTAGACCTCGCTTGTCCCCAAGCGAATACTGAGCTCGGTAAACCCGTCCACAAGTTTAGAGAGTGAAGTGTCGATAAATAGAATACGGACGAGAAGCATCACAGTTTCTTCACCAACTCAAATATCCTCGACAGCAATTTTCAACTCATAAAGCCCTTATAAAAGAGTGGTAACACTTATAATCAAAAATATGGCTAAGGAAACTCATCAAATCATGGCAAACGTGTCCTTTGGTCAAAGAACAACTAATAGCTTTTACTTTTGCTCTTTCTCTTTATGTTTTGATGAGATTAATTGAAGCTTTTGAAAGAACATGTCATTAGGCAAGAAGTGAAAGTGTTAACACAAAGGAAGATGTTTGCTTTAGCTGGGTGTCGGTGTACTAAGGTAGGGGTACCTAAGTACCCCAACTTGTGCACGGGCAGTAGCAGCTTCCCGCGACAGGGCTTACCACGCGCTTGCCGAGGCCCGCTCCAGACCCCTTTAAGCCATTCAAGAACAAAGTATTCAAGTTAGAAGACAAGACCCCGGCAAGAGGAGCTTGCCGGGAAGGCCGCACCAGGCTCAAGGACATCTTTTCAGCACAAGACCCTGGCAAGAGGTGCTTGCCAGGAAGGACAAAGGATAACACCACGAAGGATACATCGCGGCGCATCGTGCGCCCCGGCAGGGCCCGGGAAGCGGCAAGCTTCCGGGCCCGGCAAGATAGCGGCCCCGGCAAGGTACTTGCCGGGGGAAGCTCACACTGTGTGCCTGCGCTCCAGCTCACTCGGCCACGCGTCGCCCTGGGGCCCTTCCAGGGGCGCGTGGCAGATGGCTGTGCAGCCCGAGGGACACGCTGGCGAGCCGCGGTGACGAGGCTACCGCCGTGGCGAACGGAGACGCATGGACACACGCTTTTGGGGTCGACGGCGACGGGCATTAAATGCCCTTGTCCCCCACCGTCAAGGTTAGGTGAAGACCACTGTTCATGCACTATTACAACTACCACCAAATTTACGCTTTTACCCTCCTCTACGTTGACACCTGTCGGTGACCCCTTTGAACTATAAAAGGAGGCCCATGCACAACGTACAGGGGGTTGGACTCCAGAAACTTGCTCACTCCACGCTCGGTGTAGCTGGTACTGTAGATCTTCAAGCTCCTGAGCTCCAAAAACTCAATATAACCAAAGCAGGAGTAGGGTTTTACGCGCCATCGCGGCCCGAACCTGGGTAAACTGCCTGCGTGTGCCCCTCGATCTGCTCTCCGTGCTCCCTCCGCTCCCTTACCGCAACGTAGAAGGGGCTCCGGTCCCATAGGTGCTCGTGGGAGGACAGTTTCCCCCGACATCTTTGGCGCGCCAGGTAGGGGGCGTCGAGGTTGTGCGAACCTGATCCGGCGCTCACGCGGGCGCATTCTTCATCAACCTCTCCAACTTCGTCTGCTATATCAACATTCCTCCGAAGAAGAAGGCTTCGGAGGTTGGAGGCCCGTCTGCGTCGATCCCACCGCCACCAGAGCCAACGGTTGGTGGGGGAGACGCCGGCGGAAGGGTGGACGCCGGTGGGGACACTCACGGCGCCACCAAGTCCAAGGACAAGACGAACGACCGGGCGAACTCCAAGGCCTCGGTGTCCGTGCACGCACCACGTCCCTCTCAGGAGGTGCCAGACCAGCAGCGGCGTGGTACCGGGGGTACCATACGCTTGCTGGGACGTGGCCAGGCCGGCGAGTCATGGGACGCTCAAGGCCAACGCCCCGGCACGAGCAAGGCGCGGTCGCCGGGACGGGAACATGCTCCTTCTAACGCGGTTAGAAGTCCGAGCGTGTCCCGCTCCTCGCACCGCTCGCCACCATTTCCTTCTTCTCCAGCAGAAGCCATGGCTAGGGCTCAGCTGCTCCTCGACTTCCCTCCAGCGGCGGACAAGGCCGAAGACTGGAGGGCGACGATCCAGAGCCTCATCGCCTTCGCCAACAACGATGCGCCGCAGCAGCCGGCAACTTCACGGCCGAGGCAAGTTGACCAAGCGAAGGCCGACGGCGACAAGACCGCCGGGGGTGCAACTACCGTGAACTCCCCGCCGCGGAAGCAGAAAACGCCGCCCCACCGGATCAACGACGACGACGACTCCACAGCGTCGTCGGATCCGCGGGCCCGCCACGATCAGCGCCAAGTCCTCGACGACAGGCGACAAGAGGACGCTCGAACCCGCATCGAGCGTCGACGAGAAGCTCGAAGGCAATCTGATCAGCGCGCTGGGACCGCTGTCGACATGCACGCGCCCGGTGAACCAGGCGACTTGACGTACGCGGCAGGTTGCCCTGCGTTCACCCGAGAGCTGCGGCAAGTCCAGTGGCCCAGCATGAAGAATTTCAAGCCCGACGTACCCGAGAAGTACGACGGCAAGACACACCCCTCGGAGTTCCTCAGCATCTACACCATTGCGGTGCAGGCTGCCGGGGGACGCGACGAGAAGATCCTAGCCAACTACTTCCCGCTCGTGCTTAAGCCAAACGTCAGGTCTTGGCTTATGCACTTGCCGGAGAGCTCCATCTCTTCATGGGCGGATCTGTGCCACCAGTTTGTCGGCGCCTTCACAGGCGGCCACAAACCTCACGGCCAGGAGAGCGATCTCCACATCTTAGCTCAGAAGGAGGGAGAGTCCCTGCGCAAATACATCCAAAGGTTCAGCCGTGTGCAACACAACATTCCCGATGTCCACCCTGCCGCGGTTATCAGCGCGTTCCACCAGAACGTGCGTAACCGCCGGATGAGGGAGGAGATGGCCATGACCAAGATCCGGGACGACAGCGAGCTTTACGCTCTAGCTGACAAATGTGCACGTGCTGAAGAGGGGAGGAGACTCCCCGGAGAGGATACTGGCGCAGGAGGAAGCGACAGCGAGGATGCCGCCCCGGCAAGGAAGGGCCGGCGACGAAACAAGAAGAAGAAGAGCAAGGAAGTGCTAGTTGTCGAGCAGTCCGGCAAGGAGGCTCCCGCCAAGAAGACACAGGCTGGTGGCTCCGGCAAGGAGCCCGCCCCTGTAGCGGCAGCCGACAAGCAGGACGGCTCCGACAAGCAGTACTGCAAGATCCACCGCACCAAGGGCCACGACCTCCAAAACTGCAAAAGGGTAGAGTACCTCGTAGAGCAGCAGAAGGCTGAATACGAGCGTCGCGACAAGGAGAAGGCCCAAGGAGGCGGAGGAGAGCCCAGCAAGAAGCGACCGTTCAATGGCCGGGGAGGACGCCACGGCAAGGCCAAGCAGCGGCAAGGAGACAGAACTCCCCGGGGCCGCGACAAGGACGAAGACGAAGACGATGATGAGGATATGGACGAAGGAGACAACAGCGAGCAGGAGTTCCAGAAGGCCACAGAAGTGCTGTGCGTCGATGGAGGTGCCTTTCTGCACACTTCCCACCGCCAACTGAAGCAATGGGTGCGGGAAGTGAATGCAGCTGAGCCGCCCGTCGAGTCGCGCAGGCTCCTAAAATGGTCCGGCACGCCCATCATCTTCGACCTTGAGGATCACCCTGACCGCACAACCGCGGTCGGGTGCTTGCCGATGTTGGTTTCACCAACTATCCGCAACCTCAAGGTCACCAAGATGTTGGTTGACGGCGGGGACGGCCTCAACTTGATCTCCTCCGCTGTGATCAAGAAACTACAGATCCCCGACAGCGAGCTCGAAGAAACCGGGACGTTCCAAGGAATCAACCCGGGAAGGAGCAGGCCGAAGGGGAAGGTTACAATGCCAGTGACCTTTGGAGGGGAGCTCAACTTCAGGACGGAGAGGATTACGTTCGACGTCGCCGATATCCCATTACCATATAATGGGATACTTGGCCGTCCTGCCCTCGCCAAGTTCATGGCAGCTTCCCACTACGCCTATAACATGCTCAAGATGCCGGGGCCGATAAGCATCATCTATGTCCCCGGCGACAAGAAAGATGCGCTTATTTGCGCCGACAAGATCTACCGGGATGCAGCAGCCATGGTAGATGGCAAAACACTTGCCGCTGAAGCTCCCGGGGGGAAGACCAAGACCAAGTCCGGCAAGAGCTCTGGAGCCCACTCCGGCAAACGCACCTCTTCGGAGTGCTGCGCTGCCGTCGAGGACGCACCATCGAGCTCCACCGGCAAGTGCAAGAAAGGAATGGCAGCTCCACCGGCAACCAAGAAGGTGTCCGCCAAGGAGGACGGCACTGGTGGTACCTTCACCATCAGTGCTACACTCGACCCCAAATAGGAATGCGCGCTCGTTGCCTTCCTGCGGGCGAATGTAGACGTGTTTGCATGGCAACCGTCTGACATCCCCGGCGTTCCCAGGAAGGTAATTGAGCACAAGCTTGCTGTTTGTCCTCATGCGCGGCCCGTCAAGCAGAAGGTCAGGAAGCAAGCCGTGGAGCGCCAAGAGTTTATCGCCGAAGAGATAAAGAAGTTGGAAGTAGCAGGCCTGGTTAGAGGCGTAATCCATCCTACGTGGTTGGCCAATCCAGTTGTTGTGCGCAAGGCCAATGGGAAGTGGAGACTTTGTATAGACTTCACTGATGTGAATAAAGCATGTCCCAAGGATCCATTTCCCTTGCCGCGTATTGACCAGATTGTTGACTCCACCGCCGGATGCGAGTTGCTTTCATTCCTTGATGCATACTCAGGTTACCACCAGATATTCATGGCTAAGGAAGATGAAGAAAAGACTGCATTCATTACTCCATGCGGCACATACTGCTTCATACGCATGCCCTTTGGATTGAAGAATACAGGCTCAACATTTGCATGGGTGGTGCACACTGCTTTTGAGCCACAAATACACAGAAATGTAGAAGCATACATGGATGATATAGTGGTCAAGAGCAAGAGCAAGGACACCCTGATCCAAGACTTGGAGGAAACCTTTGAGAATCTGCGCAAGATACAACTCAAGTTGAACCCCGAGAAGTGCGTCTTCGGAGTCCCCTCCGGCAAGCTTCTCGGGTTCTTCGTGTCCCAGAGGGGAATTGAAGCCAATCCCGACAAGATTAAAGCCATTGAGCAGATTGAAGCCCCGAAGCGCGTCAAGGACGTAAGAAGACTTGCTGGTTGTGTGGCTGCCCTCAGCAGGTTCATCTCAAAGTCTGCAGAACGCGCCCTGCCTTTCTTCAAAATTTTGAAGAAGGCATGTCCTATGAAATGGACTCCGGAAGCGGAGGCTGCGCTGCAAGACTTGAAAGGATACCTGTCCTCCACTCCAATACTTGTCGCACCTAGGCCACAAGAGAAGTTGCTGCTGTACTTAGCAGCAACCAATCAAGTGGTTAGTGCTGCGTTGGTAGCGGAGAGGGAGGCAGAGGAAGAGCCCACATCCCCGGCGAGCACTTCCAGCGACAAGCAGGGGGCTTCCCCGACAAGCTCTGGCCTCGACAAGGACAAGTCTGCGCAGGAACAAGAAGAAGTGCGAAAGAAGATGGTGCAGCGCCCAGTTTATTTTGTAAGTTCCCTCTTGCAGGGAGCTAGATCAAGATACTCTGGGGTGCAGAAGCTGCTTTTCGGCCTCCTCATGGCCTCAAGAAAGCTGCGCCATTACTTCCAAGCACATGAGATAACAGTGCTCACTCGCTTTCCGTTGAAGAGGATATTGCAAAATCCAGAAGCAACAGGCAGGATCGTCGAGTGGGCGCTGGAGCTGTCAAGCTTTGGTCTCAAGTTTGAGAGTACTTCAACCATACAGAGCAGAGCTTTGGCAGAATTTATAGCAGAATGGACCCCAACACCAGATGAAGAAGTTCCGGAGACAAGCATCCCCGTCCAAGAAGCAAACAAGGAGTGGATAATGTACTTTGATGGTGCCTTCTCGCTGCAAGGCGCCGGTGCCGGTGTGTTACTCATAGCACCCACCGGAGAGCACCTCAAGTATGTTGTTCAAATGCACTTTCCCAAGGAGCAAGCGACAAACAATACTGCTGAGTATGAAGGACTGCTTGCCGGCCTCAGAATTGCGGCCGAACTTGGGATCAAGAAGTTAATTGTGCGGGGAGACTCACAGTTGGTGGTCCGACAAGTGAACAAGAGTTACCAGAGCCCTCTGATGGAAGCTTATTTCGATGAAGTGAGGAAGCTTGAAGAACACTTTGAGGGCTTGCAGATGGAGCACGTCCCAAGAGCTCAAAACGATATCGCAGATAGCCTCTCAAAGTGTGCTGCAATGAAGTTACCTGTGGAACCAGGGATCTTCGTGCTCAAGCTAACTCAGCCATCCGTTACACCATCAGTTGGACAAAGCAAGAAGAGGAAGTTGGTGTCCGGCGATTACTTGCCGGCGGATCTTCCCGAAACCGCCGCCAAGGTCACCAAGACCAGCAATCTAAATGCTGAGGAGCAGTCTGCTCCTGCGGACCCAAGGGTCTGTACAGTTGAAGCATGCATTCCCGACAAGCCTTGCCCCGGCAGGCTTGATGGGGAACCCTCAGCTCCGGCAGAACCGCGGGTTCTTGCCGTAGAAGCTGAGGTTCCCGCAGCAGCACTGATGCCTTTAGTCCTTGTTGTTGAGCCTCAAGCTCCAGCATGGGCGCAGCAAATCGTCCGTTTTCTTCAAACTGGAGAACTTCCCGAAGAACCAGAAGAGATAGAGAGGATAACCAGACAGTCAAGTATGTACCAGTTCGTCGACAACGAACTGTACAGAAGAAGACTCAATGATGTCAGATTGAAGTGCATTTCCCGGGAAGACGGACAGAAGCTATTGGCAGAGATACACGGAGGCATATGTGGTCATCACATTGGCGCAAGAGCACTTGCCGGAAAGGCGTTCCAGCAAGGTTTCTTTTGGCCAGAAGCCCTCCAAGATGCAACTGCACAAGTAACCAAGTGTGAAGCGTGCCAGTTCCATGCAAAGCAGATTCATCAGCCAGCTCAAGCTCTCCAGACGATTCCTTTGTCCTGGCCCTTCTCGGTCTGGGGGCTCGACATCCTCGGCCCCTTTCCCCGCGCTGTCGAGGGCTTTGAGTACTTGTACGTCGCAATCGACAAGTTCACAAAGTGGCCAGAAGTGGAACCAATGAGAAAGGTGACAACACAGTCAGCAGTCAGGTTCTTCAGGTCAATAGTTTGCCGTTTCGGGATCCCTAACAGGATCATCACCGACAACGGCACACAATTCACAAGCCGCACCTTCATGCAGTACGTCCAAGACCTTGGCGCCAAGGTCTGCTTTGCTTCTGTTGCTCACCCGAGGAGCAACGGTCAAGCGGAAAGGGCCAATGCTGAAGTGCTGCGCGGACTAAAGACAAGAACCTTTGACAGGCTGCACAAGTGTGGAAGAAACTGGATAGAGGAGTTGCCGGCGGCTCTTTGGTCAATCAGGACGACACCAAATCGAGCCACCGGACAGACACCCTTTGCTCTGGTCTATGGAGCAGAGGCAGTTCTCCCCACGGAATTCGTATACGGATCTCCTCGAGTGCTCGCTTATGACGAGCTCGAGCAAGAGCAACTGCGGCAAGATGATGCATTGCTCCTCGAGGAGGAACGTCTCCAGGCTGCTGTACGAGCTGCTCGATACCAGCAAGCCTTGCGTCGCTATCATAGCCGCAAGGTCAAGGCCAGGAGTCTCGAGGAAGGCGACCTTTTTCTTCGGCGTGTTCAGTCCGCCAAGAATTCCAACAAGTTGACGCCGAAGTAGGAAGGCCCTTATCGGGTGAGACAAGTCACAAGGCCCGGCGCTGTCCGCCTTGAGACCGAAGAAGGCTTACCGGTGAGCAACTCCTGGAACATAGAGCATCTTCGCAAGTTTCACCCATAAGGCGCGGTTGCCGTGATCCGCTCCGGCAACCACCTTTTTTACAAGTCTTGCCACTGAATGCATGTAAACCTTTGTACCGAGTCGGGCGCAGACCCCGTGCATCAGTAAAACTTTTGTGCTTTGCACCATTTGTCATCTCGTGCTTTTCCTTGTACTCGCATGTATCATCTGACATTTCGTGCAGCACATACTCCCGGTAAGCAGTAACAAGATGCAAGGCTCCGTACTTGTATTTCCCCCTCTTTTGTCTTTTTCTCTGAAACAGATGGAGTGTTCCTCGCGCACAAGTTTGCCGGGGGGAAGGAGATAGAAGTATGGACCAAGTGCTGTTCAAGAAAGAAAAGTCTTGCCGGGAAGAAAACAACCCAATGAAAGCTAAGTCACCAAAGTTTGAGCACTCAAATTTTTAAAATTTCCCTGTTACCTTCCTTGAACAAACACACTTTGTATGGAAAACCTGTGCGCGGAGGAACCTACCCGTGGCTAGCCGCGCCCTTACTTTGTTTCGAGCACGCTCAACGGCTTGAGTGAGCTGCGACAAGTGTCGCGCCCTTACTTCGTTTTCGAGTTCGCTCAGCAATTTAAGTGTGCTGCGACTAGCTGCGGCAAGGTTACTTGCCGACAAGGCCTTTGCTAGCAGGCCGCTAAGAGTCCCGTGCTCAGCGCTCGCGGCAAGGGCCCCTTGCCGGCAAGTTCTCCTAAAAGCGCAAGGTGAAAAGCATACAAAGTGGAAGACCAAAAGCAAGGGAGATAACACTGCGTTGATTACCCAAAATAAAAGTATATATATTACAAAGATAGTTTGCCGCTGTTCTAATCAACTACTTCCTATGACTTAATTGGCAGTGGCAAAGGAAGCAAGGTGCCTAATCCCTACGGTCCCCGTCAACCCTCTGGATCTTGCCCACCTTGGCCACAATGTGGGCAACTTGGGCCCTCAACGCCTCCTGATCAGCATCGGGCGGCAAGGTGCGGAGGACGTTGACAAGGTTGATGCCGGGGTTGCGATACACAATCTTCGACAGCACCCGCTCCATGGTGCCCATGCAGAGACGGCGCGCCTCGTTGGCCAGCTGCTCGGGGATCTTCTCCCGCAGTCGTGCAAGCGCCGGCGCCACCCCCCTGAAGAACAGACTCAGTTTGGCGCTATGGGGGAGGTTCTCGTCGGGGGAGTACACGAGATGCTCCGCCCTCAATGCCATCATCTCCATGTCGATGTTGGCGGCGGAGGTGACAAGGTCCTCAGTCCATCGCTCCACCGTCTGCTGGAATTGGGTTTGCGAGACGGCGGTGCTTTCCAGCAGGGCCCTCTCAGCGCGGAGATCTTCCTTCAGCTTTGTCTCGCGGTCCCGGGCAGCGTCAAGCGAGTCAGTAAGGGTGGAGACCTTCAGCTCTAGATCAGCAATTGAGTCCTTGGCGTCAGTGAGCTCTTTACCCTTATCGGAGAGGCGGATTTGCAACTCCGAGTTGGTGTGGGCATCCTTCTCCCGCTCCACGTTCAGCGCGGTGACCCTGTCTTCGCTTGCCTTCAAGAACAGCTCCAGCTGCGCCGCTCTGCCCTCCAGATCCTTCTTGGCAGTCTCTGCGGCAGCGGCATCATTCCTCGCCTCCCGCAGAGCCCCGCCGATGGCCTGCTCCCGAGCGGTGAGGTTGTCCTCGTGACTGTCGAGGTCGACCTTCCGCTGGTTGAGCGCCCCTTCCCGCCGAGACAACTCTTCGGCGGCCAGACGCTGCTGCTCCTCGACCTCGGCTTTTTCGAGGACGAATGCTTGCTGCGCCCCGGCAAGCTCCTCGCGCTCCTCCGCCAAATTCCGAAGGGCCGCCTGGTTGGCGGCACGGAGCTCCGCGGCGCGCTTCTCCAGCTCAGCGCCAGCCTTGGCAGCCAGGGCCTCCCGAGACTCCAACTTCGCCTGCCTGGCCCGGTACAAGGCCAGGAGCCGGCGAAGGAGCCGCTCCTCTTCGGGCTCGTTGCTGTTGCCGGGCGCATCCACAACCTTCAGCCCGGCGGAGGCGAGAACCTCTCCGTCGAAGGTCTCTCCCTCCGCGGGTACCCTAGACGAGGACGCCCACGGGACTTGAATGAAGACCCCGTTGGCGGCCTCCAGATAGACACCCGACCGCTCCGTGGAGGCGGAGTGGTCGGCGGCCGGTGCAGCGTCCGACGCTCCTGCGGCCTCCGGGCCAGTAGTGTGGTCGCCGGTCCCTTCCCCAGCCGCGGCGTCGGCGGCCGGGGCGGTCTCCTTGACGGTTGGCTCATCAGCCCCAGCCATCCCCTCGGCAGTAGTGGCGTTGCCGCCGTCGCCATGCACGCCCTCCTCGGCGGTGGCCTCCGTCTCCATCGGCTCCGGGGCGGGAGGATCTAGTAGAAGAAAAAGAAAAGAAACATCTTCAACCAAATATCCAAAAAGAAGAATTCGAGAAGAAGAAACTACAAGGGGCTTACCTGCGCGGGCCTCTTCGATGACGGGGTCCCTCGCCGGGGAGTTATCCCTTGGCGGCGTAGAAGAAGCCCCCGCCGGCGGAGGGCCTCCGGTGCCCTCCCTTGGCGGTGAGTCATCTCTCGTCGGGGTGCTCGCCCTTGGCGGGGTACTCGCCCTTGGCGGAGTACCCATCCTTGGCGGAGCACCGTCCCTTGCCGGGGAGCTCGTCCTTGGCGGGGAGGGTGGAGCGAGTGGCTCGTCGGGGACAACCTCCTGGTGCTCCTGTGGCTGCGGCTCCACTTCTGCACGAGACAACAAGACATCAGTACTGGCAACGACCTCAAGCGCACCCATCAAGCAGGAAAGTAAACACCCAGACTTACGCTGGGGGCTGCGCTTCGGAGCAGCAGGCTGATCCGGCAAGTCTGCCGCTGGCGCGTCTCCTGTCGCTGCGGCGGGCTCGTCGTCTTCGATCTCGACCACATGGATCTTGGCCCTCTTCGCCATCCGCTGGGTCAAGGTCCTGGAAGCCAAAACCAAATCAAGATCAGAACCAAGCAAGAGAAATCAAGACAAAATCAAAGGAAATGAAAAATTGAAAGTACTTACTCTTCCTCCTCTTCGTCGGAGCTGAGAGCGGAGAAGTCAAACCCCGCCTCGGCTGCTCCAGCGCGAGGAGCTGGAGGAGAGGGCTCCCTCGGGCGCTTGGCGGGCTCCGGAGCTGCGGGCCGTGAAGACCCCGCACCGGTCGTCACTGAAGACCGAGGAGCAGAAGGTACCCCGGAGTCGCTCCGGGAAGACCCCCCTCCACTCGTCGCTCGGGCACGGGGCGCCTCCTTGGCGGCCTTGCTCGTCGTGGGGGCGCGCGTCGCCCGGCGCTGCGGTCGTTGTTCGGGCGCCGGCGGCCTCACCGTCTCGACGGCCTTGCGGAGGCGCTTCTTCGGTTGCGGCGGAGGGCTTGGGCTTGGTGGTGGCGGAGAGTTCTCCGAGGATGAGGAGGCGTCGTCGTCAAGATTCAGGGATCCGCCGGAGTCTTCATCGGAATCACCAGACTCGGCCTCCCCCTCCTCCTCCTCCTCGGCGGGCCCGCTGGACTCAGTCCCGTGCCCGGCAGCCTCGCCAATCCCGGCAGGCTCCCCGGTAGGCTCCCCGGCAAACTCCTCGGGCGTGATCTGCAGAAGCTTGAGGATCTCCTCCTCTTCGGCCTGGCTCACCGCATCCGCCGCCTCCGCTTCATCAACAGTATACCCAAATTCGCCTGCCGCTGCTGCCGCGGCGGCCTCCTCCATCCTGGAGGCAATGTACGCTATATCCCGCGCGGTGGTCTCCCGGGTGAGCCCCTTCTTCTCATCAGCTTTGCGTGGTTTTTCAACCAAGTTGTCGAAGAAGGCTTGCACGGTCTCCGCTGAGGGCTCCAGCCAAGTGGGGACGACACCGTGGGAGTCGCACTCCAGCATTGCCACGCGGATGGCACTGAGGGCCGTGTTGTTGCACAAAGGGACCACTCCGGTCGACGGTTTGAACCACTCCGGGTGCTTGGGGTCGTGTTTGAACAGTTCCCGGACCATCCCCTTCAACTCCAAGACGGTGAAGTTGTAGTTCAACCCGGGGCGCAGCCTCATGCGGTCTGCCGCATTGCCGAACTCCCAAGCAGGCCTCTTCCTTTCCTGCAGAGGGGCGATGCGGCGGCGGAGGAAATCAGCTCCAACTTCACCCACTGTCAGACTGGCAGACCGGAGACGAAGAATCTTAGTTAAAGCGATCTGCAACTTGTCGTCCTCCGGGGCCAAGTCACTCCAATCCTTGCCGCGCACTATGGCAGTCTGGCGCGGCAAGGTGAACTGCTCGGGCTCCTTTTCCAGAATCCAACACCAATCCGCCCTCCACTCCTCCCACTTGCCGCGGAGCTCTCCCTTCAAGTACGCCTCCTTCTTGTTCAGCCTGAAGATCCAAGAGATGCCGCCGAAGAGGGGGGATCCGGACTCTACTCTAGGCGTGAAGAAGTGGCGGAAAAGAGCTACATTTGGGTGGACTCCTACGTAGTTTTCGCACAGATGTGCGAAAACGGCAAGGGTGAGGACGGCGTTGGGGGTGAAATCTAACAGACGGAAGCCATATGTATTCATTACATCGCAGAAGAACTCCGAGAACGGAGGGCAAAGACCTCAGTAGAAGAATGCAGCGAAGAAGTAGTAACCTCCCGGAAACATGTCAACGGACACGGCAGGAAGGACTTGGGTGCGGGGATGATCCTTCGTCTCCCTCGCCCAGAACAGATAGTACTTGTCCCGCAACTCCCTCGGGCCGAGCCTTGGCGGGAAGACCACACTCTTTCTCCTCATGGCCGCTAGCTTTGCCGCCTGCTCAGACTTCTCCTTCTTCGCCTTGTCGCTCTTCGCCTTGTCGCTCTTCGCCTGGTCGCTCTTCGGGGCCATGGCGAGGGCGGCGGGGGAGGACGGCGGGACGGCGGGTGGGGAGGACGGTGGAGGAAGGGCGGTAGCAGGGAGCGGCAGGGGTTTCTGAGAACTCAAGGCGCAATGAAGACGATGGGGGGAACTGCCCCTGCTTCCTCTGCTTTTAAGGGGGAAGTGGGGGACGTTCCGCATTTCCCATTAAAGAATAGGCCACGATCTCTCCCACGACGCCGCAATCGACGCGTGCCGTTAGGGAGGGATGCGGCGGATACGGAGAGGGATACGGCTTGCCGTGGGCCGCGTGTGCCCGTGCACTGTCTTGGACCTGGCCCAACAGCGCTCGGCACCATGTGTGGCCCAGGCCCGGGGGCTCCTGTCGGTGTACTAAGGTAGGGGTACCTAAGTACCCCAACTTGTGCACGGGCAGTAGCAGCTTCCCACGGCAGGGCTTACCACGCGCTTGCCGAGGCCCGCTCCAGACCCCTTTAAGCCATTCAAGAACAAAGTATTCAAGTTAGAAGACAAGACCCCGGCAAGAGGAGCTTGCCGGGAAGGCCGCACCGGGCTCAAGGACATCTTTTCAGCACAAGACCCTGGCAAGAGGTGCTTGCCAGGAAGGCCAAAGGATAACACCACGAAGGATACATCACGGCGCATCGTGCGCCCCGGCAGGGCCCGGGAAGCGGCAAGCTTCCGGGCCCGGCAAGATAGCGGCCCCGGCAAGGTACTTGCCGGGGGAAGCTCACACTGTGTGCCTGCGCTCCAGCTCACTCGGCCACGCGTCGCCTTGGGGCCCTTCTAGGGGCGCGTGGCAGATGGTTGTGCAGCCTGAGGGACACGCTGGCGAGCCGCGGTGACGAGGCTACCGCCGTGGCGAACGGAGACGCATGGACAGACGCTTTTGGGGTCGACGGCGACGGGCATTAAATGCCCTTGTCCCCCACCGTCAAGGTTAGGCGAAGACCACTGTTCATGCACTGTTCATGCACTGTTACAACTACCACCAAATTTACGCTTTTACCCTCCTCTACGTTGACACCTGTCGGTGACCCCTTTGAACTATAAAAGGAGGCCCATGCACAACGTAGAGGGGGTTGGACTCCAGAAACTTGCTCACTCCACGCTCGGTGTAGCTGGTACTGTAGATCTTCAAGCTCCCGAGCTCCAAAAACTCAATATAACCAAAGCAGGAGTAGGGTTTTACGCGGCATCGCGGCCCGAACCTGGGTAAACTGCCTGCGTGTGCCCCTCGATCTGCTCTCCGTGCTCCCTCCGCTCCCTTACCGCAACGTAGAAGGGGCTCCGGTCCCATAGGTGCTCGTGGGAGGACAGTTTACCCCGACACTGGGCTTGGCAAACAACTTACTTATCAAATGATAATGTCAACAAAGATATGATATGACAAATCTTAATGCCACTTTATATGAATGAATCCTCGTTAACATCAAATGTCTGCTCTCTTTAAGAATAGAAGGAAGTAGGAATAACTGACTCATCCTAAAAACTAAGAGATAGACCCCGCTCTAGGGAAGTAGGGAAAACTCATGTGCTATCCTTAAATCAAACAGAATGAAAACAAGTTTTGAGAGGTGCATGATTTGTCAACGAATGCTAATAGATAACTCAATTACTTCTCAGGCTGGACAAGTTTCGAGGAACGGCTCCCGTACGGGGACGATCACATCCCCTAAATCTCCTTTGTTTATCGCTGCCAAAGTTTTCTGATTTCTCATGAACAAAGCGTGAAGGAGGGTTTGTTTGTTGTATTATCTTTTATGAGCCGGGCGCACTCATGCCAGTTCCTTCTCGTATTATGGGTTTGCAGATTAGACATGCAATCCCGGGGTAAAACTTGTCCAACTTAAAAAGATCATGAATTAACTACTACTTCCTCATGAGCTAAAACAGGGGCACAAAATAGAAGATTTTGAACATTTAAGGATAAGACACAAATTCTATACTTTAGGAGGTGGTAGTGGAATACCACGAATAGGAAGGTATGGTGGACTCATATGGAAGGTATTGGTTTAAGGGTATGGATGCACAAGCAGAATTCCGCTTAGTACAGAGTTTAGGCTAGCAAAGGCTTTGAGAGAACAGACAATTGATGATGACTAAGATGCAAAGCAATATAAAGCATAAACATTAAAATAAGCATAACACATCAAGTTGTCTTCCTTGTCAGCATAACACTTCAAGCTTAATAACATAAAGGTTTTGGCTATGTCGCTACTTTAAGAAAATCATGCTTGTTGTTATGACCAAAGCTATATTTGCCAAGATTAAATAAAGTTTTTCAAAGCCATACCTGATATAAGGTCAATACTCCCCATGAGAATCATCATATAAGGTCGACTGCGTGAAGAGAATACCGAGTGCAGCAAAGGAACCAATACACTTCTCATTAATATTCCATCATAGACGACTCCACACTCACGGATACAATCTCTCCACCGAGGGAGTGATAGACCTCAATGCACACACCTATTTCATATAATAACCTCCCTAGACATGATACGACTCTACTTGACTCTAAAAGACAAAAGATAAAGATAAAGATACCGGGCACTCCCCAAGCTTGGAACAAGCCAAGGGAATGCCATTACCCAAGGAGATTTCACTCCTCATTCTTGTTGACGTTGATCACGTAGTCCTCGGCGAAGCGCTTCCATGGAAGGGGTTCTCCAGTTTCATATGAGAAGTTTGTCTCCTGAATCCTGCATGCAGCACCCATACCCATGCGCATAAACCTTAGTTCATACTCACAGTTCTGGTGATGTAGATCATAAATTTGCCCTTGGAGTTCTTTAATTCTTTCTTCAGATGCGGTGATGCTTTCCCACATCTCCTTCATCTCCTTCAGGAAGTAGGTCTTCAGCTCATTGATGATGTCAAAGTTAGCTTCAACACCACGCTCGATCATCTTCTTGTACTTGAAGACTTCTTGCTCCACTTCTTATAGCCTGGCCTGGATGCTCCCCTCCTTCGTAGGTCCCTTCAGATCTTCTTGATGGAGGACACCGTCCTCCATCCGAACAACCTAAGGGTGCTTCTTCACCTCAACGAGGTAAGGGTTGATGACGTTGACGACGAACTTGTCCTTGGAGGAACTTGGAGAAGCCATGGCACCTAGGTCCAGCTGAAAGATTTCCTGGCAGAAACAGATCGAAAAGAAAACACACGAAATCGCGAGATACGTTGCCGGAACAATCCGGGCAAATATATAGCAAACATTTATGCATAGAAAGGAAGGTAACAAGCTAAAGCGGGGTCGGAGATGGACTCCTGGGTGCCCAGGCGGCCTCCCGGCGCGGCCAGGAGGTAGGGTGCGCCAGGGGGGCGCCTGGGCCCCCTGGAGCTTGTCTCCGGCCCCACTTAGGCTTACAATTTTACTAATTTTGCGAAAACTCATAATATGGAACTTTTATGGCGGTTCGCGATGTTTCCTTACCGTAATACATACCTTTTCTTATTCTGCTTCTGCTGGTGTCTGAAACAGGGCTGCAACATGTTCTTCGTGAGTTGTTGTGTATATCATATTCACATCAACATTGACAGGGTCTCCTGCTATGTAATGCTTAAGTCTTTGCCCATTCACAACTTGAGGTTTGGTGCCTTCAAAATTGTTAATCTTGATTGCACCAGACCGATAGACTTCTTCAATATGAAACGGCCCTTCCCACCTAGAAAGTAGTTTGCCTGGAGAAAACCTGAAACGAGATCTAAACAACAAAACTTTATCACCAACATTAAATTCACGTTTCAAAATCCTCCTATCATGCCACTTCTTTACCTTTTCCTTGAACATTTTAGCGCTCTCGTAAGCTTCACTTCTCCACTCATCTAGAGAAGTCAAGTTCATGAGACGCTTCTCACCAGCTAACTTTGGGTCAGCATTAAGCTCTCTAACAACCCAGAAAGCCTTGTGCTCTAATTCTAATGGCAAATGGCAAGCCTTGCCATAAACCATCTTATAGGGGGACATGCCCATGGGGTTTTTGTAAGCAGTTCTATATGCCCACAAAGCATCTCCTAACTTGTTTGACCAGTCCTTTCTATTTCTATTAACTGTCTTCTGTAAGATCAACTTGATCTCTCTATTGGTGAGCTCAACTTGCCCACTAGTTTGAGGATGGTACGGTGAAGCAATTCAATGATTGACATCGTACTTGGCTAAAGCTTTTCTAAAAGCTCCATGCGTGAAGTGTGATCCTCCATCAGTCATGAGATACCTAGGTACACCAAACCTAGGGAAAATCACATCTTTGAGCATTTTCAAAGATGTCTTGTGATCAGCACTTTCAGTGGGGATTGCTTCAACCCACTTGGTCACATAATCAACAGCTACTAAAATGTGAGTGTACTTGTGCGAAGAAGGAAAAGGACCCATAAAATCAAAACCCCAGCAATCAAAAGGTTCAATCACTAGTGAGTAATTCATAGGCATCTCATTCCTTCTACTAATGTTACCAACTCTCTGACATTTATCACAGGCAAAAAATAATTTCTAGCATCCTTAAAGAGAGTAGGCCAATAAAAACCTGATTGAAGAACCTTATGTGCGGTCCTCTCACCGGCATGATGTCCTCCATAGGGACTATCATGACATTGTCTGAGAATGTCCTTCTGCTCATGTTCCGGTATGCATCTTCTCACGATCCCGTCTGGACCTTCTTTGAAAAGATGTGGGTCATCCCAAAAGTAGTGCCTCAAATCATGAAAGAACTTCTTTCTTTGCTGAAATGTTAAACCTGGAGGCAAATACTTTGCAACGATAAAATTAGCATAGTATGCAAACCAAGGATCGGAAAGAGATTGTACTTTTACAACGGCAAGTTGCTCGTCTGGAAAAGTGTCGTTGACTGGGATGGGATCATGCGGTATATCTTCCATCCTTGAAAGATTGTCCGCCACCGGATTGTCTTCTCCTTTCCTATCAACAATCTGCAAATCAAATTCTTGAAGGAGTACCCATCTGATAAGCCTTGGTTTGGCATCCTTCTTTGTCATAAGGTACTTAATTGCAGCCTGGTCAGTATGAATAATAACTTTGGAATCAACAATATACTGCCTAAACTTATCACAAGCAAACACTACAGCTAAGAATTCCTTCTCAGTAGTAGCATAATTCTTTTGAGCACTATCAAGGGTTTTACTAGCATAATATATAACATTCAATTTCTTATCGACCCTTTGCCCTAAAACATCTCCAACAGCAAAATCACTAGCATCACACATAATCTCAAAAGGTAAATTCCAGTCAGGTGGTTGTACTATATGAGCGGTTATTAAAGCTTTCTTAAGAACTTCAAAAGACTCCTTACAATCTTCATCAAATACAAAAGGAACGTCCTTCTGGAGAAGTTTAGTGAGGGGTCTCGAAGTCTTAGAAAAGTTTTTAATAAATCTTCTATAGAAACCAGCATGACCGAGAAAACTGCGAATACCTTTGATGTCCCTTGGATAGGGCATCCTTTCAATTGCTTCGATCTTGTCCTTGTCCACCTCAATTCCCCTTTCGGAAATCTTGTGACCAAGAACAATTCCTTCGTTAACCATGAAGTGGCACTTCTCCCAATTGAGTACCAGATTTGTCTCCTCACATCTCTGCAAAACTTTATTAAGGTTGTGGAGACAATGGTCAAAGGAAGTTCCATAGACGGAGAAATCGTCCATGAAGACTTCCACAATCTCCTCACAGAAACCATGAAAGATAGCAGACATACACCTTTGAAAAGTAGCAGGGGCATTACATAAACCAAAAGGCATACGCCTGTAAGCATAAGTACCAAAGGGACAAGTAAAAGTGGTCTTCTCTTGATCAGCAGTGTTAACATGTATTTGAGAGAAGCCAGAATAACCATCGAGGTAACAAAAGTGGGTATTTTTGGATAACCTCTCAAGCATTTGGTCGATGAACGGCAGCGGGTAGTGATCCTTCCTGGTTGCCTTGTTCAGCTTCCTGTAATCAATACACATTCTATATCCAATAATAATTCTCTGAGGTATTACTTCATTCTTATCATTAGGAACCACAGTTGTACCTCCTTTCTTAGGAACACTATGTATCGGGCTTACCCACTTACTATCAGCTATAGGGTAGATAATACCTGCGGCTAGAAGTTTGAGAATCTCAGTTCTTACAACATCCATCATCTTCGGGTTCAACCGTCGTTGATGATCAACAACTGGTTTAGCATCAGGCTCAAGGTTGATAGTATGTTGACAGATAGATGGACTAATCCCCTTAAGGTCATCAAGGGTATATCCAATTGCACCTTGGTGTTTACGAAGTACTTCCAATAGTCGCTCTTCTTCATATCCTGAAAGGTTAGAGTTGATAATAACAGGATATACTTTCTTTTCATCTAAATAAGCATACTTGAGCGTATCGGGAAGAGGTTTAAGATCGAACACCGGGTCTTCTTTTGGTTTTGATAAAATTCCCAAAGGTTCAACCGGAAGGTTGTGCTTCAGGATAGCAGGTTGTCTCAAGAATATTTCATCTAGTTCATTTCTTTCCTGCATATGCAAATCATTCTCGTGGTCCTCCATATATTGCTGCAAAGGATCATTAGGGGGAATAGCAATAGAAGCAATACTTTCAATAATCTTATCATCACTAGGTAAATCGGTACCACGAGGCTGCTTAGAGAACCTAGAAAAATTAAATTCATATGGCTCACCATTGAATTCAACAGAAACTTTACCTTTCTTGCAATCTATTATAGCTCCACAAGTTCTAAGAAAAGGTCTATCAAAAATAATAGGACAAAAATTGTCCCTCTCTGAACCAAGTACTAGAAAGTCGGTAGGGTATTTTACCTTTCCACATAAGACTTCAACGTCTCTCACAATTCCGATAGGAGAGATAGTTGCTCTGTTTGCAAGATGAATGGTAACATCAACTCCTTCAAGTTCACAAGGGGAAATCTCACCGATGATCTCTTCATAAACTGAATAGGGGATAGCACTAGCACTTGATCCCAAATCGCATAGCCCATAATAATTGTGATCTCCTATTTTAACAGATATTACTGGAGTACCTGAAATTGGGCCTTTATTCTTGGCTGTGACAAGGTTAGTGGAAACAACACAAAAATTTACATGGGAATCCAAAACATCATTAGTAACAAGGTCTTTAACTAATGCAACTTGAGGATCGACCTTGATTTGGTCCTCAGGCACATCAATTCTTCTCTCACTTTTATTTATTATGCCTGTCACAAGAGAGTGCTCCCTTATCCTTGCAGGAAAAGGAGGCTTTTCATATATAACTGCAGGCAAAATAGGGTCAGCAACATGAATATCAACAGGTAACTCTTTGAAAGGCTCATGATGCTGATCTCTCTTCTTTTTAAAAGAATCAACGTGAGAGGCAAAATCCTTACAGAAATCAATCATTAGATGTGAATCAAGACCAATCTTAGAGCAAAAGGTATTGAAGTAATCAGTTTTCACATAGCTCTCAATATAATCATGCTCATAATTTATAGCGGGTTCAATACCTTTATCGATTTCCCAATCTTCGGTATTCCTCTGGATCCTTTCAATGAGATCCCACCTTTCTTCAACACTCTTCGTCTGAAATACCCCACTAGAGGAGGCATCCATCATCTCCTTATCCTGACGAGAAAGCCTGGCATAAAAAAAATGTAAGTATAATTTCCTTGGGGAGCTCATGAATAGGACATTTGAGCATTAGGGACTTCAATCTCCCCCAAGCTTGAGCAATGCTTTCTCCGTCACGAGACCTAAAGTTATAGATATAATTCCTGTCTCGATGAATTTCATGAAGAGGATAAAACTTGGTATAAAAGAGAGACATAAGCTCTTGCCAATCAAGCAAGTGTGAGTTATCGAGAAGCTTATACCAACCTGAAGCTTTATCTATAAGCGATACAGAGAACAATTTCCTCATGACAAACTCCATTGACACACCTGCGAGCTTAAATAATGAACATAGTTGTGACAGATATAGCAAGTGTTCACAGAGATGTCTGTCTCCTGCATAACGATTAGCCAAAACATAATCGATAATACCAGTTGGTATTTTATAGGGCACAACTTCAGTAGGGGGAGGAGCAACCACCACAGGTATGGGGCGTCTTCCCACAAGCAACGATCCAATAGCAAGGTTGTCCATAAGGACCAAGAGTAGCAACAGCAAAATGAAAATAGAAATATAAAAACTTCCTTACCAGCTTCACTTACCAATAGCGCTACACTCCCCGGCAACGGCGCCAGAAAACGGTACTCGATGACCCACAACCGTAAGGGATCTATTGCAGCGTTTTCGATAAGTAAGAGTGTCGAACCCAACGAGGAGCAGAAGGTATTGACAAGTGATTCTGAGCAAGGAATAACTGCAAGCACTGAAAGATAACTTTTTAGGGGTTTTCTTGATATAAGCAATAGGAAAGTAAAAGCGAGCAAAGTAAAAGGCATTGAGAGTAACAAGTGGCCCAATCCTTTCTGAGCAAAGGAGAGGCCTAGCAACTGAACTTATAAAGGCTAAAGTGTTCTTGAGGACACACGGGAGAGGTAGTCATGTGCTTTCGCCATATTCCGTATCGGTACTATGTTATGTGTTGATAAGTGTTGAGTGGGTGGATCTATGCTAGTACACTCTCTAGACTAAGATGAGTGCACTCTTATGATTAAACACCTTACAAGCATCCGCAAATACAAGATAGTATTTAAGGCAAAAGCCTAACCATAGCAGTATGTGATACGTCCAAAACGTATCTATAATTTCTGCTTGCTCCATGCCTCTTTTGGGTGATATTGCTATGATATTTATACACTTCCATACACTTTTGATCATATTTGGACTAACCTATTAACTCAGTGCACCCCAGTGCAAGTTTCTGTTTTCGGCTGTTTTTGTATTTCAGGTTTTCCCATTACGAGAACTGTCAGAAAAATACCGGAAAAAATATATAAAAATCAGCGTTCCAGAAGGTTCCTGGTAGCCGAAGTACAACCGG
>LR738710.1:209003519-209065434 GCA_902687465.1 Secale cereale
GGGGGGGGGGGGGGGGCGCCTGGGCCCCCCCGAGCCCCGTCTGGTGCCCCCCTTTGGCATATATTTAGACCGTCTCCCAAAACCCTCGAGACGGGAACTCTTTTTCGCGATCTCATCTCTGTTTCGCCGCCGTCGCCGCTTCCAAGATCGGGAGCACCAGGAGAACTCTTCTCGGCAACCTGTTGGAGGGGAGGATCACCACCGGGAGCTTCTCCACCACCATGGACGCCTCCCGGATGAGTTGTGAGTAGTCTCCCTTGGACCAAGGGTCCATGACCAGTAGCTATGTGATGTTCTCCTCCCGTTCTTGTGCTTCACTAATTAGTCCTCGTGAGCTGCCCTACATGATCGAGGCACATATGTAATCCTTATGCTGTTGCTATGATGAGTTTGCTGGGATCCGATGGATTATGAGATTATGTTCAGATTGTGTTTGAGTAATATATTTGATTCACCTCTTTTATATTTATGTTCGTAAGTAATTCTTGCATGTTCTCCGTTGTTATTTATTGCTTTGGCCAAGTAGTAGGTAGTGACTCCAAGAGGGAACGTTATGCTTGATTGTGGGTTCATGCCCCTCGATGACTAGCTTGAGTGACAGAAACATGAGTCTAGGGGATGTGCTATTGCCACAAGGGGGAAAACAACGGTGCTTGTGCCCGCGGGTGCAAGGATTGTTTACTTTACGCAAAGTTCTTTTAATGCAGTTGTCTGTTGCTTTGAGTTTACACTATGGGTGGGACTCGCAACTTAATACCAGCGAGATGTTCTTGATAGATATCTCAAGGTGGATGATTAGTAGTAGATATTGATGGATTTCGGTCTACTTACCTTGGCATACCGCCCATGCTTTGAACCTCTACCTTTCTTGCAACTTAGTCAGCGTTGGTTTGCGCACATGGTCCTGTCAATTGCCCAGCTGTAATTCGTTTACCTCACATAGCTGTTTTATCGTCTTTTGGGAGAGAGACATCACTAGTGAACATCATGAGACTCCGGTCCATATTACCATCATTAATCACATCCACTATTTACTTTCCACTTTTATTTACTATTGCAATTATATCTATCACTACTATCATTTGCGTTTGATCCTTTGTAAACTACAAGGCCGGCGGGATTGACAACCTCTCTATACTCGTTGGGAGCAAAGTTATTTGTATCTGTGTGCAGGTCCACGTTGATTGCTAATATATCTGGCGCCGTTAGCAGTTGACACCTTCTTGTTGAAACTGGGAGTCTTAGGGAAATCGATCCTTGGTATTGCCAAGGGAAAACTTCCGTTACACTGCATCTCAAACCTTCCACTTGGGGTAACCAACGAGGGGCGAGAAGCCATCAGTACGATCGATCCATTGTTCCCTTGTGCAAAAGAATGCGAACTAGGGTTCAGGTTTCTGTCACTCCGGCAACCCACCGTAAGCATTCTTTGTACACAATGCATTCCCCTAGGTCCTTAATAAGGCGAAGTGTTGAGTGTTCGACTCACACAACACCACTAGGCAAATAACAACACAACTTAAGTATCAAACAACACATATTACTTCAACATCATATGACTACTAACAACAAGACTTTTCCCATGTCCTCAAGAACTAAAGTAACTACTCACAAGACATAAAAGAGATCATGATCAGTGGAGATAAATGGATGATAAACAATCTGTACATAATGATATTTATCCAACAAAACTCAATAGCATTGACCACAAAGTAGTAATCAATACCGATAAAGTAGAGAGGATAGATAGTACGGATTACAACACAAGTTTGCAATGATGAGATGAGATTGGATGAAGATGGAGATGGTGCTGATGTTGGGGATGATGTTGATGATGATCTCGATGATGCCCGTGATGATGGTGATGACGATGGCGATGATCTCCCCTTCCGGGAGGTGATCTCCTCGGCGGAATCTGCCCGCCGGAGATGGCTTTTTCTTCTCTGTAGGTTTCCGCCACGGAGCGGCGGCGGAACTCCGTAAAAACTCTCCTTTTTAGGGTTTTCGAATGACGAGGAGTATATAGGCAAAAGGGGGCAGCCGGAAGTGGGCCAGGGGGTCCAGGCGCCCCCCGGCGCGGCCAGGGAGGGGGCCGCGCCAGGTGGCCGCCTGGGCGCCCTGTGGCCCCCCTTTGGTTGCCCTTTTGCGTGCCTTCGTGATCCATCTGGAAAATGCCCTCCGTCAATTTTCAGGTAATTTGGAGGTATTCTTCTTCAGCAACTCAGCGTCCACTTTTTAACACTGAATCCTGCGTCTGCTGCTTCGGCACCGGAAAGTTGCAAACTGTGTAAAATAAGCCAAAACAACATAAGAACATCATCGTAATGTGAAATATATCAATGAATAAGGATGAATTACGATACAAAATAGTGATGCATTTTGGACGTATCATGATCCCACTCACTCTCTTGTAAATACATGCTTCATCGTAAGTCTGTATAAATCCATATGCTTTGATCACCTCATCAAAGCGTATATTCCAATTCCGAGATGCTTGCAGCAGTCCATAGATGGATCGCTGGAGCTTGCACACTTTGTTAGCACTTTTAGGATCGGCAAAACTATCTGGTTGCATCATATACAACTATTCTTTGAGATATCCATTAAGGAATGCAGTTTTGACATCCATTTGCCAGATTTCATAATCATAAAATGCAGCAATTGCTAACATGATTCGGAAGACTTAAGCATCACTACGGGTGAGAAAAAACTCATCGTAGTCAACTCCTTGATCTTGTCGAAAAAACCTTTTTGCGACAAGTCGATCTTTGTAGACAGTGACATTACCATCAATGCATGTCTTCCTCTTTGAAAATCCATTTATTCTCTATGGATTGCCAATCATCGGGCAAGTCAACCAAAGTTCGTACTTTGTTCTCATATATGGATCCCATCTCAGATTTCATGGCCTCAAGCCATTTCATGGAATCTGGGCTCATTATCGCTTCCTCATAGTTCGTAGGTTCGTCATGGTCTAGTAACATGACTTCCAGAATAGGATTACCGTACCACTCTGGTGCGGAACATACTCTGGTTGACCTACGAGGTTCGGTAGTAACTTGATCTGAAGTTTTATGATCATCATCATTAACTTCCTCACTAATTGGTGTAGGAATAACTGGAACTAATTTCTGTGATGAAGTACTTTTCAATTTGGGAGAAGGTACAATTACCTCATCAAGTTCCACTTCCCTCCCACTCACTTCTTTCGAGAGAAACTCTTCTCTAGAAAGGATCCATTCTTAGCAATGAATATCTTGCCTTTGGATCTGTGATAGAAGGTGTACCCAACAGTTTCCTTTGGGTATCCTATGAAGACACATTTCTCCGACTTGGGTTCGAGCTTATTAGGTTGAAGCTTTTTCACATAAGCATCGCATCCCCAAACATTAAGAAATGGCAACGTTGGTTTCTTGCCAAACCATAGTTCATAAGGTGTCGTCTCAACGGATTTAGATGGTGCCCTATTTAACGTGAATGCAACTGTCTCTAATGCATAACCCCAAACGATAGTGGTAAATCGGTAAGAAACATCATAGATCGCACCAATCTAATAAAGTACGGTTACGACGTTCGGACACACCATTACGCTGTGGTGTTCCGGGTGGCGTGAGCTGTGAAACTATTCCACATTGTTTCAAATGAAGACCAAACTTGTAACTCAAATATTCGCCTCCACGATCAGATCGTAGAAACTATATTTTCTTGTTACGATGATTCTCTACTTCACTCTGAAATTCTTTAAACTTTTCAAATGTTTCAGACTTGTGCTTCATTAAGTAGATATACCCATATCTGCTTAAATCATCAGCGAAGGTTAGAAAATAACGATACCCGCCGCAAGCCTCAACGCTCATCGGTCCACATACATCTGTATGTATGATTTCCAACAAACCTGTTGCTGGCTCCATTGTTCCGGAGAACGGAGTTTTAGTCATCTTGCCCATGAGGCATGGTTCGCAAGCACCAAGTGATTTATAATCAAGTGATTCCAAAAGTCCATCAGCATGGGGTTTCTTCATGCGCTTTATACCAATATAACCTAAACGGCAGTGCCACAAGTATGTTGCACTATCATTATCAACTCTACATCTTTTGGCTTCAATATTATGAATATGTGTATTACTACGATCGAGATTCAATGAACCATTCACCTTGGGTGTATGACCATAGAAGGTTTTATTCATGTAAACAGAATAACAATTATTCTCTGACTTAAATGAATAATCGTATTGCAATAAACATGATCCAATCTTTTTCATGCTCAACGCAAACACCGAAATAACATTTATTTAGATTTAGCACTAATACCGAAAGTACAGGGAGTGTGTGATGATGATCATATCAATATTGGAACTACTTCCAACACACATCATCACCTCACCCTCAACTATTCTCCATTTATTCTGCAACTCTTGTTCCGAGTTACTAATCTTAGCAACCGAACAAGTATTTACCTAGGGGCTACTATGAACACTAGTGAGGTACACATTATCAATATGTATATCAAGTATACATTTGTTCACTTCGCCATCCTTCTTATCCACCAAATATTCGGGGAACTCCGCTTCTAGTGACCATTTCCTTTGCAGTTAGAAGCAGTCAGTTTTAGGCTTAGGTCCAGCTTTGGGCTTCTTCACGGGAGTGAAAACTTGCTTGACATTCTTCTTGAAGTTCCCTTTCTTCCCCTTGCCCTTTTCTTGAAACTAGTGGTCTTGTTAACCATCAACAATTGATGCTCTTTCTTGATTTCTACCTTCGTTGATTTCAGCATCACGAAGAGCTCGGGAATCATTTTCATCATTCCTTGCATATTATAGTTCATCGTGAAAGTTCAATTAGCTTGGTGATAGTGACTAGAGAACTCTATCAATCACTATCTTATTTGGAAGATTAACTCCCACTTGATTCAAGTGATTGGAGTACCCCGACATTCTGAGCACATGCTCACTAGCTGAGCTATTCTCCTCCATCTTGTAGGCAAAGTATTTGTCAGAGGTCTCATACCTCTCGACATGGGCATGAGTCTGAAATATCAATTTCAGCTCTTGGAACATCTCATATGCTCCGTGGCATTCAAAACGTTTTTGAAGTGCCCGGTTATAAGCCATAAAGCATGGCACACTAAACTATCAACTAGTCATCATACTGAGCTTATCAAACGTTCATAATGTCTGCATATGCTCCTGCAATAGGTTTGTCACCTAGCGGTGCATCAAGGACATAATACTTCTGTGCAACAATGAGGATAATCGTCAGATCATGGACCTAGCCCGCATTATTGCTACTAACATCTTTCAACTTAGTTTTCTCTAGGAACATATCAAAAACATAGGGGAGCTATAACGCGAGCTATTGATCTACAACATAATTTGCAAATACTATCAGGACTAATTTCATGATAAATTAAATTTCATTTAATCATATTACTAAAGAACTCCCACTTAGATAGACATCCCTCTAGTCATCTAAATGATCACGTGATCCAAATCAACTAAACCATGTCCGACCATCACGTGAGATGGAGTAGTTTTCAATGGTGAACATCTTATGTTGATCATATCTACTATATGATTCACGCTAGAACTTTCGGTCTCCAGTGTTCCGAGGCCATGTTTGTACATGCTAGGCTCGTCAAGTTTAACCCGAGTATTATGCATGTGCAAAACTGTCTTACACCCATTGTATTTGAACATAGAGCTTATCACACCCGATCATCACGTGGTGTCTCGGCACGACGAACTGTTGCAATGGTGCATACTTAGGGAGAACACTTGTACCTTGAAATTTTGTAAGGGATCATCTTATAATGCTACCGCTGTACTAAGAAATATTAGAAGCATAATAAGATAAACATCACATGCAATCAAAATATGTGACATGATATGGCCATCATCATCTTGTGATTTTGATCTCCATCTCCATAGCATCGTCATGATCTCCATCGTCACCGGCTTGACACCATGATCTTCATCGTAGCGTCATGGTCGTCTCGCCAACTATTGCTACTACTACTATCGCTAACTCATAGTGATAAAGTAAAGCAATTACATGGCCTTCGCAATTCATACAATAAAGAGACAACCATAAGGCTCCTACCGGTTGCCGATAATTGACAAAACATGATCATCTCATACAATAACGTATAACTCATCACATCTTGACCATATCACATCACAACATGCCCTGCAAAAACAAGTTAGCCGTCCTCTACTTTGTTGTTGCAAGTTTTACGTGGCTGCTACGGGCTTAGCAAGAACCGTTCTTACCTACGCATACAAAAAGCATAATGATTATTTGTCAAGTGTGCTATTTAAACCTTCACAAGGACCGGGCATAGCCACACTTGATTAAACTAAAGTGAGAGAGACAGACACTCGCCGGTCACCTTTAAGCAACGAGTGCACGCAACGGTGAAACCAGTCTCGTGTAAGCGTACGTGTAATGTCAGTCCGGGCCGCTTCATCTCACAATACCACCGAATCAAAGTATGACATGCTGGTAAGAAGTATGACTATTATCGCCCACAACTCATTGTGTTCTACTCATGCATATCATCTACGCGTAGACCAGGCTCATGATGCCACTGTTGGGGAACACAGTATTTCAAGATCCTACGATCACACAAGATCTATCTAGGAGATGCATAGAAACGAGAGGGGAGTGTATCTTCATACCCTTGAAGATCACAAAGCGGAAGCGTTTATCAACGCGGTTGATGTAGTCATACACCTTCACGAACCGTTTCGATCTAGTACCGAACGCACGGCACCTCCACGTTCAGCACACGTTCAGCTCGATGACGTCCTCGCCTTCTTGATCCAGCAAGACGGGCTAAGTAGTAGATGAGTTCCGACAGCACGACTACGTGGTGATGGTTGGTGATGAAGAACAATCTCTGCAGGTCTTCGCCAAGCACTACAGAAACTAGACGGAGGATAAACTAGAGGGTCGGGGTTGCCGACACACGGCTTGGTGTATCTTGTTGTGTCTTGGGTGCTAGCCCTGCCCCTCTATTTATATGTTGAGCCGTGGGGTCGAAACTTGGAGCAAAAGCCTCCTTAAAGTCGGTTTTGCCCGAAAGGCAAGAGTCCCACTCGGACTCCAGGGCTAGACGCCAGGAATCCTGGCGTCTACCCCCTAGACGCCAGGAATCCTGGCGTCTACCCCCTAGACGTCAGGGTTCCTGGCGTCTAGCCTCTGGTCTCCATAAAACTTCCTTTTACACTTTCCAAAAGCCTCGTGGGCTTTCCCCTTTGGCCCAAATAAAGAGTTCTCGTACCCAAACATTTTAGGAAACATCCGAAACCCCTTTGTGATGCCGGGATAATCAAGCTATAGTAAACCTCTACTAATGATGCCACATCACCACAATTACTGTTGTTAATTTCGTGTTGATTCAAACCGATTCAAATTTCAAATTTAAAACAAAGGCAAATAATTAAAGTTCTCAAAAGTCAAAAATAAAATGTTCTAAATGTGGCAAATAATCCTTAAAGAATAGTGGTGAAAAAATCAACATTTATTAAGTATTTATATGTCCTAAAATATTTAAAACAACATAAAAATGATTAATTAAATGTCTTTTTATAATTTATAAATTATTAAACTATGTTATTTGGGAGTCAAACTTTTTGTAGGAGTGGGCTAAAGTATTGCAATAATTCAGGTACTAATTTTGTATTTTACAAAACTAAAATTAATTAGAAAGTAAATGGAAAACAGAAAGTAATAAAAAGAAAAACAGAAAAGAAAATGAATGAAAGAAAAGAAAGAAAAGTAAAAGGCCAAAGTGCACTGTGCACTTAGGCCTGCTAGCATAGTGGTGGGCCCAGCCCACTAGCAGGTTGTACCCTTCCTCTCCCTGTTCACAACCGCGCTGGACGGCGCTCCCGCGTCCATGGCGCGGATGGCCACGCGTTGGCCATCCCGCGGCCACCCCCGTTGCCCCCGGTGACCTACAAGATGCTCGCAGCCTTCCCTAACCCTAGATGCCCCCCAGATACCCCTCTCGCCCCAGATTCCCTCTCCCCCTCCTCGCCCGACGCGCCCATCACCGTCGCCGCACCAGCACCGCCACCACCGCCATCCCCGGGCGCCTTCGACATGTCCCACCGCATCGCCATCCTCCTCTACACCCTCCTCGACCACGCACTGGAGTCGGGGCCACCTGCAGCGACCGCTCACCGTCGTCTTCCTCGTCGGGACCCGCCACACGCCGTCGCCGATTCGGTCGACTTCGACCAACCCCGGCCTCTCCGAGACTCCCGCGAGCACCACTGTGAGCCACTGCCCCTCCTCCTCCTACTATGTAGCTTGCCCGAACCCTACAACTCGCCTCGTCACGCTCACGCTCCCGCCACCGCGGTCGAGCTCGCCGTCGCGGCCACCGCACGCGCGGCTCATGTCCGACCACGTAATCGTGCTCCCTTCATCACCAAGATGCTGCCCGTGCCTCTAGTTCGACGTGTAGCTGCTCGTAGCCCCAATCCCGCCAGGCCCGTGCTCCGGCCACCGCTGCCATCGACGCGGCACTCACCTCCGGCCACCCCCAGCTGCTCCCACCGCCCCAGTTCGATGCGGCTCGCTCCGCTCGTTCGGGCAAGCCCAACCACGCCCGAAACCGTCGTCTGTGGGCCGTTTCCGGCGAGGTTAGCGTGCCTCTGCCGTGTTTTCGGTCGCCGGCGGTGAACCACCACCGCCGCCCGCCGACGTGGCCTACCGCTGGGGCCCATCTGAGTCACTGCCAGTGGCCCCCTAGCCCGTGCTTACCGGGTTGACCAAGTCAACCCTGGTGACTGGGCGGCCCGTGTCACTGACATGTGGCCCCCATGTTGTTAATCCATTTTTATTAAATAATTAAACTGTTAACTTAGTTCGTTAACTTAACTAGTCACTGACATGTGGGGCCACCCTTTCAATTAACCCCCAGTTAAATTTATCTCTATTAGTTAGTGTGTGTGAATGACAGGTGGGTCCCATCCATTGTTCTAGTGGATAATGCCGGCCCAGTCAGCTCATGAGTCAGTAGCTGGGCCCACCAGTCAGCTTCTGCTGACTGGGTAGTTGACTCAGTCAATTGGCCCCACTGTCAGCCTCTTTGGCACAATGTTGTGTACACTTTCTGTGTACACTTATCATTTAACATTAAATGATTTTCGAATTAATTTAATTAATAGTAATTTCATAATATGTTTAAAACTTCGAAAAAACATATAAATTAATCTATAACTCAGATGAAAATAATTTATATATGAAAAATGACCAGAAAAATGAGACGAACCCGAATACGCTACCTACTTACCTGTCAAATGCCTCCAGCACTGCAAACATGGAACATTTCCCTCCAGATCGTCTATCCGGTAATTGCCTAGAGCTAGGGAAATATCCACAAATATTTTCCCGCTCTGTCTGTAACGTGTAGCACCGTGTTAGGCCACCCCTAGCACCACGTATCGATGTGTTATGCTTTGTGTTGCTTTGATTGCTCTGTTATTTATTGTGTTCCCCCTCCGTTCTTCTTTCCGGGAGACCCCGAGATCCCTGCCGATAACCCCGGGATCGACTACATCGACTCCTCCTCCTCCTTCTTGCCAGAGCAACCAGGCAAGCCAACCCCCTTGATCACCAGATATCGCCCACTCTCTTCCCTCTAACTCGTGCATTAGGTTTGCTACTGTTGATGATTCGTTAGCTCCTACTCTGTTGCATAGCCTGTCATTGTTGCTACAACTGTTGATACCTTTACCTGCTATCCTAATGCTTAGTATAGGATGCTAGTATTCCATCAGTGGCCCTACATTCTTGTCTGTCTGCTATGCTATACTATTGGGCCGTGATCACTTCGGGAGGTGATCACTGGTATATACTATTACATACTCATGATGTTGATTCAGAGATAGGGGCCGAAGGGGCAGGTGGTTCCACACAGGTAGAGGTGGGCCTGGGTTCCCGGTAGCCCCTTGATCTTTACTTTGTGGCGGAGCGACACGGCAGGTGATAACCCAAAAGTGTAGGGGATCAGTTGTAGCCTCTTTCGATAAGTAAGAGTGTCGAACCCAACGAGGAGTTAAAGGTAGAACAAATATTCCCTCAAGTTCTATCGACCACCGATACAACTCTACGTACGCTTGACGTTTACTTTACCTAGAACAAGTATGAAACTAGAAGTACTTTGTAGTTTGCGGGATAGATTTGCAAGAATATAAAGAGCACGTAAATATAAACTAGGGGCTGTTATAGGTAAAGAAGTAATAAAGTTAATATAGCGAGTGTGGAAAAGTGGTGGTAGGAGTTGCGAAATTGTCCAGAGGCAATTGACTACGTTACTAGACCGATAGAAAGTTTTATGTGGGAGAGGCCACTGCTAGCATGTCATCCCTGACTTGGAATTCTATGCACTTATGATTGGAACTATTAGCAAGCATCCACAACTACTATCGTTCATTAAGGTAAAACCCAACCATAGCATTAAGATATATTGGTCCCCCATCAATCCCGTATGCATCAATTTCTACGCTAGGTTGAAGCTTCTGTCACTCTTGCCCTCCAATACGTAGTCCTATCAACATACAACTAACCCTATGGTGTGATCCACGCGCGCGCTCATATGATGGGCACCAAAGGACAGCAACATAACCACAAACAAATTAAATCAATCATAGCAATTCACCAATCACCGATAGGACAAAGAAAATCTACCCAGACATCATAGGATGGCAACACATCATTGGATAATAATATGAAGCATAAAGCACCATGTTCAAGTAGAGGGTACATCGGGTTGCGGGAGAGTGGACCACTGTATATAGATGGGGGAAGGTGATGGATATGTTGGTGAAGATGACGAAGGTGTTGGTGTAGATCGCCGTCACACGATGATGCACCCGGCGGCGTTCCGACGCCACCGAGAGAGAGAGGGGGAGAGAGCCCCCCTCCTTTTTCTTCTTCCTCGGCCTTCTCCCTAGGTGGGAGAAGGGTTTCCCCTCTGGTCCATGGCCTCCATGGCGGCGGAGGGGCGAGAGCCCCTCCGAGATTGGATATGTCCCTCTGTCTGTGTCTGTTTCTACGTTCCCAGATTCTAGCCTTTCACCGTTTCTTATATTCCCGGAGATCCGTAACTCCGATTGGGCTGAATTTTGGACACAATTTTTATCCGGATATTAGCTTTCCTGCGGCGAAAGAAGGGCACCAACCGCCTTACGGGGTGGCCACGAGGGTCAGGGGCGCGCCCACCCCCTGGGGCGCGCCCCCTGCCTCATGGGCCACTCGGGCATCGTCTCACGTTGATTCCACTTCCCAAAATTCACATATATTCCAAAAAAATCTCCGTCCGTTTTCCCTGTTTGGACTCCGTTTGATATGGATATTCTACGAACAAAAAACATGCAACAAACAGGAAATGACTCGGGGCACTGGATCAATATGTTAGTCCCAAAAATAGTATAAAAAGTTCCCAAAAGTATATGATAGTTGTATAATATTGGCATGGAACAATCAAAAATTATAGATACGGCAGAGACATATCAGCATCCCCAAGCTTAATTCCTGTTCGTCCTTGAGTAGGTAAATGATAATTTTTTTTGATGTGGAATGCTACCTAGCATAATCTTGATCATGTAATCTAATCATGGCATGAATATTAAGACACGAGTGATTCAAAGCAATAGTCTATCATTTGACATTAAGACAATAATACTTCAAGCATACTAATAAAGCAATCATGTCTTTTCAAAATAACATGGCCAAAGAAAGTTATCCCTACAAAATCATATGGTCTCGCTATGCTCCATCTTCACCACACAAAGTATTTAAATCATGCACAACCCCGGTTTTAGCCAAGAAATTGTTTCATACTTTAGTATTCTCAAACTTTTTCAACTTCCACGGAATACATGAGCATGAGCCATGGACATAGCACTATGGGTGGAATATAAGGTGGTGATAGACAAAAGGAGGGTGAAAGTTTCACATCAACTCGGCAAATCAATGGACTATGGAGATGTCCATCAATCGATATCAATGTGAGTGAGTAGGGATTGCCATGTAACGGGTGCACTAAAGCTATAAGTGTATGAAAGGTCAAAGGAAAACTAGTGGGTGTGCATCAAGTTGCTTGCTCATGAGGACCTAGGGCATTTGAGGAAGCCCATCATTGGAATATACAAGCCAAGTTCTCTAATGAAAATTCCCACTAGTATATGAAAGTGACAACATAGGAGATTCTCTATCATGAAGAACATGGTGCTATGATGAAGCACAAGTGTGGTAAAAGGATAGTAACATTGTCCCTACTCACTTTTTCTCTCATTTTTTTATTTTTTGTTTTGGGCTCTTTGGCCTCCTTTTTTTTTTGGTGGGCTTCATTGGCCTCTTCTATTTTTTATAACCTCACATGAGACAATGTTCTAATAATGATGATCGTCACTCTTTTATTTACTTACAACTCCATACTAGAACAAAAATATGACTCTATATGAATGCCTCCGGCGGTGTACCGGATGTGCAATGATCTAGCATAGCAATGACATGAAAAGACGGACAAGCCACGAAAACATCATGCTAGCTATCTTACGATCATGCAAGGCAATATGACAATGATGGTGCGTGTCATAATAAACGGAATGGTGGAGTTACATGGCAATATATCTCGTAATGGCTATGGAAATGCCATAATAGGTAGGTATGGTGGCTGTTTTGAGGAAGGATGTAAGGTGGTTTGATGCACCGGCGATAATTGCGCGGTACTAGAGTGGCTAGCAAGGTGGAATGGTGAGAGTGCGTATAATCCATGGACTCAACATTAGTAATAAAGAACTCACATACTTATTGCAAAAAATTATTAGCCATCGAAACAAAGTACTACACGCATGCTCCTAGGGGAAGGGTTGGTAGGAGTTAACCATCGCGCGATCCCGACCTCCACACAAAGGATGACAATCAGAAAATAAATCATGCTCCGACTTCATCACATAACGGTTCACCTTACGTGCATGCTTCGGGAATCACAAACCTCAACACAAGTATTTCTACAATCCACAACTACCCACTAGCATGACTCTAATATCACCTTCTTTATATCACAACTATTGGAATGAATCAAACATATCATATTCAACAATCTACAAGTTTATGTAGGATTTTATGACTAAACATGTGAATGACCAATTCCTATCAACTCTCTAAATAGATATAAGTGAAGCAAGAGAGTTTTAATTCTTTCTACAAAAGATATGCCCACACTCTAACAAATATAAGTGAAGCAAAAGAGCATTCTACAAATGGCAGTTTTCTATGTGAGGAGAAACAGGCAATCCAAACTTCAAATGATATAAGTGAAGCACAAGAAGCATTCTATAAAGCCATACTCAAAAGATATATGTGAAGTGCAAAGAGCATTCTATAAATCAACCAAGGACTTTCTCATACCAGCATGGTGCATTTATTAAAAGAGAAATAAAAAACACACGATGCTCCAAGAGTTTACGCATATCATGTGAATGAAACGAATCTGAAAACATACCGATACTCGTTGAAGAAAGATGGGATGCCTTCCGGGGCATCCCCAAGCCTAGACGCTTGAGTCTCCTTGAATATTTACTTGGGGTGCCTCGGGCATCCCCAAGCTTGAGCTCTTGCCTCTCCTCCTTCTCCTCATATCGGGACCTCCTCGATCTTCGAACAATTCATCCACACAAAACTTAACCGAACTTTTAGTGGCGGGCTTAGTGCATATGATCAATAAAATCCCGTCATGTACTGCTCTAACATTATTGTATAATTATGAACAAACATTACCCACGGTATGCTATCACAATTATATGTCCCCAAGTCAAGGAGACTTCAACAAGATTTCAAACATATGCAAAAAATGAAGCTATAACATCAATCTATGAAAACAGGACAGTCTGTAGTAATCTGAACATTAACCATACTTCTGTAACTCTAAAAATTATGGAAGAATTATGAAACATCAACAATTTGTATAGAAAGAATTTGCAAAAAGTTTCAGATCCTTTCGACATTCCAGTAGAAAATGTAAAATCGCGCACTACAATCGAAGTTTCTGTTTTTGCACCGCACAAACCAACAAGCAGTTTAATCATCCTAAAGGAAACTCTTGTCACATTATTTTTATAATATAATGAAATTGTAGAAGGGGATAATTATTTTTGTTGAAAAGTTTCTGTAATTCAAGATTTGCAAAGTTTCTATGGGCATGAACAAAGTTCAAGGAGCTCCCCCATTTCAACGGTGCTCGTCCTTCTTACTTCACTTTTCTTTTTGAAAATGTTTTAGGTTCCCCTCTTAATTTTTTTGTTTTTAAACTTTATAAAAGCACATAACAGAAATAAATGACTCTCTAAAACTTCCGAGTTGTCTCCGTGGCAGCGCTTTCTTTAAAGCCATTAAGCTAGGCATATAGTGCTCAAGTAATGGATCCACCCGGATCCCAAGGTATATCAAAGCCAATTTTAATTAGAAATGATTTGGCATTTAGTAGTGAGCACAAAGTGATATGTGCCATGCAAAAACAAAGTCCAACTCTCTTCCTATGCATAGGCATGTCATACAAGAACAATTCATGCACATCAAGTAAAGGCCAATGCATAGTATAAGAAGTTTCTTGCAATTTCATCGTGTTGGAAACATAGAGAGGCGGAGATGTAGTTCCTCTCTCATAATAATTGCAAGTAGGAGCAGCAAGCACATGCATATTAGATTCATCAAAAAACACCATCTATAGTAGTAGAACGCAACCCATCAATATAATCCTTAATAAGTGCAAACTTCTCCGACATAGTGTAGTTGGGAGAATTCAAAAAGATAATAGGACTATCATGTGTGGGTGCAATAGCAACTATCTCATGTTTAACATAAGGAACTATAGCAAGTTCATCTCCATAAGCATAATTCATATTGATATCTTGGCCACAAGCATAACAAGCATCAATTTCATCAAAAAGGGATATTTCAAACGAATCCAAAGGATCATAGCAATCATCATAGCATTCATCCTTCGGTAAACACGAAGGGAAATTAAACAATGTATGGGATAAAGAGTTACTCTCATTAGAAGGTGGTCACGGGTGATCAATCCGCTCTTCCTGCTTTTGTTCTTCGCTCTCCTCCTCATCTTTTTCATCCAATGAGCTCACAATGTCATTAATTTCTTCTTCCATAGACTCCTGCAAAATATTAGTCTCTTCTTGGACATCGGAGACCTTCTCAATAAACAAATCAATATAGGCATTGTATTCATAATTCTCATATAAATATTTCAATATAGCAAAATTTTCAGGCCTATAAACATCATCATCAAAAGCTTCATACCTTTTAAACAGAGATTCAATTCCATAAGCACCCTTAAAAGCAACGAATTCTCCTATTTGTTCCACATCATAATAATCATATATACCATTAGCATAAGAAGCTAAGGTTTCATCATCATTAAATTCGCATGAAAAGGGAAGGTGTGGAGCCTTCATCCTAGAGCAACAAGTATAATCATATCTCAAGCATAGTTGCCGAGCATACCAATGCAACATATAAATTTGATCCCATAATAGTTTCCCTTTTTGTGTCAAGCGATAATCCCTCAATTATTCATGTTGATCCAACCTTACTCCCATTATATAGTTGAATGGGGTTTTCTCAGGATTATCAAAGTAGTACATAATATTTTTCACAAAATGAGCATCGAGGGTTTTAGGAGGTTCCCCATCTCCATGAGTAGCAAGTACACCTAATTTTTTTGGTATTTCGTGTTCCATATCCATAAATAAAGATAGAGAACAACTTATAACAACAAATAAAATATACTTAGTGATAAAGCAAACAAACACACACGAGAATATTCACCCCACGCTATTGCTCCCCGACAACGGCGCCAGAATAAGGTCTTGATAACCCAGAAGTGTAGGGGATTAGTTGTTGCCTCTTTCAATAAGTAAGAGTGTTGAACCCAAGAAGGAGCTAAAGGTAGAACAAATATTCCCTCAAGTTCTATCGACCATCGATACAACTCTACGCACACTTGACGTTTACTTTACCTAGAACAAGTATGAAACTAGAGGTACTTTGTAGTTTGCGGGATAGGTTTGCAAGAATATAAAGAGCACGTAAATATAAACTAGGGCTGTTATAGGTAAAGAAGTAATAAAGTTAATATAGCGAGTGTGGAAAAGTGGTGGTAGGAGTTGCGAAATTGTCCCTAAGCAATTGACTACGTTACTAGACCGATAGCAAGTTTTATGTGGGAGAGGCCACTTCTAGCATGTAATCTCTGACTTGGAATTCTATGCACTTATGATTGGAACTATTAGCAAGCATCCGCAACTACTAACGTTCATTAAGGTAAAACCCAACCATAACATTAACATATATTGGTCCCCCTTCAATCTTGTATGCATCAATTTCTACGCTAGGTTGAAGGTTCTGTCACCCTTGCCCTCCAATACGTAGTCCTATCAACATACCACTAACCCTATGGTGTGATCCACGCGCGCGCTCATATAATGGGCACCAAAGGACAGCAACATAACCACAAACAAATTAAATCAATCATAGCAATTCACCAATCACCGACGGGACAACGAAAATCTACTCAGACATCATAGGATGGCAGCACATCATTGGATAATAATATGAAGCATAAAGCACCATGTTCAAGTAGAGGGTACATCGGGTTGCGGGAGAGTGGACCGCTGTAGATAGATGGGGGAAGGTGATGGAGATGTTGGTGAAGATGACAGCGGTGTTGGTGTAGATCGCTGTCACACGATGATGGCCCCGTCGGCATTCCGGCGCCACCGGGAGAGAGGGGGAGAGAGCCCCCCTCCTTCTTCTTCTTCCTTGACCTTCTCCCTATGTGGGAGAAGGGTTTCCCCTATGGTACATGGCCTCAATGGCTGCGGAGGGGCGAGAGCCCCTCCGAGATTGGATCTGTCTCTCTCTCTCTCTCTGTTTCTGCGTTCCCAGATTCTGGCCTTTCACCGTTTCTTATATTGCCGGAGATCCGTAACTCCGATTGGGCTGAATTTTGGACACGATTTTTATCCGGATATTAGATTTCTTGCGGCGAAAGAAGGGCACCAAACGCCTTACGGGGTTGCCACGAGGGTCAAGGGCGCGCCCACCCCCCAGGCGCACGCCCCCTGCCGCGTGGGCCACTCGGGCATCGTCTCACGTTGATCCCACTTCCCAAAATTCACATATATTCCAAAAAAAATCTCCGTTCGTTTTTATCCCGTTTGGACTCCGTTTGATATGGATATTCCGCGAAACAAAAAACATGCAACAAACAAGAACTGGCACTGGATCAATATGTTAGTCCAAAAAATAGTATAAAACTTGCCAAAAGTATATGATAGTTGTATAATATTGGCATGGAACAATAAAAAATTATAGATACGACGGAGACGTATCAGTAGGTCACGACCACCTAGGAGACAGGTGGGCCTGGCTCTGGTCGTTGTCCACGGTTATTTCATAATAACACGCTTAACGAGATCTTGGTATTTGATATGAGTCTCGCCATTGGCCTCTACGCACTAACCACCTACGTGGGAATAGTTATGGCACTCGATGTCGTGGTATCAGCCGAAACCTTCTTGACGTCAGCGACTTAGCGGCGCATGCCGGGTTGGACTGGAACACTCGCACTTGTATAAGGGGGCTAGGTCTGCTCACCGACCGAGTTTGCAACATACATGAGAGCAAAGGGCGATGGCCCATGACCCCTGCGCACATAGGACTTAGAGCGGCGTGCTGACCTCTCTGTTATGCATAGGTAGGGCTGCCACGTGTTGATCTTCCGAGGCCGGGCAAGACCCAGGAAAGTGTGTCTGGCCAAATGGGATCGAGTGTGCTGGGTTATGTGGTGCACCCCTGCAGGGAAGTTAATCTATCCAAATAGCCGTGTCCCTCAGTAAAAGGACGACGCAGAGTTGTACTCCGACCTCATGACAACCAGAACCAGATACTTCATAAAACACACCCTTACCAGTGCCAGATACAACCAGTGATCACTTTCCCACTGGGCGACGAGGGGAGGATCGCCGGGTAGGATTATGCTATACGATGTTACTTGGTGAACTTACCATCTACTCCTTTCTACTGTTGCAAGACGGAGGCTGCCAAAAACGAGGATACTTGTTACTTTCCAGCCTTCTACTGCTGCAAGATGGAGGTTGCGATAAGCGTAGTCTTCGATTGGATTAGCTATCGCCCTCTTATTCTGGCATTCTGCAGTTTGTCCCACATATATTACCCCTTGACACATATATCATTGCATATGTAGTGTAGATCCTTGCTTGCGAGAACTTTGGATGAGTACTCACGGTTGCTTTGCTCCACCTTTTCCCCCTTTTTCCTCTCTTCTCGGATGATGCAACCAGATCGGTGGAGTCCAGGAGCTAGAGGATCCCGAGGATGTTTCTATGTGGAGTTCGGCTTCGAGGAGTAGTTAGGAGGTCCCAGGTAGGAGGCCTTGCCTTTTTGATCATTGCTACATTTGTGCTAGCCTTCTTAAGGAAAACTTGTTTAACTTATGTCTGTACTCAGATATTATTGCTTCCGCTGATTCTTGTGTATTCGAGCTTATGTATTCCGGCCCTCGAGGTCCCTTGATTGTAATATAAAGCTTGTATTATTTTAATTTGTGTCTAGAGTTGTGTTGTGATATCTTCCAATGAGTCCCTGACCTTGGTCGTACACATTTGTGGGCATGATTAGTGTACAGTCAAATCAACGGCGTCACAAGTTGGTATCAGAGCCGATTGCCTGTAGGAATCCCCCTTCCACACTCCTTGGCCGAAGTTGAGTCTAGTCATTGCAAAACTTTTACTAACTTGGCTCTGTGGCTTACGGGCCCACATCACCATTGGGTGGTATTAGGATCTTTTATTCCTCGTCTTTGCTGTGGGAATCTGATCTCTCTTCTATTCGTGTTAAATGATTTTACTAATTATAACTCTAGGTTCTTGTTACCAGTTCCTCCCGGAGAGTCCCTCACCCGAGATGATTGCTTGTTGCACCAAAGGATTCAGAAGATACTCTATGATGTTCTCTCGAGGCTTTGTGCCATTGCTTTTGTAATTCCCTTTCATCGATAAACCCCTACGAATGACCATGTACACTTGTCATTTATATAATCATTCCCAGTTGATCTTGTTATTACAAGATACTCCGAAATTCCCTCTGTTGTTCCAAGAATACTTGTGTCTACTGCCTTGCAGTTCATTACCACATTAAAACACTTGCGAATAAATTCCTCGCACATATCGAGTATTCGTTCATCCCCAGTTGATTTATGTATTTCACAGAAGACTTTGAATTAGCATTTGATCTTCCGAAAATCCTCAAGAGCCTATTGCTCTTGAAATTCTTACCTTCCCGCATTATGGTTAATTCCATAGTCTTGTAATATTATTGACATCCTTTGTCATTATCTTTTTGAGTCTGCTGGTTCATTATGATTGCGAATGCTCGCAATCCTTAATCATGTCCTAGAATTCTTCCTTCCCGCTCAGACGTCGTTTTAAAGATGAGCTGGATCTCAAGCAATCGAATTGCCACCCGGTTGTACCCCTCCCTACTCAACTTATCTATCCTTAATTAGAGCATTCGCTTCTGATCCCTTGAATTGGAAATCATAATTTCTTCACATTTGAGCTTTGAATTAGTCAGCTGTTTCTATGATCCAATGCCTTTGCATTGTTTCTTTCTCTGGTTGTGTGTCAGTGATCACATCGACTCCACTATGGACCGTTGGATCCTTTGTTGAAATATCATCCGATAGTGTCCTTCGTATACAAAAAACCTCGAGAAGTTCTTTCCCTGATGCATAATACCTTCGGTAAATTGTATCCTCTGCTTTTGTCAACCATGCTCTACTATCGAGCTTGTGATAATTACTCCTAAAAGTTTGTGGTGTATGGTCCTAAGATGCCCTGATGGGTTGAACCTATGCCCCATAAAGCCGTGTGAACCCGAAAGATTTCACGGGTCATACTCATATGGTATTTCACCTGGTAAAACTTTCAACACTAATGCCATTTTCGAAACAGGAAGTGAATGAAAGGTTGTGCACTTGGAGAGTGGGAGTCGACCTTGAACTTTGTGTTCATGCCCATGGACACGATGCCGATCTTATCATGAAAAGTTCTTATAGAAATAATGATCCCCTTGATATAAGTTCATCTTATAGCTGGGATATGTCCTTTTGCAATCGTGGTTCCGACCATGCTCTCCTTTAATACCATTTCTCGTGCAAGTTTAAGCACTTGTCTTGTGCAGAGCAATACCCCATTCCAACCTCTACTTTGATCTGCCGTCGAGTATTACCCCCTCGTATCTCAAGGGTATTACATAGTTGCATTACTCCTTATGAGTTCTTCATCAAGTAATACTACTCACAAATTTCAGTTGTTCCCCGAGTTGAGTTGTTCGTCACTCGAGAACTCCGACAAGTGACTCGAGTCCATTTTATGGCTCACTACTCATGGTAATTGTTGCTGGGGAATTTAAACTTGATCATGTCATTCTTAGCCTGCTTAGTTATATCATTATCGTGACGATTTTAACTGTGCTACCTAGCCCTTATTCTCAGAGCACAATTTTCGGCGACGAGCTAAGCTTACATCGAGCTTTCAACATCATATTGAATTGTCTTAAGAGATAACTATGATTCTCACATTGCATCTTATCTATAAATATAATAATCTTTGGCTTCACCATTCCTTTTGCTTGTAGCAGTCGCTGTTCGATTGCTTCTTCATGGAGCCTCTCGACAAAATTTGTCGTGATCATCATCAACATTTTGACCCCTTTAGGATATCTATCGAATCCATGATGAGAAATACCATTCTTGCCCTCGATGAACTGTGTTATCATCGACAACTTTATTGGCTTCCCTCCAACACGAACATGTTCATGTTTTGTGTTGTACCTTGAGTTTCCCGCTATCCAACTCATGTTATGTTCTATAGTTAAGTATTACCATCTTTTATGACAAGAGTGTCATGAGAATTGCTCCACCTGTTAAATCTTGATATAGTAATACTTCTCACCATCCCCGTTCATATCTTGGTCCCCGTGTTGTTTCTAACCGGAATACTGACCATTGAAATGTGATGTGTGAATTCCAAAACTTTTGGCAACCCTATTGCTTTGAAGTGAATGGTCGATAGTTTCATTCCAACCCTTCTGGTTATTGAATCTCCATTCTAACATCGATCGTGCTACTTGGTCCATATTTCTAGGTGCATTTCGTTCCGTGCTTAATTGTGGATGTTCTCCATGATCATACTCCATTATATGCCCTGGTGTGTCCAATGATATCGCCTTGTTCACTTAATTATGAAAATTCATGTTTATGGATATCTCGTTGAATTGTTGGTGAGCCCGTCGGCCACATCCTCATCTTTTCCTTGCTGAAATTGTATGACTTATTTTAAGTTGCTTTCGATGGATCCTTCGTGTATCCAAAGTGTGACCTTTACCTAATGACCATATCAATGATATCCCAAAGCATGACTGTGGTACTCAAATATCAACAAGAACATTGGACGTGCAATGCTAAGTGTTTCTCGATCAGTTATCCAAACACCGTTGTACGGGTGCATATCATGCTTATTCTTGCCCCTTTTACCCAAATGTTCATGTCCTTGATCTCATGTCACGTATATTATGCCCTGCTTAACCTTGGGGAGGATATACTCCTACTACTTGCGATCAAACCAATTTTCCTTTCCATTGGTTTGTTTAAGCTGATAACTACATTTTTCCTTTCCATTGGTTTGTTTAACCTTTCGTGTGATCTACATATAATCTAAGCAGCAAAAAATTTCTTCTTATGTAAACACCTCGGTGTACAACACTGTCGGTAAGACCCTGTTACTATGGTTGGTAACATTCTGGTAACCACTGATGGACGAGAACTTTGCCTATTGGTCTGCCTCGTTCAACGAGTAGGAAAATGGTTCTCTTCGTCCATTGCCCTTGGTACCGATGTTGTCGCCGGCATAACTGACATGCCTCGCTTACATGATCGTGAAAGTTGTCACTGTCCTTCCTACTTTTAACCCACATGGTGGGCCCATAACCCATAGTTCCACAGGATCAAAACCCGACTCTCCAGTACCCCCTGTTTCCAAAAGTTATTCCTCACGCGTGGCTTCACAAGTACTTCACGAACCACCTTCCGAAAGATCATTAGTTCTGGTATCAGACACAATAGTTATTCCCATGGCCCTGAAACCCCTTTCGCATTCTGATTAGGCATCGAGTTACAACTAGAGAGGTACCTTGGGCCAAAACCCCTGAGCTAATTACTGAATATCAGACGTTGTAGACATTTGTCCTTGTAGTTCTCCCTCCTATCCTTTCGTAAGTACGATGGAGTTCCTGAAGAAAGGGTGACGACTTCGTCATGATGGCCTAAAACAGAGGAATAAAGACGTCAATGTAATGGATCGACCTCTTCGAGAAGAGCAATCAACACCGAGAAGACCCGTTAGAATTTCGTAACCAAATCCCTCCCCCCTTACTCCCGCTCCTAAATCTCGGGACGAGATTTCTTGTAGTGGAGCAGAATTGTGCCGCCCGAATAATTAAGCTATAGTAAACCTCTACTAGTGATGCCACATCACCACAATTACTGTTAATAATTTCACGTTGATTCAAACCAATTCAAATTTCAAATTTAAAACAAAGTCAAATAATTAGAGTTTTCAAAAGTCAAAAATAAAATGTTCTAAATGTGGCAAATAATCCTTAAAGAATTATGGTGAAGAAATCAACATTAATTTAGTATTTATATGTCCTAAAATATTTAAAACAACATAAAAAATGATTAATTAAATGTCTTTTATATTTTATAAATTATTAAACTATTTTATATGGGAGTCAAACTTTTTGTATGTGCAGGCTAAAGTACTGCAATAGTTTAGGTACTAATTTTGTATTTTATAAAACTAAAATTAATTAGAAAGTAAATGGAAAACATAAAGTAATAAAAAGAAAAACAGAAAGTAATAAAAAGAAATATAGAAAAGAAAATGAATGGAAGAAAAGAAACAAAAGTAAAAGGACTAAGTGCACTGTGCACTTAGGCCTGCTAGCACAGTGGTGGGCCGAGCCCACTAGCAGGTCGTCCCCTACCTCTCCCTATTCACAGCCGTGCTTGATGGCGCTCCTGTGTCCATCGCGTGGATGGCCACGCATTGGCCATCCCGCGGCCACCACCGTTGCCCCCAGCGACCTACAAGACGCCCGCGGCCTCCCCTCACCCAAGATGCCCCCCCCAGATACCCCTCTCGCCCCAGATCCCCTCTCCCCCCTCCTCGCCCGATGCACCTGCCGCCGTCGCCGCACCAGCACCGCGGCCACCGCCATCCCCGGGCGCCTTCGACGTGTCCCACTGCATCGCTGTCCTCTCTACGCCCTCCTCGACAACGCACTAGAGTCGCGGCCACCTGCAGCGACCGTTCGCAATCGTCTTCCTCGTCGGGACCCGCCACACGTTGTCGTCTATGCGGTCAACTCTGACCAACCCCGGCCTCTCCGAGACTCCTGCGAGCACCACTGTGAACCACTGCCCCTCCTCCTCCTCCTCCTCCCGTGTAGCTTGCCCGCACCGCACAGCTCGCCCCCGTCACGCTCACGCTCCCGCCGCCGCGGTCGAGCTCGCCGTCGCAGCTACCGCACGCGCGACTCGCGTCCGACCACGTAACCGTGTTCCCTTCATCACCACAATGATGCCCGTGCCTCTAGTTCGACATGTAGCCGCTTGTAACCCCGATCCCTCCAGACCCGTGCTCCGGCCACGGATGCCGTCGATGCGGCACTCACCTCCGGCCACCCCTAGCTGCTCCCACCGCACCAGTTCGATGCGGCTCGCTCCGCTCGTTCGGGCAAGCCCAACCACGCCCGAATCCGTCGCCTGTGGCCCATTTCCGGTGAGGTCCGCGTGCCTCCGCCGTGTTTTTGGTCGTCGGCGGGGAACCACCTCCAACCGCCGACGTGGCCTACCGCTGGGGCCCATCTCGGTCACTGCAAGTGGGCCCCCTAGCCCTTGTTGATCGTGTTGACCAAGTCAACCTTGCTAACTGGGCGGCCCGTGTCACCGACATGTGGCCCCCATGTTGTTAATCCATTTTTATAAAATAATTAAACTGTTAACTTAATCCGTTAACTTAACCAGTCACTGACATGTGGGTTCACCCTTTCAATTAAGCCCCCAGTTAAAATTTTCTTTATTAGTTAGTCTGCGTGAATGACAGGTGGGTCCCATCCAATGTTCCAGTGGATAAGGCCGGCCCAGTCAGCTGATGAATCAGCAGCTGGGCCACCAGTCAGCCTCTGCTGACTGGGTAGTTAACTCAGTCAATTGGCCCCACTGTCAGCCTCTTTGGCACAATGCTGTGTACACTTAGCATTTAACATTAAATGATTTTCGAATTAATTTAATTAATAGTAATTTCATAATATGTTTATAACTTTGAAAAAACATATAAATTAATTTGTAACTCGGAGGAAAATAATTTATATATGAAAAATGATCAGAACAATGAGACGAACCCGAATACGCTACCTACTTACCTGTCAGATGCCTCCAGCACTGCAAATATGGAACCTTTCCCTCCAGATCGTCTATCCAGTAATTGCCCAGAGCAGGGAAATATCCTCAGCTATTTTCCCGCTTCGTCTGTAACGTGTAGCACCGCGTTAGGCCAGCCCTAGCACCACGTATTGATGCATTATGCTTTGTGTTGCTTTGATTGCTCTGTTATTTATTGTGTTCCCCCTCCGTTACTTCTTTTCGATAGACCCTGAGATCCCTGCCGATAACCCTGGGATTGACTACATCGACGGCGACTCCTTCTTCTTGCCAGAGCAACCAGACAAGCCAACCCCCTTGATTACCAGATATCGCCCACTCTCTTCTCTCTAATTCTTTCATTAGGTTTGCTACTGTTGATGATTCGTTAGCTCCTACTCTGTTGCATAGCCTGTCATTGTTGCTATAACTGTTGATACCTTTACCTACAATCCTAATGCTTTGTATAGGATGCTAGTATTCCATCAGTGGCCCTACATTCTTGTCCGTCTGCTATGCTATACTATTGGGCCGTGATCACTTCCGGAGGTTATTACGGGTATATACTATTACATGCTCATGATGTTGATTCGGAGATGGGGGCTGAAGGGGCAGGTGGTTCCACACAGGTAGTGGTGGGCCTGGGTTCCCAGCAACCACTTCTAGGAAAAGGGCTATAGATGATATGGCCTCTAATGGCGCACCAGACATGTGGTGCGCCATTACTATACACTAATGGCACACCACATCCATGGTGCACCATTAATAACAATTTTTTTCATTTTTTTAAAAACTAGTAATGGCGCACCAGTGGATAGTGCGCCATTACTAGTTAAACTAGTAATGGCGCACCACATCCACGGTGCGACACTAGTAATTTTTTTTCAATTTTTTTTTAAAAAAATTTCAATTTTTTTTCAAAAATAGTAATGGCGCACCAGTGGATAGTGCGCCATTACTAGTTAAACTAGTAATGGCGCACCACATCCACGGTGCGCCACTAGTAATTTGTTTTCAAAATTTGTTTCATTTTTTTATTTTTTTTTTCAAAACTACTAATGGCGCACCGTGTGTGTGGTGCGCCATTACTAGTTGAACTAGTAATGGCGCACCACTCCCACGGTGCGCCATTAATAACTTGGCCCAAAAATTCCACCGAATGCACCGCCCTAGTGGACCGCCTTTTCAGTTTTAAAAAAATAAAAGAAAATGATGGAAATGTCAAAAAATAAAAGAAAATAAGTTTCCCATGTGATATGTGGTCTACTTGTTGGGAAAATTTACAAATATGAATTTCGACTTTATTTGCAAAATATCTCTGGAACCCCGTTAAACATTTTCAAAATTCCCAAAAACCTAACAGAAAAAAGTTACGGGGCTCTTAAGATCTAGAGGCAAAAAAAAAATTCAAACTTACTAGTGGCGCACCGTCTGCTAGGTGCGCCACTAGTATCAGGAAAAAAAATTGGTTTCGAAAAAAATTTGATTTTTTTTTCAAAATATGATAATACTTAATATGATCGGGAAGTTTGAAATATTTTTTCATAATTTCATCATACTCATGAACATGAACGAAGTCCTAGACATTAAGAAGGTTTAATAGGATTGATATGATAGATATATCAACAAGTGCCTATGAATTGAGCTGGTGCTGGGGTTGGATAAAACTGCGAAGTTAAGCGTGCTCGGGCTGGAGTAGTGTGAGGATGGGTGACCTTCCGGGAAGTTTGACCACATAGTGTGATTTGACTTGAGATTAAGCATATTGACCCGAGATTAAGAAAAAACGAAAAAAAAATTAAATTTTTTATGGAAAAAATATTTTTTTTTTTTTTCTAAAAACAATATTTTTTTTGAAAAAATAATGTTACTAATGGCGCACTTCCATGTGGTGCGCCATTAGTATACCAGATACTAATGGCGCACCGAGGGCTATACTAATGGCGCACCACAGTATCTGCGCCATTAGAAAAAAATCTAATGGCGTGGTGCTAGTGGCACACCTGTAGTGCGCCATTAGTAGCGAAAACAGGTGCGCCACTAGCAGCCCTTTTCCTAGTAGTGAACCCCTTGATGGTTACTTTGTGGTGGAGCGACAGGGCAGGTTACGACCACCTAGGAGACGGCAGGGCCATGCTCTGGTCGTTATCAATGATTATTTCATAATAACATGCTTAACGAGATCTTGGTATATGATCTGAGTCTGGCCATTGGCCTATACGCACTAACCAGCTACGTGGGAATAGTTATGGGCACTCGACATCGTGGTATCAACCAATGCCTTCTTGACATGAGCGACTTAGCGGCGCGCGCCGGGTTGGACTGGAACACTCGCACTTGTATAAGGGGGCTAGGTCTACTCACCGGCAGCATTCGCAACGTGCAGGAGTGCAAAGGGCGATGGCCCATGACCCCTGTGCGCATAGGACTTAGACCGGTGTCGGATTTCGGTTTTCGGCAAAACCCTTAAGATTCGAACTCTGGGGTGTTCACAAAGATCTCTCCTTCCGCCCTAGCTCGTCTACCCAACAAACCTAAGCCTAGCTCGTCAGATCCAATGAACAAGACACACAAGATTTATACTGGTTCGAGCCAGCGTTGTGGTGTAACACCCTAATCCAGTGTGGTGTGGTGGATTGCCTTGTAGGTGGAGGAATAACTAGTACATGGATGAACTGCCTCCTGAGGTGAGGTGTTCTTGAGCTCGGGTGAGATTGTGGTCTGTGGCCTTCTATCTGATCAACTCAAGATGAGATCAACTCCGTCTCCGATGAGATGATCCCTATGGTGGTGGCTAGTCCTATTTATAGTGGCCAGGGTCCTCTTCCCAAATATTGAGCGGGAAGGAATTCCACAACGACCAATTTTGAAGGGGGATAACTAGTACAAGCTATCCTGACAAAAGGTGGTCTTCGCTGCCAAAGGCTCTGGTGGTGACGCCGTCGTGGGCTCCGCGATGACCTCCATCCTGCCGTCCTGCTGGTCTTGGTCTTGTTGCACCGATATGGAAACCTTTGCCTGACGCCTCGGGACTCCGCGCCTGCGCCTGCTCCTTTAACACCGAAGAGGAAACTGGCACTCTGCGCCCGCTGGTGCCCGCCTGGCTTTGGTCGTCACTGCTCACGTCACGAGGACCTCGTGAGGTGCCCCTCGCCTTGATATCTTCGATCCTCATGAGTCGGCCTGGCGAGGCTGCCCTAGGGGATGTCCTGTGTTGTCCGCCTCGCGAGGCTTGGCCCCTCGCGAGGGTCTTGAGTGTTGCTGAAGAAGGTGGGCCACACTAGGCCACCTTGCGAGCCACGCTCTAGGCCGTAGGCAGGCAAGTCTGGGTACCCCCGTTCCCAGAATGCCGACAGTAGCCCCCGGGCCCAAGGTGCGCTCGGGCTCGGCTTTGCGGCGAAGCCAGGGGCGAAGTGCGGAGCGCCGCGGGCCCTCAAAGCCTGCGGTCTGGTCTGACGCGTGGCGGTTGATGGGACGTGGGCATCTCCCCTTCCCCACGTAGCCTCAGCAGCTGCACGACTTGACAAGTCCCTGCATGCATAGCAAATCATCATTACCTATGATTTCGGGGGCCGGCTGTTGGCCTTCTCCTGGCTATAAATAAGGCGTCGGGTGGAGCCCCCGCTGCTTATCTTCTTCCTTTGTTCCTTCAGCTTCTTCTTCCTTGCACTGTGCTCGATCGTGCTGCTCATGGCGCCGATCCGACGATTCTCTACAGCCAAGAAGGGGAAGACTCCTCATGAGGAGCCAGTGGTTCTTCCCCCGAAGAAGGGGCCACTCCGTCCTCATGGCACCGCCATGAAACCCAAAGTGACGAGGCCTTGGCACAAGCGTCCTCCCCCTGGCTACCCATTGCCCCTTTACGCCAGGGCACCAGGCCATGGCGAAGGAGCTGACGCTCAGTGCCGTCCATGCCATAGCCGTACCGATCGCGCCGTTCTGGTGCACGCCGCTGCCTCGAGATCTCACACCGGAGGCTCCTCCCATGAGTTCGTGGTGTGGGCAGCGACGCCTCCTAGATCATGGATTCGCCTCCCGCCATTCTTCGCTACAGAGGTGCCACCGAGGGGGCCGCTCGGGCTGTGGTTGCGTCACGCAGAGTGCCGAGCCCTAGCGACGAGGGCGGAAGTTGAGGTCGTCTCTTCATGCAAGGTCTTCATGACTCGCGGATGGGGCGAGGTTGCCCGCGCTTGCAGCTCGGAGGGCGCCCTCGCCATCCACTTCGAGTTCGATGGCGTCTCCGTGCTGCACTTCAAGGTGTTCAACGAGGAAGGGCGCCGCCTGGAATGTTGCCCTGGAAGGGGCTGCTACTTCTCAGCTTGCGTTGTATTCCCTCGAATAGGAAAGGGAGATGCACCACAATAGCATAAGTATTTCCCTCAGTTTTTGAGAACCAAGGTATCAATCCGGTAGGAGACCACGCGTGGGTCCCTCGCACCTGCACAAACAAATAAGAACTTCGCAGCCAACGCGATAAGGAGTTGTCAATCCCTTTACGGTCACTTACGAAAGTGAGATCTGATAGAGATGATAATTTATATTTTTGGTATTTTGGTTTATAAGAACAGAAAATAAAAGCGATAAAAGTAAAGTAGATGTAGATTGATATGTTGAGAATAGACCCGGGGGCCATAGTGTTCTCTAGTGGCTTCTCTCATGATAGCGATATTCTACGGCGGGTAAACAAATTACTGTTGAGCAATTGATAGAAAAGAAAATAATTATGAGACTATCTAGGCATGATCATTGTATATAGGCATCACGTCCGAGACAAGTAGACCGACTCCTACCTGCATCTACTACTATTACTCCACACATCGACCGCTATCCAGCATGCATCTAGTGTATTGAGTTCATAAGAACAAAGTAACGCCTTAAGCAAGATGACATGATGTAGAGGGATAAACTCAAGCAATATGATATAAACCCCATCTTTTTATCCTTGATAGCAACAATACAATACGTGCCTTGCTGCTCCTACTGTCACCGGGAAAGGACACCGCAAGATTGAACCCAAAGCCAAGCACTTCTCCCATTGCAAGAACTATAGATCTAGTAGGCCAAACCAAACAAATAATTCAAAGAGACTTGCAAGGATATTATGAGCACACATAAAAAGTTCAGAGAAGAACCAAATATCTTTCATAGATAATCTTGATCATAAACCCACAATTTATCGGATCTCGACAAACACACCGCAAAAGGAGATTACATCGAATAGATCTCCTCGAAGACCGAGGAGAACTTTGTATTGAGATCCAGAGAGAGAGAGAAGAAGCCATCTAGATACTAGCTATGGACCCAAAGGTCTGTGGTAAACTACTCACAACTCATGGTGAGGGCGATGATGATGATGATGAAGAACTCCGTGATGGATCCCCTCCGGTGGAGCTCCGGAACAGGCTCCAAGATGGGATGTCACGGGAACAGAAGGTTGCAGCGGTGGAATTAGGGTTTTCTCTTTGTTGTCAAAGGTTTCGAGGTACGTAGACTTATATAGGAGGAAGGAGGACACCGGGGGACGCTCGAGGGGCCCATGAGGCAGGGCGCGCGCCCTGGGCAGGGGGCGCGCCTCCCACCCTTGTGGGCGCCTCGATGCTCCCCTAATGTGGTTCTCAAGTTCCGTGTGCGTGATTTTCACCAAAAATATCTCCCACGAAGGTTTCATTCTGTTTGGACTCCGTTTGATATTCTTTTTCTGCAACACCCTGAAACAGGCAAAAAAAAGCAATCTGAACTGGGCCTTTGGGTTAGTAGGTTAGTCCCAAAAATGATATAAAAGTGAATGATAAAGCCCATTAAACATCCAAGACTTCAGAAATAATAGCATGGAACAATAAAAAATTATAGATACGTTGGAGACGTATTAGGGGCCATCAGGAATATGCTGCTCGCAACGCACCGGACGTTGATTCCGCCGCCAGCTTATCCAGCGGCAGCGATGGCCTCTAGAGGTCTAGTAGCTCCTGTGAGTCTGCCGAGTCCCCAGAGACAAGCGGTGATAGATACGCGCCTCCGAGCTCGCGACGTGCCCGAAACGCGTCGGGCTCGCGAGCACGTCGCTGTTGGTGACCCGCCTAGGGTCGTAGGTGGCCCGCTGTTGATGGCGTCGTAGTTGGGATCCATTGGAGACCCTTCGTGGCGTTCCCCGCGAGTATTTCAAAGCCAACCCCACGGGGGTGTGTAAAGAATTTGTAATGCCTTTCGTTCTATCTTTCTATTTCGCCAGCACAGTATGTTCGCGTGCCCTGTTTCAGCAATATCATCCCCTTTTTAGCCTTTCGGTTGCATAGTGCGCTACGTCGACAGGCCCCAGTCCCAAGGCAAGCTGCAGCCGTCGCTGGTATGCCAGGTCGCGATCCCGTGGTCAAGGCCAGGAGGTGAGCGGGCCGAGGTCCGGTAAGAGCTCCTGAGGCGGATGCTCAAGAGGTCCCCCTTGGCGTGCAAGCGGATTCCTGAGGCTACAAAAGCGATGCAGTACTGCTAAAACATTGCTACCGAATCAGGGTGAACGTGGATGGGGCATCGAGGGATTAATGACTTATCTTGGCGATCACGGGGTGGATCCCCATACAGCATGCCTGGCTCATTCCTTTGGCTAAGATTTCGTGATTCCCTCCTGCTGGCCCTAGGGTTCTGCGTTGGCAGGGCCCGACCCGCGCGTACCTCAGCCGCCGCTGGCCTTGACCGGAAACCAGGACAAGACCGGGGAGTGAGGGTCTACGGGTCCAGTTAGTCCCTTGGGTTACGATGCCCAAGGGTACCCCTTGACGTACGAACGGACCCGTAGGAAAGGAATGCTAGACTCGGGCCTTGATGTTGTGCGTCGGCAGGGCCCGGCCCACGCGTTCCTCAGCCACCGCTTGCCTTGACTGGAAACCAGGACAAGACCAGGGAGTGAGGGGCTACGGTTCCAGTTAGGCCCTTGGGTCACGATGCCCAAGGGTCCCCCTTAACGTACGAACATGCCCAAGCTCTCTGAAGCGACTCCCCTCCTCTCGTGCTTCTTGATGCTCTGCGTCCTCGGGTCCCGACCCTCGAGCGAAGCTCAGCCGCCGTGGTATGCCTGGTCGCGATGCCATGGTCAAGGCCAAGGGGTGAGGGTTGCAGAGTCAGTAAGAGCCCCTGAGGCATGATGCTCAAGGACCACACCTTTAACGCGCAAGCGAACCATGCAAGGAGGGGAGGCCGGTGGGACTGCCCGTCGCCGTGCTCCTGACACTCCGGTAGGTTAGCCTGCAGCAGAACAACTTAGGGTCGAGCCCGCATTAGGATTCCGATAATTCCGCTGGGAGACAATGGTACCGAGGACCTGGTGAGGTGACGCTTGCGGAGCGGGCCGCGGATCAGAGCTTGATCCCTCGGCTTTGTCAGCATTGCTGGGACGGACCCGAGCACAAGCGCCGTGCCAATGTATGCTGCTCCATTGCGAGATGAACAGAAGTCCGTTAGGTGGCGAAGGAGACCCGGCAGTGCGATGGTTAGTCGATTGATCCATAGGCAACATGACTAGGATGATAGCACTAGCTTTGGTAAAATGCAAGGGAGATACATGCCACCAGGGTGAACCTCTGTGGCCTGGGGATAGTGCAGCCCGAGGGGCGCCCCAAGAGGTGACCTGAGATGCAAAAGGATGTGCGTCGCAGGGACAGACCCATGCGACCTAGGAATAATGGTGCCTGAGGGGCGCTCCCAGTTGAACAGAAATCGAAAGATGTCACTTAGCATAGTTGCTGAAGTAGTGTTGGTGTAGCGGAGGGTGCTCGATGAAGGCACTGCTCCTTATGTGCCGTCGGGCTTCGGCCCCTCGCGAGGCTCCGGTGCTCCCCAGATCTCGCGGAGGGGCGAGTCCAACTCCGTCTGGATCTCCTTGTGCCTCGCCTCGCGAGCCGCCAGGACTCCCCGCTTGTGGTGCTGGTGCAGGGTCGCCTGGTTCGACAGGCCGAAGGGCATGCGCATGTAGCTGTGGGGGGGGGACCCTGGCACCGGCCCACCTAGGAAGGCCAGTAGAGCTCCTGAGACGCGATCCTGTTGAGTGCCCGGACGTTGACGCAAAAGCGCAGCCTGTCTCCTGAGCCTGGACCGACGACTGCCCTTGGAGGAGCCGGGCGGCGCTCACCTCGCATGGCTCTTTGCTCCTGTAGATCTTCGATGGTCTAGCTGATGAACTCCTAAGCGCTTGGTGCCTCACACATTGAGGCCTCCGGACGGAAGTGTGCAGCGAAGCACTCTTCTACGTGGTGCCCGAGCACCTCCCTCGTGACATTGACTAGGTCTAAGGCCCTCCAGAGGAGAGCCCCCGAGCCCAGCCTGAGAGGGGCGCTGGGCGCACCTTCCTATGCGAGAGGTGATGGAGGCCCTGTGATGGTGCCTCCCTGTGCTACGTCCTCATGAGGCTCCACAGCCAGCAACTGCTTCTTCTTCTTGGGAACGACCTCCGATGGGTAGATGATGCTGTCGCTGTCCGGGTCCTTAACTACCGCCGCCTGGTTATTGCGCTCGAGTGAGCACACTATGTCCTTTTCCCCGCAGGCGATGGTGATGACGCCGCCGCTTCCAAGCATCTTGAGAACATTGTAGCCGTGGTGAGTTACTGCCATGAATCTAGCCAGGCCCGGATACCCGAGGTTGGCGTTGTAAGGGAGATGGATGTGGGTGATATCAAAGTCGATGAGATCAGTGTGGTAGTTGTCACGCTTGCCAAAGGTTACAGGTAGGCGAACTTGCCCCACAGGAGTGGTGGAGCCATCAGTCACTCCGAAGAAGGGCTTGGTAGGCAGTAACTATTTGTAGGGTACTTGGAGGCTGGTGAACATCTCGATGGACAGGACATTAAGCCCTACACCATCGTCGATGAGGGTCCTGGTAACTTGGACGTTGCTGATGATGGGAGAGCAAAGCATCGGGAGGGCACCAGTCGTAGCTGCGCACTTGAGCTGGTCTGTTGAACTGAAGGTGATGGGGCACCTGGACCACCTGAGTGGACGGGTAGCCTCGAGCTTGGGGAGAGCCGCGTTTACTTCATGGGCGAACTGCTTGAAGAGGCGCTAAGAAGCTGGGGCATGTGCTCCGCCCAAGATGCAAGCGATAACACGCGGCTCCTGGAAGCCCCCAGCCCCCTCGTCCTGGTCATCGTTCCTCCTTGGTGGTGGCAGAGGTGGTACGCCGGCCCTGCCCTGAGGACATTCCTCTCGGGGCTGATCCCTCCAGGTGTCTTCGCGGGGCTGGCCGCGCCAACGGTCCTCCCGAGGCTGATCACGCCACTCCTGACGGGGTCCACGGTCGTCCTAGCATCCTCCGGTCCGACCTCCCCCGCAGCCATAGCCATGGCTGCTGCGCTCAGGGCGTTGGATGACACGTCCTTCGCGGAGGGCCCTGAGCTCCTGAAAGTCGTGGGTGTTGTGGCTGTGCACGTTGTGAAAGGCGCAAAATGCTCGGCCGTCCTTGGGTGGCTTCGGGTAGTCGCGGCCGTGCTTCATTTCTGGTTCGGCTGCAAGCACTGCTGCTCCCTTGCGCTTCACGTCCTTTCCTTTGGGCTTCTTGTCTTCGGTTTCGGCAGCAGGGAGCTCGACGAGCGAGAGGCGCCCCTCCTCTGCCCTGGAGCACTTGGTCGTGAGGTTGAATAGCTCCAAGGACGCGCACAGATCTTCGTGGATGGCGAGCTCTTCTTTCATCTTGATGTCACGGACACCAGTTGAGAATGCCGAAATGATCACCTCGTCCGTGACCTTGGGGATCTTGACACAGACACTGTTGAAATGCTAGATAAACTTCTACAGGGTTTCTCCTAGTTGTTGCTTGATACGTCACAGGTCGCCCGCGGCCGGTGGACAATCTCAAGTGCCCTGGAAGTTGGCGATGAACTGGTCACGCATATCGCTCCAGGCGGATATTGATCCCACGGGAAGGTTCAAGAGCCATGAGCTTGCGCCATCCTTGAGGGACATGGGGAACCAGTTCGCCATGATCTTCTTGTTGCCGCCGGACACCTCGATGCTCAGCTCGTAGAGCTGCAGGAACTCTAGAGGGTCGGGGGTGCCGTCATAGCATGGAGGTAGGCCAGGCTTGAACTTCCCAGGCTAGTTGACGTTGCGCAGCACGGGAGCAAGGGCCTTGCAGCCTGCTGTCAACACCGGAGCTGCTGGGGTTGTGGGACTTGGTCTTGGTGTTCGCACGCCACTGCGGCGGGGGGCACGCGGTCTCGACGCTGCGGTGGAGGGAGCGCAGGTGCTCCGCCACGGGGCCGCTGGATCTCCGGGCAGCTTCCTTCTTCACGCACTGGCACCACGCGTGGGCGGTCATGCCTCGGGGCCAGACGCCTTGGGTCTTGGACGATGCCTTGATGCTGGAGTAGCAGTGGAGCTTCTTGGGCCTCGTCGTCCTCATGGGGAGGCGGATGAGGCATGGAAATGGACGATGCTGGAGAGCCCCCTGCGGCGCTGACAAGCTCGGCGATGCGGTCGAGCCATTATTCGTAGAAGTCGTCGACGGGGCGGTAGCGCAGGAGCTCACGTGCCATGAGCAATGTAGCCTGTGCATCCGCGGGTCCACGGCGAGCATGGGATGAAGATATCGCCGGAGTCAGCGATGGGGTAGCGGTGCGTCCATCACGCCACACGGAGGGGGTGTAGAGACGATGCCTGCTGGTCTTGTCGCGCTGGACCGGTGGTGGCGTTCGCAGCAGGCGATGGAGAATGATGGGGTGGCCTGCTGACAGGAGCGGTCTGGGCAACGCGGGCGGCAAGGGTAGCTCGCCACTCAGCCCGGGCTCTGCGAGCGTCGGCCATGGACTGCTGGAACGATGGAGTACTGAATGACGGAAGGGATGTTTCAGCGCACCCCTACCTGGTGCGCCAAATGTCGGATTTTGGGTTTCGGCAAAACACTTAAGGTTCGAACTTTGGGGTGCGCACGAAGATCTCTCCTTCCGCCCTAGCTCGTCTACCCAACAAACCTAAGCCTAGCTAGTCAGATCCAATGAACAAGAGACACAAGATTTATACTGGTCCGGGCCACCGTTGTGGTGTAACACCCTGATCCAGTGTGGTGTGGTGGATTGCCTTGTAGGCGGAGGAAGAACTAGGACATGGATGAACTGCCTCCTGAGGTGAGGTGTTCTTGAGCTCGGGTGAGCTTGTGGTGTGTGGCCTTCTATCTGATCAACTCAAGATGAGATCAAATCCTTCTCCGATGAGATGATCCCTATGGTGGTGGCTAGTCCTATTTATAGTGGCCAGGGTCCTCTTCCCTAATATTGAGCGGGAAGGAATCCCACAATGGCCAATTTTGAAGGGGGGCAGCTAGTACAAGCTATCTTGACAAAAGGTGGTCTTCACTGCCAAAGGCTCTGTTGGTGATGCCGTCGTGGGGTCTGCGATGACCTCCGGCCTGCCGTCCTGCTGGTCTTGATCTCATTGCACCGATATGGAAACCTTTGCCTGACGCCTCGGGACTCCGCGCCTGCGCCTGCTCCTTTAACACCGAAGAGGAAACTGGCACTCTGCGTCCGCTGGAGCCCGCCTTGCTTTGGTCGTCACTTCTTACTTCACAAGGACCTCGCGAGGTGCCCCTCGCCTTGATATCTCTGATCCTCACGAGCTGGACTGGCGAGGCCGCCCCAGGGGATGTCCTGTGTCGTCCGCCTCGCGAGGCTTGGCCCCTCTCGAGGGTCTTGAGTGTTACTGAAGAAGTTGGGCCACACTAGGCCGCCTTGCGAGCCACGCTCTGGGCCGCACGCAGGCAAGTCTGGGTACCCCTGTTCCCAGAACACCGACAACTGGCATGCTGACCTCTCTGCTGTGCTTATGTAGGGCTGCGACGTGTTGATCTTCCGAGGCTGGGCATGACCCAGGAAAGTGTGTTCAACCAAATGGGATTGAGCGCGCTGGGTTATGTGGTGCACCCCTACAGGGAAGTTAATATATTCGAATAGCCGTGTCCCTCGGTAAAAGGACGACCCTGAGTTGTACTCCGACCTCATGACAACTAGAACCAGATACTTAATAAAACACACCCTTACCAGTGCCAGATACAAGCCGGTGATCGCTTTCCCACAGGGCGATGACGGGAGGATCGCCGAGTAGGATTATGCTATACGATGTTACTTGGTGAACTTACCATCTACTCCCTTCTACTGCTGCAAGAATAAGGCTGCCAGAAGCGAGGATACTTGTTACTTTCCAGCTACTCTCTTCTACTTCTGCAAGATGGAGGTTGCCAGAAGCATAGTCTTCGATTGGATTAGCTATCCCCCCTCTTATTCTCGCATTCTGCAGTTTAGCCCACAAATATTACCCCTTTACACATATATCATTGCATATGTAGTGTAGATCCTTGCTTGCGAGTACTTTGGATGAGTACTCACGGTCGCTTTGCTCCCTCTTACCCCCCTTTTTCCTCTCTTCTCGGATGATGCAACCAGATTGGTGGAGTCCAGGAGCCAGAGGATCCCGAGGATGTTTCTACGTGAAGTTCTGCTTCGAGGAGTAGTTAGGAGGTCCTAGGCAGGAGGCCTTGCCTTTTCGATCGTTGCTACATTTGTGCTAGCCTTCTTAAGACAAACTTGTTTAACTTATATCTATACTCAGATATTATTGCTTCCGCTGACTCTTGTGTATTCGAGCCCTCGAGGCCCCTGGCTTGTAATATAAAGCTTGTATTATTTTAATTTGTGTCTAGAGTTGTGTTGTGATATCTTCCAGTGAGTCCCTGACCTTGGCCGTACACATTTGCGTGCATGATTAGTGTACGGTCAAATCGGGGGCGTCACACCCTTCCGGAGGTCAAACACTATTATCCCATATATCAATCTTTATCTCCGGACCATTCCGGAGTTCCTCGTCATGTCCGTGATCACATCCGGGACTCCGAATAACATTCAGTCACCGACATACATAACTCATTCAATACTATATCGTCAACGAGCGTTAAGCGTGCGGACCCTACGGGTTCGAGAACTATGTAGACATGACCAAGACATCTCTCCGGTCAATAACCAATAGCGGAACCTGGATGCCCATATTGGCTCCTACATATTCTACGAAGATCTTTATCGGTTGAACCACATAACAACATACGTTGTTCCCTTTGTCATCAGTATGTTACTTGCCCGAGATTCGATCGTCGGTATCATCATACCTAGTTTAATATCGTTACCGACAAGTCTCTTTACTTGTTTCCGTAATACATCATCTCGTGACTAACTCATTAGTCATTTGCTTGCAAGGCTTATTATGATGTGTATTATCGAGAGGGCCTAGAGATACCTCTCCGACACTCGGAGTGACAAATCCTATTCTTGATCTATGCCAACTCAACAAACACTTTCGGAGACACCTGTAGAGCATCTTCATAATAACCCAATTACGTTGTGACGTTTGATAGCACACAAGGTGTTCGTCCGGTATTCGGGAGTTGCATAATCTCATAGTCAGAGGTACATGTATAAGTCATGAAGAAAGCAATAGCAATAAAACTAAACGATCATAGTGCTAAGCTAACGGATGGGTGTTGTCCGTCACATCATTCTCCTAATGATGTGATCCCGTTAATCAAATGACAACACATGTCTATGGTCAGGAAACATAACCATCTTTCATCAACGAGCTAGTCAAGTAGAAGCATACTAGGGACACTCTGTTTTATCTATGTATTCACACATGTACTAAGTTTCCAGTTAATACAATTCTAGCATGAATAATAAACATTTATCATGATATAAGGAAATATAAATAACAACTTTATTATTGCCTCTAGGGCATATTTCCTTCATCATGATGTGGAGAGCTCGATGTAGGTGTCGCGTAAGGACTTGCTGCATGGTGCTTCTTTCCTTCAGCTATTCCTTAAGAGCAGGGATCTTACAAACAGATGCAACTTCGATACCCTGGTGCATCGGCTCATGGCCATACATAGCATTTAACGGTGACATGTCTAAAGCAGAATGGTAGCTTGAGTTATACCAGAATTCAGCCAGTGCAAAGAATTGACTCCAGTGGTTTGGGCAGGCATGGATGACGCAACGAAGATATATCTCCGAGCATTTGTTGACACATTCTGTCTGGCCGTCCATCTGTGTATAATATGGTATGCTCGTATTCAGTTTTGTCCCAATGATCTTGAACAATTCCTGCCAGAATCTGCTGGTAAACACTGGATCTCGATCAGAGATAATTGCCTTAGGGAGGCCGTGCAGCTTGTAAACATTGTCCAAATAAGCTTGAGCGACCTTAGCTGCTGCGAAAGGATGATTCAGTGGTAGAAAATGAGCATACCATGATGAACGGACTTTCTTTAAAAACTTATCCACAATGACGAGGATGCAATTGGCCCTATTGGATTGTGGGAGGCCATCAATGAAGTCCATAGTAACAACCTCCTTAGCTCCGTCCAACAATGGAATTGGTTTAAATAGACCAGAATATTTGACGCGCTCCGGCTTGGCTTTCTGACAAACAACACAAGTGCTCACATACTGGCGAATTGTGTCCTTCATTTTGTGCCAGGCAAAATGGCAGCGGATGCGATGGTAGGTGACCGAAAATCCGGAGTGCCCACCCACTATGCTGGCAAGAAAGGCGTGCAAAATACGCTACTGTAGTGTTGGTGATCCCCCGAGCCATAACCTGTGGCAGAAGTACATCAAGCCGTCTAAGACTAAAGACCTCTGTTTTGCACTGGGTCTCTTGGAAAATTCAGTGAGCAATTTCTTAGCTTGGCCATTCTCTGCATAACTGGAAAGTATGTCCTCAACCCAACTAGGTTGCCAGACTGACATGGCCATGGCTTGGTTTGAAGTGTGTAAGCGGCATGAGAGTGCGTCAACTGCACTATTGGCAGTGCTTTGGCGATAACTGATTTTGTAATACAAGCCCAACAATTAGTGAAGGCTTTCTTTTGCCACATAGTGGACAACCGTTCATCATGGAGATGAATGAGGCTTAACTGATCCATGCGAATCAGGAATTCCTCATGATGGAGGTAGGGGCGCCACTGTTCTAATGCCATTAGTATAGCCAGACACTCTTTCTCGTATGTGGAGAGGCCCCTTTGATTTGGTCCCAAAGGCTTGCTCATGTAAGCAATGGGATGCCCCTCTTGCTGTAGCACCGTGCCCAGTCCACAGTCACATGCATCGGTGTCGATCACGAATTGTTTGGAGAAATCCGACAGTTGCAAGACATGTACTGAAATGAGACCTTGCTGCAAGAGAGTGAAAGCTTTCTGTGTGTCATTCGTCCAAACGAAAGGTTGTTGTTTCTTCAACAGATTGAATAGTGGCCTTGCGATGATGCCGAAGTGTTCGACAAATTTCCAATAATATCCGGCAAGACCCAAGAAACTGTGCACCTCTTTGGTAGATGTTGGTACTGGCCAGTTTCTGATGGAATCAACTTTACTTTGGTCAGTTAACACCCCATCAACATTCATCACATGCCCTATGTAAGAAATTTGCTGTTGACTAAAAGAGCACTTGGACTGTTTCACTTCTCAGCCATCTCTGCGCAGGAGTTGTAACACTTGCTTGAGATGAGATACATGATTCAACAGTGCCTTGCTAAAGATTAAGATGCCATCAAAAAAGACCAACACACATACACGTAACAATGGATGCAATGTTGCTGTCATGGCTCCATTAAAAGTGGATGGTCCGCCTGCTAGCCCAAAGGACATAACCAGGAATTCCCAGTGGCCTGAATGTGTGGTGAATGTTATCTTATATTCTTCACCTTCTGCCATACGATTCTGATGGCACCCTAGGCGCAAGTCCATTTTGGAAAACCAATGTGCACCCACCAGTTCATCCCAGAGTTCATCGATGATCGGCACCAGCTATTTGCTGATGATAGTCATAGCATTCAGGTGTCTATAGTCCATGCACAAGCGCCATGTACTGTCTTTCTTCTTCACTAGCAGGGCAGGTGAGGAAAAAGGGTTGTTGCTTTTCTAAATAATTCTAGCATCCAATAGTTCCTTCACTTGCCTTTCAATTTCAGTCTTCAGTTTAGGTTTGTGGCTATACATCCACAAGTTTAGTGGTTGAGCACCTTCCATCAACGGTGTACGGTGATCACAAGCACGCAGAGGTATTAGAGTGCGTGGGTCCTCAAATACATACATTTGTGTACTGCTCGAGAACTCTGAAAAATTTGGTGGGCATGGTGTTGTCGACAATCCCTTGAACTGCTACAGTGTTGAGGTGAACAACCTAAGCTACAACTTGATATGTCCATTTTGCATCATGTTTTCTTGCTGTTATTTATGTTGTTATTATGCATAATAATGCTTTTTGGAGTAATTCTAATGCCTTTTTCTCTCATAATTTGCAAGGAAAGCACCAAGAGGGAGAATTCCGGCAGCTGGAAATCTGGACATGAAAAAGCTTGGTCAGGCCAGCTACGCAGCACAACTCCAAACAAGCTGAAACTCCACGGGGAATTTTTATGAATTATTTGACGAATATTGGAGTAAAGAAGCACCAGAGGGGACCCACCAGGTGGGCACAACCCACCAGGTGGGCACAACCCACCTGGGCGCGCTAGGGAGCCCAGGCACGCCATGGTGGGTTGTGCTCACCCAGGCCCGCTTCCGGTGCCCATCTTCTGGTATATAAGCCCTTCTGACCTAGAAAAAATAACAAGAAGACTTTTGGGACGAAACGCCGCCATCTCAAGGCGAAACTTGGGCAGGAGTACTTTTGCCCTCCGACGGAGCGATTCCACCAGGGGAACTTCTCTCTCGAAGGGGGAAATCATCATCATCATCATCACCAACAACTCTCCCATCTTGGGGAGGGCTATCTTCATCAACATCTTCAACATCACCATATCATCTCAAACCCTAGTTCATATCTTGTGTTCAATCTTGTTACCAGAACTATAGATTGGTGCTTGTGTGTGACTACTAGTGTTGATTACATCTTGTAGTTGATTACTATATGGTTTATTTGGTGGAAGATTATATGTTCAGATCCATTATGTTGTTTAATACCCCTCTGATCTTGAGCATGTTCATCACTTGTGAGTAGTTACCTTTGTTCTTGATGTCACGGGAGAAATCATGTTGCAAGTAATCATGTGAATTTGGTATGTCACTACTGCAGGATGCCGCTAATGCGACACTATGATCAAAGACCTTTTGACGAAACTGTGTGCGATGTAGTAATCGCAAACAGTTGTGTAAAAAACCCATCAAAAAGGTGCAAAACGTTTGCAATGACGGATGCATCAAACATTTTTCAGATTTTAGTTGCGTGTGCGATGCAGGGCATACCGTTTAGTTCAATTAACTGTTTGCGAGGAGGCAACACAAAAGAAATGGGCAGCCAGGTGAAGGCGTGTGCGATATCCAGCACATGATTCCGTCGGATGAACTGTTTGTGATTAGGCAACACAAAAGAAACGGTCAGCCAGATCAAGGTGTGTGCGATATACGGCATGCGGTTCACTCGGATGAACTGTTTGTGTTGAGGCAAGAGAATAGAAACGGTTCAATATAAGAAGATGTGTGTGATACGCGGCAAAGAGGTCTGTTATAAAAAATGTGTGCTAAGACCAATAATAACACAGACGGTTGCTACTAATAAGACGTGTGTGTCGTGCGATGGGATTGCATACAGAACAACACTCACACACACACATACACATATATACAGACACACACACACAGTCACTTATAAGGACATGGTTGCATAACCAAATTGAACATCCACTTACATAGGTGGCTACTACAACCATGGCATTTGCACACACCAAAGTAAACTATTACATGCATAATCACATAGGTGGCTACTACACACATGACATTTCCACACACCAATAAAGTAAACTATATATTAAATGCATGATTAACTAGCATAAACGATCATCTGATCGTCATCTACTTCTTGGGACCTATGCTCTGCTTGTGGCTCGTTCCGGGCTCGTCGATTTGGGTAACAAGACACTTCCTCATGTCAACGATCCGTCTGTGCATATCATAGCATGTGTACATGCTCTTGGCCGTGAACCTGAGGTGAGGTTCATCTAGTTGCCGCATCCATGCCCTGTGCCATGATACGTGACTTGTTCTCTTGGCATCCTGCTTCATCTTTTTGTAGTAGGTGTTGATGATGGTCGAGGCGAGTTCAACCAGGGAGTCCTTCTTCATGGTGCCCCCGACCTTGTAGTGCTCACGGATTTTGACATAGTTCTGGCAGGTCAAGCCCGTAACCCTGAGCACTTTTACATCGTCGGTGGTTTCCACCGTGACGAACTTGTAGACGGTGCTGTTGACAAACCTGTTGAAACTGTCGCAAGGCTCTGTGGCCATGCAGTAGTGGTAGATGAGGAACACGCAAGGAAAAGCATTCCACAAGCCGAGCGCGCTGACGGATACCAGCAGAGCGCGCCGCGGCGCCTAACGATGAGCAGAGCTTGCCGAGGGATGCGAGCAGAGGCTGGCACAGTGATATGTGGCAAATAAGATGAACTATGCAGCGATGTGTATTCATATTTTATTAGTTAAATCCTACTTAGAAACCAGGACGGGGGTATAGTAGGTAATTAAATCGCAAATGTTTTTTATGTATTAACCGTATGTGTACGTGTCCTTTCGTCCTCCTCTCGCACATGTTGTCACCCCATTACCGCACACGACTTACAACGCAAGCTTGTGCAGCGCGCAGGGCTACACCGCGGCGTCGGCGCAGTTCCCGGCGTACTGTAGTGCACGTGGCGTCCCTGTTGGGTGTGTGCGGAACACCCACCACACGCTCCGCCGCCGCTGCCTGTCGGCAGCTGTTGCTGGCCACCGTTGCCGCCACACCACCGTCGAAAGCCAGGGCCATCGCCCGCTCCGTCGCGGCCCGAAAGCGGGAGGTGGCGGTCGTGGCCGCCACCCCACAACCAGCCATCACCTACTCCACCACCGTGGCCTGAAGGCGGGAGGAGGCCGTCGTGGACGCCATCCCATCGTCAGCCGCCGTGGCCGCGAGCACACCGTCGACCGCCGGGATCATCACCCGCTCCACCACCGTCGCTCAAAGGAGGGAGGCAGAGGTGGATGCCCGCACATGCGTCAGCGACCTTGCGCGCTACATCGAGTTCCCGCGGGAGGAGGAGGAGCACCTCATCAACCACGCAAAGAGCCTTACCGCAGCCGTGGCCGTAGCACATGCCGACACATAGGCGAGGAATCAGGAGATCTACGAGCAGTTTGGCCGATTCGAGAGGGGTCGTCTGGAGCGGTAGTGGGCGTTCGAGCCGATGAGCGTCAGTGAACGTGCAACAGAGGCAGACACCGTATTGTAGTTGTCCAGCACGTCGGTAGGCTCCTCCTCCTCCTCTGCCTCTTACTGAGCGCGCTCGGCAGAGGAGAGGCAACCGGAAGTAGCACAAAGCCCCTCCGTAGTAGTAGTATTTAGGGGCAATTTTGTTCAGTTCATCTAACTATAGATGTGGTGGAACTGTACAACGTACTTAAAACTAGCTAGTATATATAGTTGAACTAGCTATTTTAGTACGTGGTTGGCAACAATTGGGGAAAAGTTTGGTCGGTTCAGCTGTCGAGTTGAAGTGTTTGTCTAAACTAAGAACGACTTCTTAATCTATGAATGAAATCTATGCTTAATTACTGAATTTTAGTTGCAAAAATTAGATACTGCTAGTGATTTTTAGCTGCATATTTTGACAAATCGCAGTGTTACAAGGATTGATAAATTGTTTGTACGTGTTTGCATAGGGGTCATCCAAAACAACCGTTTGCGTTGAAGGGATGCACAAATCCGGCTCTACGAACTTTCCCTCGACTTAAGGGGGAAGACCTTAGCTCTCACTTTGCATACGGGTGTTCTACCTAAAATGTTTGTGCTCAAGAGCTGCAGAAATCCTGCTCGGCACATTTTCTGTTGGCTTCCTGGGGAAGCTGTCGGTTTGCATACGAGTGCTCTAACTAAAACATTTGCAATCATGAGCTGCACAAATCCTGCATTGGAGTACAGTTGGGTGCCATTCCATGATAACATGCCAAGTTTTATGAATTTCAGACCAGTTTTGGATCTACTAGAAATTGAAAACAAAGTATCTCACAGTTTTGCTGGCAATCAACAGTGCCCTAGTGTTTGAAATTCACCAGATGACCCGTTGCACCCATGGCGCAAAAAGCGAAAGCGAGCTGAGATTATAACCAAACGTGTGTGATTAATTTAGAACCAACTTAATAAATACTTATATCTCATTACATTACATGGTATCATGATAGACTAAAATGAAGTAATGAGATCACTTGATAATAGCATGCATTGGCTTTATAAAGCGAGCTATATAGTAGCAAAGATGCATTCTATAGCTGCTAGCCAGAAAGACCAGGACATGGATGCATGTCCCATGAATATTGAACATGATTTTACCGTCCAAGCACCTTTTCATGGCTGGAAAGATCGACCTGTTGCATTCCTAATGCAAAAAACAACAGCAAACCAAGAATTCAAACCATACAAATAAGGTTTGTTTAAAGAATAATAATATAACCTTGGATCATAATGAAATATATACTTAGGTAGACGCTCCTCATGGGCATAGCCATTCCATGAATAAGGACTACAATAATCATAACCGTTCTTTGAAGCACAAGGGAATAAACTCCTTAGGTATTCAAACATTTTTTATACATAATCATGACTGCAATAATCCACATGGCGCAAGTAGCCAAATCATAACAAGTACTAGAACTCGTATATATTTGTGTCTTTATACACCATATAAAAAATAGAAGTAACTAAATAAGCTGCAGAGTTTGCATCATAGCTTGAGATTGTTGTAGCAACGGAAATAGCTAGAATCTGGATCGAAGAATGACGGGCACCTACACTAAATAAGAGGTGGCACCTATGCATTATTTTTATTAAGGAAATAACACGAACAATACCTAGTAATAAACCAAGCTAGCCACCAAAAAGAATAATCTCTCATATAATGGAAGGCATTTAATACTTAGTACTCCCTCCATTCCTAAATACAAGTCTTTCTAGATATTCCAACAAGTGACTACATATGAGGTGGCACCTATGTATTATTTTTATTAAAGAAATAACACAAACAATACCTAGTAATAAACCAATTTAGCCACCAAAAAGAATGATCTCTCTTATAATGGAAAGCAGTTAATACTTACTACTCCCTCCATTCCTAAATACAAGTCTTTCTAGAGATTCCAACAAGTGACTACATATGAAGCAACACTCTAAAATATGTCTACATACATCCGTATGTTGTATTCCATTCGAAATGTCTAAAAGACTTTTATTTAGGAACAGAGGGAGTACTAAACTATCAAGAAGACTGAAAAAGTTCAAGAAAAGATCTAAATAAAGAGAAATAGTGTGCCGTATACTCATAGGCCATGTCATGACTGACACTGACACATGGTATCAATTGAAACCCTTATAGATGAAAAATTAAGTGGAATTCTCTTTGATATATATACCCGAGTGTGCGCAATTTAGAATTGATCACATTTGCAAACACACGATTGAAACTATTGTTTACATTGATAATACCTTGCATTTAAGATAACATATAATAAGATAGAATCAAAGGTTCCATTCTTCCATAAGAATTTGTTAAACTACCTTACAGAGAAACATAGTGCCAACAAAATATTTATTCAGCAGGAAGTGTCTTAGATTTTCTCTTCATTGGCTATTGCCACCAGGAAGTGTCTTCGATTTGCTTTTCGTTGGCTATTGTCGTGGCTCGTTCTCCTTGAAGCTCTTTGTCCAAACATTATATACATGACTTTCCGCAGTTAGGCAAAGAAACATATAATAGTAGGGTATTGGAAGTTTTATCATATAAGCCTTTTACCTGGGAATGGCCTCCTCGGCAAGCTATGATTGGCTGTTTGGTACATGAAAACAAAGTAGACGTTATTTGTACTGGGGGTGTGTTCAACATTTTGCTATTAAATGGAAGAGGAGCCTCCAGTGAGGCCACTAACTGTTCCTTGGATTCCTGAAGAGAATTTTGCTGTCAACAAAGCAACTGATCAAAATGACCATAAGAGAAACATAAGCAATCCATAAGGCAAAAAAGGTCCATCTCACTGTAAATGTACCACAATGTGCACAACTTATCAATACTTTCGTACTAACACGTGTTCTTCACAGCCAACTTGGCAACCCGTATAAACATGATCTTGAGCTAGAAAAGTTGAGTTGCAAACTGGGAGAACCAGTGCAAGATTAATAAATTATCTAAGCTTACAAACTTCCACCCTAATTAGCAGGGAGATAAAATGCCAATACCATCTCACTTAATTAATAAAATATGTACACGATAATCTAGCAGTACATGTGTGTGAAAGGAAACAAAGTTGTTCTCTAGTCGTACTTAAGAATTACACGTGGTAATATAATACTTTTATTTGATGCATCACAAACATAAGGGGAGGTACTATTATATAAAAATTCTAAACACCCATTATCCAACATATACACATTTCCTGAGATGCAAAGAGTATATAAGAAATCCGTGATACAATTTTGATTATCCAAAAAAGGATACAATGGTAGAAAGATATAACTTTCTTTATAAGAATAGTATTTCGCATAATTATAGATACCACTATATTTTCTACGTAAATTAAGTAAGGTACATACCCTTGCCACAAGGTGGAGGGGAGTGAGGTGGCGATGAGCCCGGCCAGATGGCTCATCATTCCATAGTAGCAGAACAACGGAGCACGAGCATAGGACCTGCAGCAACAACAGAAAACACAATTTATAATTTTTTAGCCAGGAAACACACGAGAACTATCTCAACTATGAACTGACATCTAAAACACCAGAAACTGAAGAACGTTACAGCACCACAGATCTTCGTGGTAAGAAGAAAATCAATCTTAAATTAGGCAAGGATTTTGATATGCTAATTTGAGATACAAGTATGTATTTTCCTAGGTAATTACTCGCAACTGATCTGCAAATACACTGAATAAAAATATATGTAGATTAAACATGATATCCTACTGATTGAAACAAATGGAATTTTGATTTTTTGCAATCAGCAAGGTAGTACCTACCTTAGAAAGGACTCCTCAGCCTGAGGCCACACAAGTTAAGTGGCCCCTAACAAAGACCACAAGTTTCATGGGTTAGTCTTGTATATCTGTTCAATTGCTGCATAACATCAAAGCAATTTGTACGGTTTAAAACCTCTTGGGCCATGTAGTATGGTTTGCCTAAAATTTCAGCAACCTTTCACCTACACATAAAAGCAATCATAGATGATGAATAAATATTAGGTTCTAGGGCAAATATGTCTTAGATATAATCTGAATAAACTATATTTACTGGAGTAGTGAAGGTTGTGGTTTAAAGGTTAGGAACCTACCATGCTTTGCTGTGGTTTTTCAGAAGGTGGTTAGGCATTTTCCTATGAGCTAACCATTAAACAGATTGGAAGTGAGAAAACACTTGCCATTGCTCACTCCTGCCACCGTCCACAACCCTGGCTCAGCTGAAAAGAATGATATAAACAATGTGAACATTCAACAAATTGAGCTCCAAACTCAGTGCATTTACTGAAATCGGATCTCCAAAGACAATAGCAAATACACATAAAAGTCGATGCAAGCTCCAGACCTACCCTCAAAAATAAATCAAGATAGCTAATGAAATGAAGGATCATTTTTTAGCAGCAGATCAGAAATTTTTATTACTGCTCCTTGAATTCCTAACTCCTAAACTCGAGAATGCGCAAATGCTTCTATAAATGCTTCAGACCACCAATAACTAAACCATGTATGTTGGCATTGCTCAAAAAATGTCAGTAGAATAAGCAATCAAAATCTAAGTTAACTGCCTGGTACACAAAACAAAGTACATTTGAATCCCAAAATCTGAAGATATGCTACAAGAGCACATGTATATTTGATAAAACTAATGCACATGTATATGCATGATTAATAAAGATGGCAAGCTTTAGTTTAGTTTATAGGAAGTGGTTCGCTAAAGGTCATTCATACTGCCCGTTTTACTTATACAAGTGTGACAAGAAAACCATAACAACACAGGGCAATAATCCATGTTATGTGGTAGCAGGAATGGGAACTTGGGTGTATTTTAGTTCAGAGATATACAAGTGATTTAGTTCAGGGCACATGCTAACAAGTAGTTTCCTAGGGTGAAGGCTTTGCATTATCTCTGCAGCTAGCTATGTAAAACAACCTGAACCTGAACCTAATGGCTATTGGACGTCTAAACTAAATTGTTGTGTCCCTATACCTGGAACTATGGTACAGTTTTAGCTCTCAAGAATCTGCATACCCATGGTCATATGCACTGCCAGTTTATTTACACAAGCATGCCAACAATGCACTGATAAACAGAGCAACATCACAAATATTATAACTTTTTGGGTAGTTTACTGTAATTTAATTTCAGAGATGTACATTACAGACATTATTCAGGAAACTATTTAATTAGGTATATATACATGCAACTATGTGCATATATACTAATAAAAAAAAATCACTTCTTCTCCCTATTTCTAGTTTGGAACAAGCACAAAATTTACCCCCATCACTGAAATCTGAAGTCAGTGTGTGCATGTATGTTCATACACCCAGCCAAAAATCTCGAAAACGCAAAATAAGAATCTGAATGCCCAATAAAATTAATGTGGCGAGCAACTCGACTACTCCGAGCTCCCCCAGATTGAGTGCTAGCTGGCCGTCATCCTGTCTTTACCTCTTCTAAGCCATCTAATTTTCACGGTTTGGTTTCATTTCGTGGTTATTTTTTCTCTTCTATGACTGGTCGGCTTATTACTCGGTGGGGTCATGTGTATATTGGTTGGGTGAACCTTTGAGATGTGCTCAACTACTCCGAGCTCCCCCAGATTGAGCGCTCGCTGGCCATCATCCTGTCTTTACCTCTTCTGAGCCCTCTAATTTTCATGGTTTGTTTTCATTTCGTGCTTATTTTTTCTCTTCTATGGCTGGTCGGCTTATTAATCGGTGGGGTCATGTGTATATTGGCTGGGTGAACCTTTGAGATGTGTGAAAGAGCTTTGGCTAATCCTCTCCTCGCGACCCGCTCCCGCCATCCCGCCATGTGCATGCTGCGACCTCCCAGTTAGTCACCCAATCCCACAGCCGCACATGGACCAAGGTGTGGATTGGAAGTTCCCTTCCATTCCTAATTAGCATAATTTCTTATCTTCCGGTGAGTTTAAGCACCACATGAATCATGGATGCCTATTTATATCCCTTTAAACCTAAGGTCACGCAATGCAAAATAATATGTACCGAAAAGGAAGTAGTGACATCCAAATAAGAGCAACACTAAGATCTAGGCACAGAATGGCGGTACTTAGTCAAAATGAAGCACAACTTGTCCAGATTTAAAAATGCCTAACCCTTAAACTCTTTTTATGTGTTATTGATGGTTCTCTCGTGTGCTAATAACTTGCAAAAAAACAACACTAATCAACTATTTGAATGGTTAGTGATTTACCTGGGAGTATAGGCGTCACAAGTATATTCATTAATTGCCCTCGTACAACCTGCAAATTGATACGGATGAGCCTTCTGGCGGGAAATAGAAAACAAAAAACACAATAGAACAGTAAGTACCTGACATAGCTCTAGCATGGTAAACTTTTTTGACTGCTTCCAATCATCTTTGGTGACTGACTCATATCTGGATATTGCCCTGCTTGTCGAGGTTACCAAGTATGCTCCAGCTAGCAACAGACAAGTAATGTTGCAGAAGCCAATTGAGAATTTTTCACTAATTAAAGATACAAAACCATTGAGTAAAATCAACATGAACTATCCAACTACAGGATTGAATCAATGAAACATAACATCATCTGAAGAGACCACTCTAGACCTTTTTCACAAACTAAAGGAAGAATTTTAGGTCCTAATTAACCCTAGGGCGTGTATTATCATTTAGTCAAATAACTGAATCAAAGAAAATAGATACGAAGAGAAGGAATGGGGGTCTTTTAGAACCAGTACTACACATACATGGCATACATCTGAAAAAGGAAAATAGAACAACCTAAATACAAACCTGAAGAAAACAAGATAAAATAACCCGATATATGAACTGTAATGTGCTGAGATTATTAGTATACATGCTAAAATACGTATGTACATGTCATTAATTAATAGATTATGAATAGCAAGGATTTGGATCAAATCTGAAAGAAATATGTGCAAAGAACAGTAATAATTATCTGTAGGCTGCATCATCTTTGATACCTCTTGTCACCAGGAGTGGCGAGACCCGTCATCCATGGTAGCCATTCCCATGGAAAATATCAGAGAGAGAGAGAGTGTGTGTGTGTGTGTGCTCTGTAGGCAAGGACGAACGACTTTGAAACGGTGATGGCTCTAGCTATGCAGGTAACATAGCTGGATTTATATGTTCGATTATCATTTCTTGCATGGGACCTAAGCATGCACCAAAGGACACAAATTTGATTTTTCAACCCGTTTATATGCACTGGAGCATGTGCATGTTGTCAAAATTTGAATTATGCACATAAAATGCCTTGAAAACCCACTTAATGTATAAAAATGTCCAAACGAACCCCGAAAAATTCCAAAATTAGACACACTTCTGTTATTCTATGTTGACACTTGAAATTTTTTGAAAGCAATAAGAGGCAACGCATATTGTTTCGTCCCCAAAGGTGGCACTTTCCCTATCGAAACCATCACGCTTGTTGTGAGAAGCTCTGGTTTGTGAGAAGCTTATACCCAAACCTGCCCCAAATGGGACAATTTTTTTACCACAACATGTTGATGCCGCTCCATGATAGCATGCCAAGTTCCATGAATTTCAGACGAGTTTTGGATTTACTAGAATTTAAGAACCAAATATCTCAATGTTTCCGGCCAAGTGACGGTGGCAGGGTGCTTGAAATTCATTCCCATTTCTTGCATGGGACCTAAGCATGCACCAAAGGACATATATTTGATTTTTCAACTCGTTTATATGCACTGGAGCATGTGCATGTAGTTCAAATTTGAATTGTGCACATAAAATGCCTAGCAAACTGAGTTAATGTATAAAAATGTCCAAACGAACCCCGAAAATTTCCAAAAATTAGACACAACCCTCCTGTTGTTCTACGCTGACACGAGAAATGTTTTGAAAGCAATAAGAGGCAACGGATATCGTTTCCCCCCCAAAGGTGGCACATTCCCTACTGAAACAATCACGCTTGTTGTGAGAAGCTCTGGTTTGTGAGAAGCTTATACCCAAACCTGCCCCAAATGGGCCAATTTTTTTACCATGGTATGTTGATGCCGCTCCATGATAGCATGCCAAGTTCCATGAATTTCAGACGAGTTTTGGATTTACTAGAATTTAAAAACCAGGTATCTCAATGTTTCTGGCCGAGTGACGGTGCCCTGGTATTTCAAATTCATTCCCATTTCTTGCATGGGACCTAAGCATGCACCTAAGGACACAAATTTGCCCATTTATATGCACTGGAGCATCTTCATGTAGTTAAAATTAAAATTATGCACATAAAATGCCTAGAAAATCCAGTTAATGTATAAAAATGTCCAAATGAACCCCAAATAATTTCAAAATTAGACACAACACTCCTCTTGTTCTATGCTGACATTAAAATTATTTTCAAAGCAATAAGAGGCAATGTATATCGTTTCGTCCCCAAAGGTGGCACGTTCCGTACCGAAACCATCACGCTTGTTGTGAGAAGCTCTAGTTTGTGAGAATCCTATACCCAAACCTACACAAAATGGGACAACATTTTTACCACGACATATTGATGCCGCTCCATGATAGCATCCCAAGTTCCATGAATTTCAGACGAGTTTTGGATTTACTAGAATTTAAAAACCAGGTATCTCAATGTTTCCGGCCGAGTGACGGTGGCAGGGTGTTTGAAATTCATTCCCATTTATTGCATGTGACCTAAGCATGCACCGAAGGACAAATATTTGATTTTTCATCCCGTTTATATGAGCATGTGCATGTAGTTCAAATTTGAATTATGCACATAAAATGCCTAGAAAACCCAGTTAATGTATAAAAATATCCAAACGAACCCCGAATAATTCCAAAATTAGACACAACAGCCCTTTTGTTGTATGTTGACACTAGAATTTTTTTGAAAACAATAAGAGGGAATGGATATCGTTTCGTCCCCCAAGGTGGCATGTTCCCTACTGAAACCATCACGCTTGTTGTGAGAAGCTCTGGTTTGTGAGAAGCTTATACCCAAACCTGCCCCAAATGGGACAAAAAAATTACCACGGCATGTTGATGTCGCTCCATGATAGCATGCCAAGTTCCATGAATTTCAGACAAGTTTTGGATTTACTAGAATTTAAAAACTAGGTATTTCAATGTTTGCGGCCGAGTGACGGTGGCAGGGAGTTTGAAATTCATTGTCATTTCTTGCATGGGACCGAAGCATGCACCGAAGGACACATATTTGATTTTCAACCCGTTTATATGCATTGGAGCACGTGCATGTAGTTCAAATTTGAATTATGCACCTAAAATGCCTACAAAACCAAGTTAATGTATAAAAACGTCCAAACTAACACTGAATAATTCTAAAAATTTTGACGACGCACCTATTGTTGCATGTTCACTGTAGATAAAAGTTCTAGCTATTCAAACACCATCGTTTGCAGATGTGATCTCATTATGTAATTCAAATCAATAAGAAAGATCAAGTATACCACACACAGATTATTATCACCAACCGTGTGAGATGCACCACAAAATATCTTGCAGCACCGTCGGAGTGTCAAGCACACTAGCCCGCTCCTCAAATATCATTTCACTGTTCAATCGTCGCCGGTGAAAGATGGGGACGTGGACCCAAATTTTTGACGTTCAAACTCATCACACATGGGTTAAGCTATCTGAATCGTTCGTGATGTTCACATATCGTACACAGTTCTGAATAAGGGACTGTGTCTGATGACATTTTGCGCACCAGTTTTTTCGCTGAAGCGATTCCAAATATTCGGCTACCATGGAAATATCTATCTCCCCGCCCCCTCCGCCTAACCAAAAGCCACATTTCCCTAGTTTCCGCCTCCCTTTCCAAATTGAAACCTTCACTCCTTGCTTGCAGCGCCGCCTCCTCGCCAGCGACCCTCCTCACACTGCTCGGCCTCGTCTATCCAGGCAAGTAATCTGTAACCTCCCAAAATTCTAAATTTTGGAATGTTATAATAAATAGATAGATTTGATTGTTGTTTGATGTGCTGTGTGAAATTGAGTGAAATTTGAAACTTTTGAAAGTTAAATGAGAGGGTATAAAATGACTTTCCCAAAACTTTCACCTTGCTTTTTGATCCCCGAGGGAGTTCAAATTCTTTTGAACACAAAACCCTAGAGTGAAGATAATATGACTTCTTCCATTTATTTTAAATGATAAAGGGCTTTGAAAGGATTTTGAGTTTCATCCTCGAAATATTTTCAATTCAGAAACTTTAAGCAACTCAATGATTTTCCCCGAGAAGATAAAATGACTTCTTCGAATTATAGGAAATATGAGTTGGAGGTTTTTCTGAAATTTTCTGGAACTCAATTTCAAATATTGAGTAATTTGGTTTTTATTCAAATTATTTTTCTCCAAAAATAAACTACATGGAAAAATAGGGTAACATGATTCCCTACAGCAGAAAATTGGAGAGAAATAAATTTGAAATCATTTTGGTATTTTAAAGTGATTTTTATTGGTTTTTAATTGCAACAGTAGCACCTTTTGATTTATTAGAATTTATGGGCATTTTATTTGACAGTAGTAAAATGTTCATGCTGTAGGATTTATTTTTCTGCAAATTTTGATATATTATACGCCTATAGTTTATTTTATTTTGTTTTGTTCTTTTAGTTTTCTTGTCAGTTAAAAAAAAAATTCCCTCCGGACCGAACTGGGCCAAAGGCCCAGCCGGCCCAGGACGCCGCCGCCTTCGAGCTCGGGACAGAGTCCCGAGAGAACACGCCCGCGCCGCCGTGGCCGCTCCGGCCAGCTCGCCTCAGCCCCTCCTCCAAGAAACCGAGGCCCCCCTCCATAAATACACCGCCTCCGCCCCTCTCTCCCCGCTGCCCTCGCATCGCCGCCGCCGCGCACTTCCGCCGCCGCCGCCGCATTGCCAAGCCACCGCCGCCGCCGCATCGCTCGCCGCCGCTGCCTCCCCTCGCACCCCGAAGCCGCGCCTCGCCTGCCTCGTCGCTCCGCGCAGCCACCGCATGCCCACCGCGGCCCGCCACAAGCCTCGCCGGAGTTCACCGCCGGCGAGATCCGATCGACATAGCCGATCCGGTTCATAACTGCTGAACCCGCGGTTTACGAAATAAAACCGCCTAGGTAATAAAACCGTTTTGGTTTTCTGTAGTTAGGTTTTTGTTTGGTTTTATTTTTTTGATCTTTTTATCTAGTGAACATTCACCCTTTAGGACTAGAAAACGAACGTTCGCTTGATAGCTTTTTCTTTTCTGTTTAGTTTCGGCCAGGGACTTAGATGTGAATATTTTATTTACAGAATAGTCCCTACACTTCAAACGGCCATATCTTTTTATCGGTTAGTCCAAATCCAACGAAACCAATGCCCACGTCTTCGTTACGATCCCCTCTTTCCAGTAATACAACTTAAAAAAGTTTTTGAAAGTTTTAAAATTTGAATTCAACTAGTTTCAGATTTGAACTTAGTTTGATCATAACTTGAGTTTCGTCACTCCGTTTCAGTTGATTCTTTTTGCAAATCAAAGCTTTTGACCTAAATTTCTGATAAGGCCAAATTCACATAATTTTGGTATTGTTGGAAATTGTTTTGTGTTTCAAGAGTCATTCGTGTGTTTTCAAAGTTTTCCGAAGTGTTTATTCGTTCTGTCCGATCTTTTTGAGTGATTGCTTATGTGTGGTTACTATTGCTTGTTTACGATAGATTGACCGGAGTCTGACGAGTAGATCTATCAAGAGTTTTGAGTGCGAATCATCTTCATCAACATTGCAGGCAAGTTCACACTTTGATCATATTTTCCAATACCCAGTTTTCATTGCATTAGTTATATCCCCAAACACCTTGCATCAGTAGGATCAATTAACATGTAGGATTGGGAAGTAGATTGAGGTAGAGCCTATTACCTGCATTATTTTCAAACTCCTGGGAGTTACTTCTACGTTTGCTATTAGGCCATGCTATGCTCGTAGACGTGGTTTGGGTTTGAGTGAAATCCATGACAGATGTGAGTTGGTAATTAATGGTTCAACTTAAGGTGGCTACTTGAATACACATCTGGGTGGATTGGTTTGGGGCACCTTGGGATTGAACCAGTGGATTGCCCGGACACCTGGTGATGCTAGTGTTGTCCTAGGAAATCCCGGGGTTTCCGTGTGATTGTCCTATTGGAATGCCAGCCAGGCTCAAAGGGATCATATAATATTTCATGCCTAGAAATTTCCATGTGCAACCACATGCCAATATGGGCTCTGGCATAGTTGAGTAAGTTGTGGGAAACCTTCCCATGATGGGCTAGCAGATCTAGGGGGATTGTAGGTGGTACGGGCCTATCTATCTGGTTAAGGGGACCTCTTCGGAAAGTCTGTGTCTCGGTCATCCGTTTCTCAAACACCATGCAGTGCGAGAAACCAAACGGAGGCGATCGAGTCTTGTGAGAAAAGTGCACAAACCTCTGTAGAGAGTACAAACTATTCATGAGTAGCCGTGTCCCCGGTTATGGACATCTTTGAGTATCTAGAAGTGGATTATTTGCTGATCTCATCACTCCCTAATTTAATATTGTTGGGTTTAATGATTATTTTTAATTGGGGTTGAGAGGTTGTCTATCTTCTGAACGATGTTTCAACTACCATGATAGTTAATTAAAATTTATTCCTTTGCAGTAGGGAAAAAATTGGCTTTACGCAAAAACTTTACCCTTACAGCCTCCACCAGCCAAATATGCATGTAGTTGTAGGCTTTGTTTATCATTATCATGACAGTGTGAATTTGCGAGTACATTCAATGTACTAACCCTCTGTGGCTGCCACATCTCATGTTACAGGATTATCTTACGACGAGTAAGTGATACATTAGGGGTTACGATTTCTACACTCAACTTTGCCGTTGGTGTTGATGGGAATCCACAACCTTGTTGCTTCCGCTATGATCGATTGAGGTAATAGTATTTACGTTACTTAATACATGTGATTTACCTCTGTTAAAAATCCTGTTTGTACTGTGTGTGTCAGTATACCGATCCAGGGATGACACAGAACATAGAGACTTCGGTCCATTCGGATCGTGGTCACTACAAGATGGTATCAGAGCATATGTTGACTGTAGGACGTGACCCTAGAAACTGGCCAGACCATAGGAAATGATTTCTCTAAAACTATCATTTTCAAAAGATTCTTATCTCTCTCTTCTTTTCTGAGCTTTGTCAAAACTTTCCCTTTGACCTTAAATAGTTATACCATACCCTTTACCATTTGGACCACTTCGGAGTAAAGAGTATTTCATTATGCATTGGAAGTGTTGAAGCTACAACAATGGATACTCCGAAGATTTGAAGAGTTGACAACGTTGAAGAGATGATGACCTTTAGAAGACCAAACCCCTATTTTGTACTTACGTTAGATGCGACGATTGTGAGCCGTCATTTGTTTGATGTTTTCTGACGGCCACAAACCAAAACCTGTCTTTTCAAAAACTATTGTTTGTATTGAGTGTATCTCTCTCCATCTCTCTTATCTCATCCCAAAACCCTTGGACCCAATAGAGGATGACTGAAGATAGACTTGAAATCTCTGGACCAATGACCCAGCCGGAGGCAGAGTTATGGATACAAAACATGGAGGATCATTTCGGGAAGAATTTAGTTGAAAGGAAGTATGAAGTTCAATACATTCTTCAGTACTTTACAAAAAGTGCTGCAACATGGTGGAAGATGCATCAAGCCATACAAGGATGTAATAGAGCAGAAAATTGGAAGGAATTCAAGAAGACTCTGTTAGGATCCCGTCTCATCCGAGAGCATGGAGACAACCCGAAGGAGAAACATTGTGCCTGTAGGATTTGTGGAGAAATAGGACACACCCAGGAGGAGCACAAGGATGAATGCCCCAATTGTGAAGGAAGTCACCTAGCTGAAGAATGCCCAACTAGGCAGATTACTTGTTTCTTGTGTGAAGGGACTACCCATTACCCTGCCCAGTGTCACATTTACCCCATGGTGCAACAAACTGTCCAGCAGAAGAAAGAAGCAATGAAAGAAGTCCTCAAGGAAACCTTAAGGAAATCCGCGATGGAGGAAGATATTGACGGCCCTGATGGAGAAGGACTAGATAGATATTACTCCCGTGCTTGCTACTCATGTGGAGAGAAAGGACATCTTTCACAGCAATGCACGAGGGAAAGTCAAGAGTATCTGGGAGACTTCCCGACAGAAGAAGTGGAGTTTGATCCACAAAAGAGTGAAGAATTGTTAGGAACGAAGAAGTCGAGGAAGAGAAAGAGCATGTGCCCCAGAAGAACCCAATTTCTACGGAAAAGGACCTGAGTGACATCACATGTTACCGGTGCAAGGATTTAGGTCATTATGCTATCAAATGCCCAACCAGGAAGCGCAGAACCCAGTGAACCTGGACAACCACCATGAAGTTCCAAGATTTGTCTTATGCCATTAGTCTACACTACAAGGAAGTAGAGCATTTTACTAAGAGAAGTTTTAGAATGGAGGAAGATTGATCTAAGTAGTTGAGATTTTCATATTGGAATGAAGCATGTAGATTAATATGGAATACACTTTTATTACAATGTTGAGTTGAGTATGGAAATAACATTGTAATAGTTCGTGAAGCAGAAGAAGTTGAAATATCTTTGTAATCCAAGAAGGAAAAGTTGTGAGTTGTTGGATGAATGTTAGTGCCTCTCTTGCTATTCTCACCCTGACTAAAACCTAGAACCCTTGGAGTAGTTGAACCCATACCTTTCTCGGACAAACAACCACAAGGAAACACCTACATTGTCCTGAGTGCCCTTTTATCTTATGCCTACAAATAACAACCCTTTACGAGTCTTTTCTCAAAAGCCCGGAAACAATCATGACTCTGTCTAGCAACCAGGATTACCCAAAGATCCTGAAGGACATGATGAAGCATATTCAACTGGAAGGAGATGCAGTTTATAAGGGCTATCCCTTCATGGATAATGGAATTGAACTTTGGTACGTGGAGGTACACCTCCATCGTGTGAAAGGAGTTTTCCCAAAGACTATGGGTCAATACTTTTTCATCTCCCGAGTTCCGCGAACAACATTCTTCGATTCTGTTCGTGAAGCTGCTATGGAGGCCATACGTCAGATTGGAGAAATACTTGAAGCAAGACTTCGTTTTACCCAGGGATGCCTGAGTATGATGCATGCAGAGATGATGGAGATGAAGCACACGACCAATAGGATGAAGCAAAAGATTGATGATTTTAAGAATCACGTTGCACAATTCCAGTGGGATTGAAGCACCTTTAGCTAGGACAAAGGAATAAAGGTGGGAGGAATGTTTGACCATACCCCATTATGTGGATGGCAACATTTGTAGTGAAGCACCTTTGTAACTGGAGTGTTGTATACTGGTTCAAGTAGTAATACAATATTTGATATGAGGAGAATATGGATTATGGATGAACCAGTGCATTTGGTTTAGTTGAACCTTATTGAGTAAACCCTGGACCAATAGAAAGGGAAGTGTTGCTCCAAGGAGTAGAGTTTGCACAAATAAGTTGGAGTTTATTTTGATATAAGGCTTACCCCAAGAATAAGAAGAAAATAAGTACAATGGGAGTTTAAGAGGGTGGAATGCTGGAAGTGTGGAACAATAGTGACTCCAAGGATGAGTTAAGGATATACAAGTTCTGAAGTGGACCCACAAGCTGGTGACCTAAAGTAGGCTACGTAATTGTAAGGGAACCATGAGACTTGTCAGTAGTAATATGTTTCTGCTGTAGTAAAGTAGTGCATTTTGTTGTAGATTGTACCAAGAAGAAGGATTTTTGTGCTAAGTATTGGAGATGAAGCCTGCAATGGAAATGCAGTAGACCGTAGTAAGTTGAGAATCGGTGAAGTTAGCAGCCTGGTGTTGATTTTGGATTTTTATGAGTTGTTACTCTATAGTGATGAGTGAAGACATGATGCATGGAAGGAGATTTTGAAGAAACTAGTGTTATTCATTTTAAGTGTGGTAGAATCCAACACTGTTACCCGAATACACTAGCTAGTGGTTGATTACGTCAGATTTGGAATGGTTGGCCCAAGGATGAGTGTGAGTAATCACACTCAATTTTGAACCAAGAGAAGTAATGGAAAATTGGATGGAATTAAGAGAGCCAATGAATTTGGATGTTGGAAGAATGACCAGTTGCAACCCAATGATGAGACCAAGTGTTGCTAGTGGTGAGATGGGCCATAACCCACAGGCCCAGGACCTGTCAAGAAAGCAAGCTCACTCTTGCTGAAGGAAAACCCTGGAAGAAGTTACGACTTTGCCAACGTACGATCTTATAGGTGGTTACGATAAACACGAGGGTTGTGAAGAAACGTTAGATGTTTTGTTTGGCTTGCAGAATCAATGGATTTCTCCGAACTTAGTTCGTGGACAAGAGAAAATTCTGCATTGCTTGTGAGGATGGCCGAGTGTTAGAATACGAGATTCACTAAACCATATACAGGGTAATGATTTGGGTGCGGGATGGATTGATCACCATACTGACTTACTCTTATTATTCTCGTCTGTTATACGGGATGGTAAATCTGAGTGACTTACCTATAGTAGAGAGACGACGATGTCAAAACTTTGTTTAAACCTTAGAATGGTATAGAATTTTTCCCTTGTACACGGCATGCTGTTGCCAACCGTAGGATATACGGTGAGGATTAAGCCCAGACCCGTTTTCTACAGGGACCCAATTAATTTGGTTGATGACCACCATGAGATATCGATATTTGTTTAGTATTGGCGCCAGACTCGCCAGTTAAGAAGAACCAGTCCTGAAAGATCGTTACCAAGATGTAAGGATACATGGATTGAGGATAAAGATTTTTGCCACTACCGAAAAGAGCCAGAGAAGGATTTACCCTGATGATTTGAGAAGACCGACGCCGTCAACCCAAAGGAAGGAGTACCTAAGTTTTGATGGAACCGTATCCATGTTTCTAAGTGTGGTAGCACACTAGACCATACCAATCAGTGTTTTATTAGAAGACCCCCAAACCCTAACCTATTTCTTGATAGCCTCTCCGAATCTCGAGGACGAGATTCATTTTCAGTGTGGTAGGTTTGTAACATCCCAAAATTCTAAATTTTGGAATGTTATAATAAATAGATAGATTTGATTGTTGTTTGATGTGATGTGTGAAATTGAGTGAAATTTGAAACTTTTGAAAGTTAAATGAGAGGGAATAAAATGACTTTCCCAAAACTTTCACCTTGCTTTTTTGATCCCCGAGGGAGTTCAAATTCTTTTCAACACAAAACCCTAGAGTGAAGATAATATGACTTCTTCCATTTATTTTAAATGATAAAGGGCTTTGAAAGGATTTTGAATTTCATCCTCGAAATATTTTCAATTCAGAAACTTTAAGCAACTCAATGATTTTCCCCGAGAGAAGATAAAATGACTTCTTCAAATTATAGGCAATATGAGTTGGAGGTTTTTCTGAAATTTTCTGGAACTCAATTTCAAATATTGAGTTATTTGGTTTTTATTCAAATTATTTTTCTCCAAAAATAAACTACATGCAAAAATAGGGTAACATGATTCCCTACAGCACAAAATTGGAGAGAAATAAATTTGAAATCATTTTGGTATTTAAAGTGATTTTTATTGGTTTTTAATTGCAACAGTAGCACCTTTTGATTTATTAGAATTTATGGGCATTTTATTTGACAGTAGTAAAATGTTCATGCTATAGGATTTATTTTTCTGCAAATTTTGATATATTATACGCCTATAGTTTATTTTATTTTGTTTTGTTCTTTTAGTTTTCTTGTCAGTTAAAAAAATTTCCCTCCGGAGTGACCTGGGCCGAAGGCCCAGCCGGCCCAGGACGCCACCGCCTTCGAGCTCAGGACAGAGTCCCGAGCGAACACGCCCGCGCCGCCGTGGCCGCTTCGGCCACCTCGCCTCTGCCCCCTCCTCCAAGAAGCCGAGCCCCCCCCTCCATAAATACTCCGCCGCCGCCGCCCCTCTCTCCCCGCTGCCCTCGCATCGCCGCCACCAGGCACTTCCGCCGCCGCCGCATCGCCAAGCCGCCACCGCCGCCACATC
>LR738710.1:209067224-209198741 GCA_902687465.1 Secale cereale
GATCCGGTTCATAACCGTTGAACCCGCGGTTTACGAAATAAAACCGCCTAGGTAATAAAACCGTTTCGGTTTTCTGTAGTTAGGTTTTTGTTCGGTTTTATTTTTTTAGATCTTTTTATCTAGTGAACGTTCACCCTTTACGACTAGAAAACGAGCGTTCGCTTGATAGCTTTTTCTTTTCTGTTTAGTTTCGGCCAGGGACTTAGATGTGAATATTTTATTTACAGAATAGTCCCTACACTTCAAACGGCCATATCTTTTTACCGGTTAGTCCAAATCCAACGAAACCAACGCCCACGTCTTCATTACGATCCCCTCTTTCCAGTAATACAACTTAAACACGTTTTTGAAAGTTCTAAAAGTTGAATTCAACTAGTTTTAGATTTGAACTTAGTTTGATCCTAACTTGAGTTTCGTAACTCCGTTTTAGTTGATTCTTTTTGCAAATCAAAGCTCTTGACCTAAACTTTCCGATAAGGCCAAATTAAAATAATTTTGGTATTGTTGGAAATTGTTTTGTGTTTCAAGAGTCATTCGTGTGTTTTCAAAGTTTTCCGAAGTGTTTATTCGTTCTGTCCGATCTTTCTGAGTGATTGCTTATGTGTGGTTACTATTGCTTGCTTACGATAGATTGACCGGAGTCTGACGAGTAGATCTATCAAGAGTTTTGAGTGAGAATCATCTTCATCAACATTGCAGGCAAGTTCACACTTTGTCATATTTTCCAATACCCATTTTTCATTGCATTAGTTATATCCCCAAACACCTTGCATCAGTAGGATCAATTAACTTGTGGGATTGGGAAGTAGATTGAGGTAGAACCTATTACCTGCATTATTTTCAAACCCCTGGGAGTTACTTCTACGTTTGCTGTTAGGCCATGCTATGCTCGTAGACGTGGTTTGGGTTTGAGTGAAATCCATGACAGATGTGAGTTGTTAATTAATGGTTCAACTTAAGGTGGCTACTTGAATACACATCTGGGTGGATTGGTTTGGGGCACCCTGGGAGTGAACCAGTGGATTGCCTGGACACCTGGTGATGCCAGTGTTGTCCTAGGAAATCCCGGGGTTTCCGTGTGATTGTCCTATTGGAATGCCATCTAGGCTCAAAGGGATCATATAATATTTCATGCCTAGAAACTTCCATGTGCAACCACATGCCAATATGGGCTCTGGCATAGTTGAGTAAGTTGTGGGAAACCTTTCCATGATGGGCTAGCAGATGTAGGGGGATTGTAGGTGGTACCGGCCTATCTATCTGGTTAAGGGGACCTCTTCGGAAAGACTGTGTCTCGGTCATCCGTTTCTCAAACACCATGCAGTGCGAGAAACCAAACGGAGGCGACCGAGTCTTGTGGGAAAAGTGCACAAACCTCTACAGAGAGTACAAACTATTCATGAGCAGCCGTGTCCCCGGTTATGGACATCTTTGAGTATCTAGAAGTGGATTATTTGCGGATCTCATCACTCCCTATTTTAATATTGTTGGGTTTAATGATTATTTTTAATTGGGGTTGAGAGGATGTCTATCTTCTCAACGATGTTTCAACTACCATGATAGTTAATTAAAATTTATTCCTTTGCAGTATGAAAAAAAGTTGCTTTACGCAAAAACTTTACCCTTACAGCCTCCACCAGCCAAATATGCATGTAGTTGTAGGTTTTGTTTATCATTATCATTACAGTGTGAATTTGCCAGTACATTCATTGTACTGACCCTCCGTGGTTGCAACGTCTCATGTTGCACGATTATCTTACGACGAGTAAGTGATACATTAGGGGTTACGATTTCTACACTCAACTTTGCCGTTGGTGTTGATGGGAACCCACAACCTTGTTGCTTCCGCTATGATCGATTGAGGTAATAGTATTTATGTTACTTAATACATGTGATTTACCTCTATTAAAAATCCTGTTTGTACTGTGTGTGTCAGCATACCGATCCAGGGATGACATAGAACATAGAGACTTCGGTCCATTCGGATCGTGGTCGCTACATAATCCACACCCGACCCCCATCCTCCTCCTCCTTCCACATCCCACATGCCCCGACCACCGATGCGAGCCCGACTCCTTCCACCCAAATCACCGAGCACTCCACCAAATAAGCACCCCCTAAGCTATGGTGCACGTAGTATAGCCAGGATCTCAAGGAGCATTTGGTAGCGGAGAAGCAAATCGCGGCTGCACGTGGGGATTAGGTCGCGATGGCTGCCATTCATGCCGACCCCCAGATCTTGGAGGAGCACCTTTCCATTTGCTAGCTATGCCGATTAAGCATGCCCGGTTTACCCGTTGCGTGTGCTACTCCTGCCATTCCTTAACAAATTCTAGTGAATTGTGCTATCTAATTTTACCATGCAATCTGTTGCTCTAGTCTATATGTTCTATATGTCGTGTAGTGTGGTGCTCACTTATTAACTATTTGGTTAATTAGTTGTCATCTTCAGTTAATTGTTTGGTTCAATTCTGCAAATGTGATGTTCAATTCTTCAATTGTCTTCCATGTGGGAAATAAATCAAATTTATCTTTACAAAATACATGAGAAATAAATACAATTGCTATACTTCCAAGTTGTCAAGCATGCTTGGTTTGGTTATACATTGTGCAATGTGGTGCTCAGTTAACATTTGGTTCATTTGTTGTGGTGTTTAGTTAATTGTTTGGTTTAATTCTGCAATGCGATGTTCAATAGTTGTGGGTGCATTCTGTTATTATATACCATGTGAGGAATAAATTGAATTTTGTTGTAGTAAATACATGAGAAACAAATACAATTGCTATATTTCTAAGTTGTTAAGCATGCTTGGTTTGGTTAACTGTCTGATCTTCTATTAGGAGTATGTTATATTGTGCAATGTGGTGCTCAGTTAATGTTTGGTTCATTTGTTGTGGTGTTTAGTTAGCTGCTTGGTTCAATTCTGCAATGCGATGTCCAATTGTTGTGGGTAAAATTTTGTATTGTTGTGCATGTGAGGAATAAATCAAATTTGGCTGCACTTACTACATGAGAAACATATAGAAGTGTTATATTTCCTAGTTCTTAGTCATGCTTGGTTTGGATAAATGGGTTTTCCATGTGGCTTGAATTATTCTGATGAATCTGCAATGTGCTTATTTTTCATCAACATATTGTACTAATAGCATGCGAACACTTACTTACCGTGATGACTAACTACGTTATATGTGTTGCAGGGAAACAATGGGAAGCACTGAGGTTTGCAATCGAGGTTAGCACGTGCATGGTCCTTTGTCTAATAGCACATTATTGTGCAATTGCAGGAACCATTCTAATATTTAGGTTTTTAACAATTTGGTTTTGCACATGTAGGTCCTGCTATCAGAGGTTTTGACCCACTGTTCGACCCTTTTGCATATGGGGAAATGAGTTTTCCATGAATATCAGTCAAGTCAAGAAACTCAGAAAGATTGTTAGGATAAAGAAATTAGTGACAAAAAACAATAAGATCTTTGTCTGCACAATGAAGAAGATATCAGTTCATTACAGGATGGTATTAACTATTATACCTTGCCTTTTTTATTCCTTTGCCCCATTTCCAATATACAGAATATATATATGCACATCCTTGTTGTCAGGCCTTTACAAAGCAGTTCACTGATTATTACCTCTCAAACCACCTATATGGTCAGGAGGCGAGGAAGGTATCCATACAACACCCACGGTTCAACATTGAAGTGTTCCTGAAGAGGACGAAGGATGGACGGTCAATCATCCACATGCACTGGCCTAAAGTTGCAAAGACCTTCAGCATCAATGAAGGCTCAATATTCTCCTTCTTCTTTAGCTGTTTTGCAGATGAGATACATCTGTCTATGTACCATCTATGTTGCTAATTTTGAAAGGTTATAGATGCTGCATGTGAAACTTGGTCCTGATGTAGTTGTGTAATGGGGTAGCTGAGTGTTGAAGCTATATGATGTTGTACTCTGATGTATTTCAATTATGAAAATGAAATATATTGTTTGCTTAATATAAAATTTCAGTTAGATTAATAAATGGATTATTAATAATAGGATAATTAGACTGCTAATTGGGGTTTTCTATTGCAAACGATTATTGAGAAAACACCGTGTGTGATGCATTCAATAACGCACACAATTTCTGGGAATAAACCATGTTAGATTAATTAACAATCACACACGACATCCCCTTGAAAACTATTTGCATTAGGCCACCTGGCGCAAACATTTACCAAATAAAAACTGTGTGTGATGGATTCAATAATGCAAACAATAAAATTGTTAATACCGTGCGCAATGGAAACGCTACCACAAATGATTTAACAGGGAAAATTGTGTGTGATGTACCAGCGAACAGAAATGTTTTCCGTGGACCGACTGTGTGGGTTGTATATACGGACGAATTTTTTTAGCGGGGACTGACTGTGTGGGATGTACTGATGACCAGAAATGATTTCGCTTGTATAATTATATTTTTTGGAGCACTACTGTACGTATAACCGTATTTAGTCGCCGCCGGTCGCACACGATCTCATTTTGCCGAGCGTGTGTGTGCCAGGAGGGCATATCCCTGACGGTTTCTGGGTCGTGTGGGAAGGAGCCCCCTATCGCCCACACTCACAAGGTGATGGTTCCAAATGCCATCACGGAAAGGGGTTAAAAACTGTTTGTATAGCATGTCACTGTACTTGTGTGTGTTCGATATTTTGATAGTATGTATGTTGTGATTCCCTTAGTGGTGTCATGTGAACGTCGACTACATGACACTTCACCATATTTGGGCCTAAGGAAATGCATTGTGGAGTAGTAATTAGATGGTGGGTTGCGAGAGTGACAGAAGCTTAAACCCTAGTTTATGCACTATTCCATTAGGGACTGATTGGATCCAAAAGTTTAATGCTATGGTTAGAATTTATTCTTAATACTTTTCTCATAGTTGCGGATGCTTGCGGGAGGGTTAATCATAAGTAGGAGGTATGTTCAAGTATGAACAACACCTAAGCATCGATTCTCCCACATATCAAATTATCAAAGTAGCGAACACGAATTGAACCAACATGATGAAAGTGACTAGATGAGATTCCCGTGTACCCTCAAGAAAACTTTTCTTATTATAAGAGACCATTTTGGACTATCCTTTGCCTCAAAAGGATTGGGATATCTTGCTGCACACTTTCTACTACTATCGTTACTTTCTCGTTACAAAATTATCTTGCTATCAAACTACTCTGCTACTTACAATTTTAGCACTTGTAGACATTACCTTACTGAGAAACACTTGTCATTTCCTTCTGCTCCTCGTTGGGTTCGACACTCTTACTTATCTAAAAGAGCTACAATTGATCCCCTATACTTGTGGGTCATCAAGGTAATTTTCTAGTGCCGTTGCCGGGGAGTGAAGCGCTTCTTGTAAGTGGGAATTGGTAAGGAAACATTCATATAGTGTGCTGAAATTTATTGTCACTTGTTACTATGGAGAACAATCCTTTGAGTGGTTTGTCCGGGGTATCTTCACCTCGAATGGAACCACAATTAGCTACCCCTCAACCCGCTGCACCTACTAAAAATATTGAATATGAAATCCCTTCGGGTATGATAGAACAACTACTAGCAAATCCTTATGCAGGAGATGGAACTGAACATCCTGATATGCACTTGATATATGTGGAACAAATTTGTGGATTGTTTAAGCTTGGAGGTTTACCCGGAGATCAAGTTATGAAGAAGGTTTTTCCTTTATCTTTGAAGGGAAAAGCATTAGCATGGTATATGACATGCGATGATATTGGATCTTGGAACTAGAACTGATTGAAAATGGAGTTTCACCAAAAAAAATCCTATGCATCTAGTTCATCGTGATCAGAATTACATATATAATTTTTGGCCCCGTGAAGGAGAAAGTAGTGCTCAAGCTTGGAGGAGGCTTAAGTCAATGTTATACTCATGCCTCAATCATGATCTCTCAAGAGAAATAATTATTTAGAATTTTTATGCTCGTCTTTCTCACAATGATCGATCCATGCTTGATACTTCTTGTGCTCGTTCTTTTATGAAGAAAACTATTGAATTCCGGTGGGATATTTTGGAAAGAGTTAAACGCAACTCTGAAGATTGGGAACTCGACGAAGGTGAAGAGTTAGGTATTAAGCTCAAGTATGATTGTGTTAAATATTTTATGAATACTGATGCTTTTTAAAAGTTTAGCACTAAATATGGACTTGACTTTGTTTCTTACAATCTATGTTAGCTTTAACGATGTTCAAGAAAGGTCTACCAAAGATAATGGGACAAAAGTATCTAGTGGGGAACCAAGAACAAGAAAATAAGTAGGGTATTTTATTTTCCCACACAAGACTTTTACATCTCTAACAATCCCAATTGGTGATATAGTGTCTCTATTAGATAGTTTAATAATGACATCAATGTCTTCTATCTCTGTGGGTGCTATCTCATTCATAACTCTTTGGTATAAAGAGTAGGGAATAGCACTCACGCTAGCACATATGTCACATAAACCATGATAGCAGTGATCTCCTATTTTTACTGAGACAACATGCATGCCAACAACAGGTTTGTGTTTATCTTTTATATCAGGCTTATCAATTCCAGCAGCTTTTTCATTAAAGCAAATAACATGCCCATCTACATTTTCTTCCAAGAGATCTTTGACCATAGCAATATTAGGTTATAATTTAATTAGTTCATCTGGCTTAGGTGTTCTGATATAGCTTTTGTTAACCAGAGTGGAAACTTTAGCATGTTCCTTTATCCTAACAGGAAAATGTTTTTTTTAATGTAAGCAGTAGGGACAACTGGATAAACATTATAAAGTATAGTTTCTTCTTTAACTGGTACATGTTCTTTAATTTCTTCTTTAATAGGTGGGTGATATTTAAACCACTTCTCTTTAGTGAGATCAACATGAGTAGCAAAAGATTCACAAAAGGAGGCTACTATCTCAGGTTGGTGTTAGTTTTGGTGATGAATCTCGTGAATTTAATTTTTCCAAGTTTAATAGAAAGCTTCATGAAAAAGAATTGCCTAGTAAAGATGAAATAATTGGTCTTGCTTCTATTGATGTGCCTCCTACTGATCCTCTAGAAAAATATTTGCTAGACCATGAAAATGATTTACATATGCATGAAAGAAATGAAATAGATGATATTTTCTTTGAACACCGTCCTCTGTTTAAACACAATCTACCTATTGAAACTCTAGGAGGTCCTCCTCCACCTAAAGGTGATCCTGTGTTTGAATTAAAACAATTGCCTCATACTTTGAAATATGCTTATCTTGATGAAAAGAAGACATATCCTGTTATTATTAGTGCTAACCTTTCAAAACATGAAGAAGAAAGATTATTGAAAGTTCTCAGGAAGCACCGAGCTGCTTGAGGGAGTCCTAGATTAAGGGGTCCTCGGGTGGCCGGATCCCTCGTTATGGGCCGGACTGATGGCCGTGAAGATTATTAATGAAGATTATATCCCGTATCCTGATAGGACTCCCTTATGTGTAAAAATAGCAAGTTTAGAGTCCGGGTGTAATACTTTCCTTCCTCTGCAAGGTGATCATGTACAAACCCTAGGTCCATCCGATGCATATATAAACCGGAGGGTTTAGTCCGCAGAGATAGAAGAATCATAGCAATCACATAGGCTAGACTTTTACGGTTTAGCCATTACGATCTCGAGGTAGATCAACTCTTGTAACCCATATTCATCAAGATCAATCAAGCAGGAAGTAGGGTATTACCTCGACCGAGAGGGCCCGAACCTGGGTAAACATTGTGTCCACAGTCTCCTGTTACCATTGATACTTAGACACATAGTTCGGGACCCTCTACCTGAGATCTGCCGGTTTTGACACCGACATTGGTGCTTTCATTGAGAGTTCCACTGTGTCATCGACTGAAGGATCAATGGCTCGCTTCGTCATCAACGACGACACCACCACCGAGGGAATTTTTCTCCCCAGCCAGCCTTTTGTGTTTGACAGCTTCGTGCTTCGTACCGACACTCAAGGCCACCTCGAGCAGATTGACAGCTACGCCGCTGGTCATCAGATCAGATTTGGAAGCCTAAACTACGTTGCTGATGTCCGCGAAGATTTGATCTTCGATGGATTCACACCCATGGCAGCTGCTCCCTGCCACCAGGATGAACACGACTTAGATCTGTCATCCGACCCCGTTTAGGGGACAATACTTGCAGCAACTCCGGCCTTAGATCCAGAGCAGATCACTATATTCAGGGACGGGAAGATCAACCCCGCCATAGAGACCGCAGACATAGCGGCGCTTGAGCCGCACACAGACCTAGCCTTAAGCGGGACTCCTTCCACCACCGGAACTCCAGACTCACCTCCGACTACAAGTTTCAAACTTTCAGGATCTGCGTCCTTTGGTCTCGATCGAGCGGGTGTCGACGAACTCAGCCCCGCAGATGTCCGAACACATACCCAACACTCACCCTTAGACGAGGTGCTGGACTTACTAAAATCTCTCTCCCTAACAGAGACTTCCCAGCCGAATTATGCCCAGTTCGAACTGGAGGCTGTTGACAGGGAATTTTTCTTCCCACCCACCATCCACTTGGTAGACACGCTCGAGGACTTAACCAATCTATTAGATTATGCTTCCGAAGACATTGATGGGATGGACCACGATGCCGAAGTTGACCTAAGTACAAACCTGCCCACAACCGGGCGATGGACGACTACTTCTACATATGATGTATACATGGTGGACACACCCAACGAGAAGGAGGGCGATGGCGATACCAATCCAGAACAAGACAAGCCTGTCCATGAACCTCATAAACGCCAGCGTCATAAGTGTCGATCTCGATCCCGTAAAGGGAAAGAGAGTAACACTGTCACTTAAGACGATGACGCTCCGGAACAAGCCGATGACCCAGTGGAGCCAGCGGTAGAGCATGACAAACGGGAGGATGGGGAAAATAGTCCAAAAGAACTGCTAGCCGATCACAGCGACGCGGATGACAACAATTATCAACCTGTCTCTAAAGAGGACATCAGCCTGGGAGATGAAGAATTCATCGTCCCAGAAGAAGCGCTCGAACAGAAACGTTTTCAACAATAGCTCATTGCCACCGCAAGGAGCCTGAAGAGGCAACAACATCGGCTTAGAGCCGAACATGATACGCTCAACGACCGATGGAATGATGTGCTAGACACTGAAGAACGATACGGCTATAAGGGCCAAACAAAGAGCTATCCTAAATGCAAGCTGCTGCCCCAATTTAACGATGATGCCCCATCGCCAATTCCGTCGAATATGACCAGTCTGATAAACCAGACCGACCACCCCGTGGACAGGACAAAGCTGTCAGCAACGCCGTACACAAACCCTCACCTCCTCACCAAAAAGGAAAGGATACAACAGCTGAGGGTCATAAGTACGATCTACGTCAGGACCTCAATAAAAAGGCTGGCCAAACCAGATCACTTTACGAATCAAGGAAACGTGCCCACACATGGAACAACGGCTATCAAGCCAAACAGACCGATCACATTCTAGTTAGGAGTCAACACCGAACACCAATACCGTCCGAACTGCACCACGATATCGCAAAATATAGGGGTGCCTCACACCCCCTGTGCTTCAACGATGGTGTGATGGCTCATGAATTTCCGGAAGGGTTTAAACCCGAAAACAGCAAGGCGTACGATGGAACACGGGACCCCGCTGTATGGATAGAAGACTTTATTCTGCACATCCACATGGGTCGTGGAGATGATCTCCACGCTATCAAATACTTACCTCTCAAGCACAAAGGACCAACTCGACACTTGTTAAACAGCATCCCAGAAAACTCTTTTGGGAGTTGGGAAAAACTTGAGGATGCTTTCCGGGCCAACTTTTAGGGGACATATGTCTGGCCCTCGGATGCTGGCGATCTAAGTCATATAATCCAACAACCTGGGGAGTCAGCCCGTAAGCTTTGGAATATGTTCTCAACCAAAAAGAACCAAATCGTCGACTGTCCGGATGTCGAGGCCTTAGCGGCATTCAAACACAGTGTCAAGGACGAATGGCTGGCTAGACACCTCGGCCAAGAGAAGCCAAGAATAGTGGCAGCCTTAACTACACTCATGACCCATTTTTGCATTGGCGGTGACAACTGGCTGGCTGGTAGCAGCAACAGCACCAGTGACCCTGGCACATGTGAAGTCAGGGACGACAATGGCAAGCCATGGCGCAATAAAAACAAGGGTAGAAACAATACTGGAAGCATTGAGGACATGACAGTAAATGCCGGATTCAGTGGCTCCAGGCCCGGTCAACGGAAGAAGCCATTTAAAGGCAAGAAAAATAGTCCATCTAGTTTGGACAAAATACTAGACATGCCCTGCCAGATCCATGTCACCCCTGGTAAATCTGTAACCATTGGGTCTTTAAGCAGGCCGGCAAGCTAAACACCGAGCACATGTGGAAAGGACCTCAAAGTGAAGACGAGGATGAACCACGCCAGCCGAACACAGGGGGACAGAAGAAATTTCCACCGGAGGTAAAAACCTTGAACATGATTTACGTCACCCATATCCCCAAGAGGGAGCGCAAGCGCGCACTCTGGGACATCTATGTCGTCGATCCTATCGCCCCCAAGTTCAACCCATGGTCGGCTTGTCCGATCACCTTTGATCGTAGGGATCATCCAACTAGTATCCATCATGGAGGTTCGGCAGCCTTAGCGCTCGACCCCATAATTGATGGATATCATCTTACTCGAGTCCTTATGGACAACGACAACAGTCTCAATCTGATATACCAAGACATTGTCCGCAAGATGGGGATAGACCCGTCCAGAATTAAGCCCAACAGCACTACCTTTAAAGGAGTGATACTAGACGTAGAAGCCCGCTGCACGGGCTCATTAACATTGGAAGTCGTATTCGGCTCCCCCGATAACTTTCGAAGCGAAGAGTCTATCTTTGACATTGCTTCATTCCGAAGTGGCTATCATGCACAACTTGTAAGAACGGCCTTTGCCCACTTTAATGCAGTCCCACATTATGCCTACTTAAAGCTCAAAATGCCTGGACCATGCGTCGTCACCACGATCAATGGAAACATGGAGCGGTCCCTCCGTATGGAGGAAGACACTGCGGCCCTAGCGGCCAAAGTGCAAAGCGGCTTATTTAGGCCGAACAGTTCATCGGTCGTCAAGACCACAGACACGGCTAAACGTGTCCCGTCTGCACTACAATGCGATAGTTCAGAAGAACATGAGCTTGACTAGTAGCTGCACCCCTATCGACTGTCCGATAAGGTGGTAGCATACGTACCTCGCATACATAATTATGCCCTTAAAATATCTTGGGCGGCACTAGGGGCACACAACATACAAATAGTCTATAGTTCAGCTTAACCCTATTCGGACTGTAAAATACAACTTCTTTTTCAGGTTCGTTTAAAAGAGCCTACTTTATTTACGACTGTACAGATACTCTTTTCTAGAATCCTGTTTTTTCCTTTTTATTTTTCACAGGCGGCCATCATAATTGTCCTTCTCAAGGACATATTAACAAGGAGAAAAAGGTGAACACGTGCAGTAGGGCCACGTGTTGATATATCATTTTAGATTCAGGGTCTGTGCAACCCTTTTTATTCTATTTTATTTTCCTTTACTGTTTGGCATGTCAAATGCACGAGGCTGTTATCAGTATTATCTGTAACCTCACGGCTTGGAGTTTATTCTATTTGACACATGTGTTCTCCTTCCCAAGTCAGATCGCCACATGTGCCTTAAAACCTGGACTTAATACCTGGGGCTGTATTCAGCCTGACACGCCTCCGAAAAGTCCGAGCACCTATAGGGAACAGTTCGGCGTCCTGGATATTGCAGTATATGCATCGGCTCCGAATCATGTCTTTGGTCTATAGTTGGGTTGCCCGACTCCTGTGCTTGCCACCTTACATTCCGCATTGTTCGGCTAAGGTAGTAAAGGGAGAACTACTGCAATTGTACGTCTGGTTCGTCCAGTCAAGTACCTCAGTAGATAAAGCCGAAAACTGACTATCATTATGAAGCGAGAGCCAGTCATGCCATTCGGTGACCTAGTGTTATACTACGATCGATAGAGATCCAGTCCGTGCTATACAAGGGGCTGGTCTTCGCCCAGCCGCGTAAAACGGGCACCATAGCTCAGAAGCCCTATATGCACCAGGGGCTAGTATTTAGCCCCACTAGTCAAGCTGCTATCGCTAAGTGTAAGCAATAAAGCCGCATAGTCTGATTGCCTGGTTCGCTCCGCACACACCTCCTGTATGGGCCAAGACATTGGATAAAGAGTGTTCATGCGCGTTACGGAACACCCCTGTAATATTTACATGGGGGCTGAAGCCGACGACTGGAAACTTTAAAATTTAAATAAGCAGCCGCACATCAGGGAAAAGTCGCCTATAATACAAAAGCGCAAAACTTATATATATCGGCACATAGGCTTTGTCCTTACTATAATGCCGAGGATGGGATTATACCTCCTACGTGTCAAGTCATGACTTAAAGGTATAAGACCATTCTAGAATGATCTCAAGTTTGGTATCTTTGCACGACTCATGTAAAAATAGGGATGAAATTGCAAAAGGATAGTTGGCTTACACTCGCCATGTCACACAAGTACATTACATAAGCAAATCATCATCCAAATAACATCACAGACCGACTACGGACGAAGATCCAAATGAAACATACCAAAACATAAAGCCACAATGTCCGAATCGCCCCTAGTAGAAGCCACTACTGATCATCGGGATAGTGCACATAGTATCGACTACGTTCTTCATCGAACTCCCAGTACAGCTCCGTGCCGTCACCTGAGTAGTTCACCATAGTACCTGCATCTGGTGTGGTGTAGAATCTGTGAGCCACGGAGGACTCAGCAATCCCGTTCCTGGGTAGCAAAACTATCTAAGCCTTGGGTGTGGAACAAGGCTGAAGAAAGATAAAAGGTTGCAGTTGCACTAGCACTAGCTTACGTGCTTAGCGCGAGAAGAGAAGTGCCACGAGCTTCAAAGTGATCACGAAGTGATCCTATCTAAACACGTCAAACATAACCCCACCGTGTTCACTTCCCGAACCCCTTTCGGGAAATGACCGTCATGGTTACTCATGCTGGTAGTGTGTTCTGAACATGGTGTCAAGTTCTCTACAACCGGATATTAACAAATTCCCATCTACCACATAACCGCGGGCACGGCTTTCGAAAGTTCAAAACCCTACAGGGGTGTCCCAACTTAGCCCATGACAAGCTCACGATCTGCGGAGTCGCAACTTCATGGTGGGAAGACCCGAGTATTCTCGGAATCCCGTGCTCAAGATATTCCGACTAAGGTAAAACTAATCCAGCAAATCCTCCCGGCGTGCCGACACCCTGATAGTAGCCACGGGTATCTTGTCTCAGGCCACGTCCGGATGGGCGATGCTACGGGTTTTTACCAGCCCTCGGGTTTCCCCAAGGTGGCCCCGCAGGCTCCCCAGTTTGGACCAACACTCATGTGGAGCACTGGCCCGGGTAGTTGATTAATAAGAGGGTTTATAACTCCCTATGCAAGTTTTAGTTGTTAGGCAAATGGAGTACCAATGTTGGGACTTGCTGGAAAAGGTTTAGCGCTAAGTGGTTTATCATGGGGGGCCCATAAACCCCAACCGTGTTAGGGACGCATAATCAAGGAACATAACACCGGTTTATACGGTTCCTAGGGCAGCATGAGTGGAACAAATCACCAAGCAAGAGGCTTAGCCTTCCACCTGTTACCAATATATAGATGATTTAGTTTAAGAGTTTATATAGTGTGATATCCTAACAATTACTTCATCATGAAGTAAGAATCTTCAAATCTTCTCCTGCAACTAGCAATGCTATAAGAGGGGCTGAGCAAAGCTTACGTAGCCAATCAAATGTTTTCTAGGTTGGGTGGTTAGACAGATTCATGGTTACAATAGGAGGCTGACAAACAAACGTGGGCATCGAGGAAATGAGCTAAAGAGCGAGACATCTAGCAATATGCAAAGATAGTAATGATATCTGGGTTAGGTCATCTTTCATGTCGAGTCATCGATGGGATCGTAAGACGGCTCCTCGTACTCAACCTCAGTAGTGACCTCGTTCTCGTTCTCGGTCTCAGCTCCCGGCTCCACTCAACACAAGAACACAACGAGGCACAAGAATCAAACAAGGTGCAATGCACAGGCAACATGATGCAAGTATGATTCACTTATGATGCATTACATGTCAAGGGATGAAGAACACAAGAACAACACAAGACAACAAGTTTAAATGAGGCCGGAATCCACATATAGCGAATCCATTAAGTCCTCATATGCATATGTTGAAATTGGCCCAGATCTGAACAAACCTTAAGTTAAAGTTTTTAAACAGCAATTTAACCTGCACCATGATGATCTACACGAAATTCTAGTCAAGTTTCATATAAAGTTTTTTTAATTCTGAGCTACGGTCTAGAAGATATGAGCAAATCAAGTTAAGCATGGCAACGGTGCAAGATGCACCCAAACATCAAGAAAACATACTCCAAACATGTAAACAAGATGATATTATGATTCTACATGCAAAACCACACAAGTTTCATATAGGACACACCCAAAACGGAGCAACGGGCTAAAAGATACGAGCAAAACAAGATACAAGGCAAAGCTGAAATTAACAGCCAGATAGCAACATGGGAGCAAGAAAAATATACTCTACAGCACCCAAACATGATGAAAATAAGCATGCACATGAATTAGACATATCCTACAGAAAACAACTCCATTGGAGCAACTCCATAGGAGGCATGGATCAATAGCAACAAGCTACAACATTTTGATCATGACGTTAAAAATCTGTCAGTTATATTTTTATAGCAACTTGGGAGCAAGAAATAAATAATCTACAACAACCCATATGAGCAAGTGAGGGCATGGATGGATAGACAACAACATGTACAACAAGGAACGATCATTGGCCGCCCCAAAACTAACATGGATTTGCCTAGGGCATCAAGCAAACATAGCATCAGGATATGACAGATTCCAGACTGAGTAGAATTTTCACTAAGTATAAAACAGTTATGTTGGCATGGCATGTTTACAAGCATGTTTATGTCACCTCAAGGCATATCATGGAAAATGTTTTGCACCACAGCAAAGACCACATGATGGAGATTCTAAAACATATTGGCATGTGACAAGGGGATAAAAAACATCAATAGCAACGAGCACTTCAAATCAGCATCTCATAACATGTAACATAACTTAACAGCCACATGTACTTTTTCAACACAGATTAACATGGCAATATGAACCCTAACATGCATGCTACAGCAACCATCATGTAGAGCATCTCACTATGAACATTTTGACATAACATTTGATTCATTTGGATAAACATGCACCAAGTTATCAGATCTCAAACATGGCATGAAAATAACAAGTAGCAGCAGTTTATAACAAGTAGCACTCTTGAAACAGAGATTAGGACCTCTAGATGGACTCAAACAAGCATGCCACAGTGGAACAAAACGTAGAGCACATCACCACGATCATTTTGATATATCATATGCTCAATTTGGACTTACACACAAAAAGATATAGCCATGCAAAGATGCCATCAGACAACAAGTTTTAAAAGACTTAGAGAAAAAAACAACCTCCAACAGTGGTCGGGCGGAGACGTCCGGCTGACGTGGACAGTGTCCGACTGCGCGGATTGGGTGCGGAAGCGGATTAGGCGCGGGCGCGGGACCCGGAACCCGCTAGGGTTCGGCCAGCGCGATCTGATCGGATCGGGGCTCGGCTTCCGGCGGCGGTGACCGGCGGAGGGACAGGGGCGGCCGGCGGGAGCGTCCGCGCCGGCGGTGAGGCACATCGCGGGCATCGGCCGGCGGCGAGGCCTCGGTGTAGAGCGGCGACAGATCGACGAAGGAGGCGCCACGGCGGTGGTGCTCGGGGCCGAGGCCGGCGGCGGAGCGAGCCCTCGGGCTCCGGCGGCGGAGATCGGCGGCGAGGCGGCGGTGGTGTTCGGCGACGGGGTCCGGCGCCGAGCGCGGCGGCGTGAGGGTGCGGAGGGGCGCAGAGGCGGTCCGGGCCCGGAGGGCCGCGGTCGGGCCGGCGGGCCGCGGTGGGAGGTGGGGCAGCCGGGCGACGTGTCGCCTCTTGGTTGGTCGAGGGGGCGGCAGCGGACGCGTCCAGTCCGTCCGGACGTGTCCGGCGGCGGTGGAGGAGGTGGGACTAGGTTTTCACCCGAAAATTGGACGGGGGAGACGTTTTTATAGGCACAGGGAGCTAGGAGACTCCAAATGGGGAGCGGTTTTCGGCCACGCGATCACAATTCGACGACCGAGATGATGGGAAGGGTTGTGCTGGGTTAGTGGGCTGTTGTGGAGGGGGTCTTGGGCCTCAAAGAAGAGGTTCTTTTAGCCCACTAGGTTAACCGTTGGAGTACCAAACGAACTCCAAATGCGACGAAACTTGACAGGCGGCCTACACGTACCAAAACAACATCGCACGACAAGTCTCACGTCATTCCGGAAACGTTACACGGCCAGACCTGAAAGAAGGACTCGGGGATGCCACGGGCATGCGTGAGAGTGTCGGATCTCGAAACGGACAACGGGAAGAGACGAGTGGGACCGGGTGCAAGTGACAACACAATTGCAATGCAATGCTCATGACAACATGACATGGATGAAATGCACACACGCACATGAAAAAACGAAGAACCCAAAATGAAAGAAGAGCCCGGAAAGGAATTGATGAAGCCAAAGTTTATATATTGCCAAATTGGGAAAGTGTTACATCTGGGGCATTACAAACTCTCCTCTACTACGAAAAGATCTCGTCCCGAGATCTAGGACTGGAAGAAGGAAGGATACTCGGAACGAAGGTGATCTTCTCGTTCCCACGTAGCTTCTTGGTCGGTATGGTGTGACCACTTAACTTTCAAGAACTTGATTTACTTGTTGCGGGTCTTGCGCTCGGTTTCTTCATGAATAGCAACGGGGTGCTCACGATAAGACAAGTCTTGTTGAAGATCAATCTCCTCGAACGGGATGGTGCGTTCAGGTGACTTGAAGCACTTGCGGAGTTGATACACGTGAAACACATCATGAACATTTACAAAGTTGGAAGGGAGCTCAAGTTGATAGGCTAGATCGCCTCTTTTTGCCAATGATCTTGAAAGGGCCCACGTATCTAGGAGCAAGCTTGCCTTTGATACCGAATCTTTGGGTGCCTTTCATAGGAGAAACACGGAGATATACATGGTCTCCAATGTCGAAAGCCAAATCACGATGCTTGCCGTCATAGTAGCTCTTTTGACGCGACTGAGCGTCCTTGAGATTCTCATGTATGACTTTGCACATTTCTTCGGCTTCTGAGATCAAGTCATTGCCAAGAAGTAGACGTTCACCAGTCTCGGACCAGTTGAGAGGGGTACGACACTTTCTGCCATAGAGGATTTCAAACGGAGCTTTGTCGGCAATTGCTTGGAAACTGTTGTTGTAAGAGAACTCGGCAAACGGAAGACAATCTTCCCACTTCATGCCAAAAGAGATGACACAAGCTCTGAGCATGTCTTCGAGGACCTGGTTCACTCTTTCGACTTGACCACTAGTCTGAGGGTGAAACGCAGTGCTAAAACGGATCTTAGTGCCCATGGCTGACTGAAAGGAGTCCTAGAACTTGGATGTGAACAAACTTCCACGGTCTGAGGAGATAACTTGAGGAATGCCATGTAACGACACGATTTTGGAAGTGTACAACTCTGCCAGCTGAGCTGCATTGATGGATTCTTTGACTGGAAGGAAGTGAGCTACTTTGGTTAGCTTGTCAATCACCACAAAGATAGAATCGTTCCCCTTCTTGGACTTGGGAAACCCAGTGACGAAATCCATTTCAATGTGGTCGAATTTCCACTCGGGAATAGGAAGAGGTTGGAGGAGACCGACTGGACGTTGATGTAATGCCCCGGATGTAATACTTTCCCTTTTTGGCAATATATAACTTTGGCTTCATCAGTTCCATTCCGGGTTCTTCGTCTTTTCGGGTTTTTGTCGTTTTGTCGTGTGCATGTGTGGCTTTCATCCATGTCATGTTGTCATGTGCATTGCATTACTTTTGTGTTGCCGTTTGCATCTGATTCCACTCGTTCCTTCCCATTGTCCGTTTCGAGTTCCGACGCCCTCACACGTGCCCAAGGCTTCCCGGAGTCCTTCTTTTGTGTTTGGCCATGTAACGTTTCCGGTTTGGCATGAGACTTGTCGTGCGATGTTGTTTTGTTATGTGTAACCCGCCTGTCAAGTTTCGTCACGTTTGGAGTTCGTTTGATACTCCAACAGTTATTCTCGTGGGCTAAAAGTACCTCCTCTTTGAGGCCCAAGAAACCCCTCCAACAGCCCACCAACCAAGCTCAAACCCTTCCCTTCATCTAGGCCGTTCAATTGTGATCTCGTGGCCGAAAACCTGTCCTCATTTGGACTACCCTAGCTCCTTGTGCCTATATAAACGTCCACCCCCCTCCAATTTTGCGTCCAAAACCCTAGTGTTTCCACCTCTGCCGCACAGTGTTTCCACCTCCTCCGCGCTGTGCTTCCACCGCCGCCGCTCGGTGCTTCCGACTCCGCCGCTCGGTGCTTCCGACTCTGCCGCTCGATGCTTCCGACCCCGCTGCTCTGTGCTTCCGCTTCCACCACGCGGGCCTGTGGGGCCCAGCGCCGGCCCGCCGCGCCGCGATCTGGGCCGAGTCCCGCGCCCATCGTCTTCTTCATCTCTGGCTCGGCGCCGCCGCCGCCAGGAGCCCGCCGCCGCCCGAGGTCGCCGCCGCCGCTCCACCCTCCACCAACCGCCGCCACCTCGGCCTCAGCGCCCTGCGCCGCCGCCTTCTCAGCCATGCGCCGCCGCCGCCCGGCTCCCCCTCGCCTCCGGCCAGCCGCCGCACCGGCCACGCCCTTCCGCCTCCCGCCGGCCGCCGCCTCCCGCCGGTCTTCTCCGGAGCCGGCCGCCGCCACTGCCAGATCGGAGGGAGCCTCGATCGGGATCGCCAGGTGCCCGATCTGGGGCCGAACCCTAGCGAGCCGACCCGCTGGACCCGTTGACTCCGCCCCGACCCGCTGGATCCGTTGACCGATCCGCCCGATCCCGCACCGGCGCCCGCGACCCGCTTCTAGATCCGCGCCCGTTGACCAGACCCGACCCGCAAGGTTGACTTTATGTTTTTCTTCTAAGTCCCTAGTTGTTTTTCAGTGTTTGATGCATTTTTGTGAGGAGGATAACTTTTGATGTGCTTATCTGTTTTGTGTGTATGATGTGTCAAAATGATCGTGGTGACTTGTACTATGTTTTGTTCCATTGTGTCATGCATGTTTGAGGTCATCTAGATGCCTTAATCTTCATGAGAGGAGTGCTACTTGTTATAAACTGATGCTATTAGTTGTTTTCATGCCATGTTTGCAATGTGATATCTTGGTGCATGTTTATCCAAATGAAGCAAATGATATGTCCATATGTTCATCATGAGATGCTCTACATGTTGGTTGCTTTAGCTTGCATGATAGATTTCATATTGCCATGTTTATCTCCTTTGCAAAAGTGCTTGTGGATGTTAGGTTGTTAAACTTGTTACGAGATGCCTAGTTGAGGAGCTCGTTGCTATTGATGTGGTTGTCCCCTTGTTGCATGCTTAGATGTTTTTGGATTCCCCATGATGTGTACTTTGATGTGGTGCAAACCACTTGTCATGTTATGCTTTGAGGTGACTTAAACTTGCTCACAAACATGCCATGATATTACTGCTGTTTTAACACTTAAGTGGAATTACACTAAGTCTGGAATCTGTAATTTCCAGATGCCATGTTTGCTTGTTGTTCTAGGAAAATCCATGATAGTTTTGGGGTGACTATTGATGATTCTCTGTTGTATATGTTGTTGGCTATCCATTCATGCTCTCACAAGCTTATTTGGGTGGCTGTAGCATATTTAATTCTTGCTCCCAAGTTGCTATAAATTACTACTGTCAGGTTTTGTTGTCATGTTCAAAATGTTATAGCTTGTTGCTATTGATCCATGCCTCCTATGGAGATGCTCCATTGGAATAGTTTGCTTTAGGATATGTCTACTTTATGTCCATGCTCCTTGTCATGATGTTTGAGTGCTGTAGAGTATATATTTCTTGCTCCGAAGTTGCTATGTGGCTGTTAATTTTAGCTTTGCCTTGTTTATTGTTTCGGGTGTATCTTTTAGCCCGTTGCTCCGTTTTGTGCAAGTCCTATATGTAACTTGTGTGATTTTGCATGTAGATTCATATTATCCTCTTGTTATCATGTTTTGAAGTATCTTGCTTGTCGCATATTGTCGTGCTCCTTGTGCTGCATCTCTGAGTTTCCTATGTTGACTTTCTCTGCATCCTAAGTGCATTTGCAGTGCTTCCTTAGTGCATCAGCCATGCATCCTGTAGTTTTGCGCATTGCATCTTGTTTGATTTCGTGCCTCGTGTGTTCTTGTGTTTGAGTAGAGCCGGAAGCCGAGTACGAGTACGAGAACGAGGTTACTACCGAGGTTGAGAATGAGGAGCCCTCTTACGATCCCATCGACGACTCAACAGGCAATGACCTGACCCAGATATCATTACTATCTTTGCCTATTGTAGAAGTCTCGCTCTTTAGCTTATTGCCTCGATGCCCATGTTTTCCTGTCAGCCTCCTATTGTAACCATGAATCTGTCTAACCACCCTACCTATGCAAACCTTTGATTGGCTAAGTAAGCTTTGCTCAGCCCCTCTTATAGCATTGCTAGTTACAGGAGAAGATTTGAAGATTCTTGCTTCTTGTTGAAGCTTGTTGGGATATCACACTATATAAACTCTTAATGAAATCATCTATATATTGGTAATGGGTGGAAGGCTAAGCCTTTTGCTTGGTGATTTGTTCCACTCATGCCGCCCTAGGAACCGTATAAACCGGTGTTATGTTCCTTGATTATGCGTTCCTCACACGGTTGGGGTTATGGGACCCCCTCGATAAACCGCTAAGTGCTAAGTCTTTTCCAGCAAGTCCCAACATTGGTACTATTTGCCTAAACAACTGAAAACTTGCATAGGGTCTTGCAAACCCGAGTTCTTAATCAACAACCCCGGGCCAGTGCTCCACATGAGTGTTGGTCCGAACTGAGCGGACTGCGGGGCCACCACGAGGAAACTCGAGGATTGGTATACACCTGTAGGATGTCTCATCCGGTCGTGGCCTGAGACTAGATACGCGCGGCTATTGTCAAGGTGTCGGCATGCCGGGAGGATTTGCTGGATTAGTCTTAGCTTAGTCGGAGTATCTTGAGCACGGGATTCCGAGGATACTCGGGCCTTCCCACCTTGGAGTTGCGACTCCGCGGATCGTGGGCTTGTCATGGGCCAAGTTGGAACACCCCTGCAGGGTTTTGAACTTTCGAAAGCCGTGCCCGCGGTTATGTGGCAGATGGGAATTTGTTAATATCCGGTTGTAGAAAACTTAACACCATGTTCAGAACACACTACCAGCGTGAGTACCGTGACGGTCACTTTCCGAAAGGGGTTCGGGAGGTGAACACGGTGGGGTTATGTTTGACTTGCTTAGTTAGGATCACTTCGTGATCATCTTATCGTCCGAGGCACTTCTCTTCTCGCTCTCTTTTACGTAATTTAGTGCTAGTGCTGCTGCAACCTCTTGTTCTTTCTTTAGCCTTGTTCCACACCCAAGGCTTGGATAGTTGTGTTACCCGGGAACGGGATTGCTGAGTCCTCTGTGGCTCATAGATTCTACACCACACCAGATGCAGGTACTTTGGTGAGCTACACAGGCGATGGCACCGAGCTAGACTGGGAGTACGACGAGGAACGTAGCCGTTACTATGTGAACTATCCCGTTGATCAGTAGAGGTTTCTATTAGGAGCGATCCAGACCTGTGGCTTTATGTATGTTTGGTATCTTTCATTTGGATCTTCACCCGTAGACGGGTTGTGATGTTATTTGAATGATGTTTGGATATGTAATGAATTGTGTGACGTGGCGAGTGTAAGCCAACTATCTTTTTCTCTTTCATCCCCTATTTTTACATGAGATGTGCAAAGATACCGAACTTGTGATCATTCCAGAATGGGCTTATACCTTTAAGTCGTGCCTCGACACGTAGGAGGTATAGTCCCATCCTGGGCATTACAAGTTGGTATCAGAGCCTTCTCCGACCTAGAAGCCCCCACTGATTGATCGAATCGTTGACGGTTGAGTCTAGGCACAAACTTAAAATGTTTTGAGTCCTATATTTATATCGGAGAGTAGGATTTATTTTGCTCCTCATCTCTTTTCACCCTGGTGAGGTCTCCTGACGATTACTCTTGCCTCTTCTACTCTCAAAAATTGCACCAAATTTTTTTAGGAATCTCGCGAGTATTGTTTTGATTGTTTTGATGTCTTTGTGACGAGAATATTGTTCTCGATGCCTCCTGACATTAGGGGTTGTGGCAGTGTCCCGGTGTCAGGACCCCGATCCTAAGTCACACAGATCTAGCTGTAACACGTCATATCACTTTGCGGCCTCATGCACGGTAACCCCACGGGTGCCACCTTACCTGGCCCGGGACCGTTTGCGCATTTTGGCACACGTATATGACAGTGTCGCTAGCATCCATATGACAGAGAACCCGGGCCGACATGGCTAGTTATAAACCAAAAGTGGCACTAAATTACAGAGACAGGCATCCATGACCCAGCAACGAACGTGTCGGTCATCAACGTATGAACCCAAGTCGTAGCAAGCTACATGGACTTAAAGGAACAACGCGTGACATTTCCCCTAAGGGACAGACACAGGAACGAAGAAGGACACATGCCGGCCAGCCTACGTGTTCCGAGCAGTAGCAAGCTACCAAGGCTCATTGGAATCACTAGGAGGCATTTCCCTGTAAGGTAGGCTACCAAAGGAAAACAACTAGGTGTCGGATCCCACACATACCAAGCATTTCAATCATACACGCAATATGCTCAATATGTGCAAATACAACATTGCATCACAACAGAACTCTATGACTCAAAGTACTTTATTTAAAAGGCTCCAAGAGCCATACATAACATATCCATACAGGTAGGGGTCACATGACCCAACACTCAAGTCATATAGTCATACAAGCACAAGCGGAAGCTACATGTCTGAGTACAGACAACTTAGAAAATAAAACAGGCTTGGTGTAGCCTAACTATCTACAGGGCCCTTCACAAGCTCAAGATCACCGTCTGGGTGTCAAGCTACTCGTCGACGTCAACGTCTATGTAGAACCCATCAGCAGGGGCAGGGTTCCCTCTGCAACAGTTATTAAGCAAACATGAGTACAAAGGTACTCAGCAAGTCTTACCACAGAACCTATCATACATGCAACATTATCAAAGGGGGTAGTGGAGTTTATAGCAGAATGCCAGCTTTGACCTTGGGTAACCTATACTACAACTCTCAACGGATTGCAAGATGTTATTACGAACACGAGTCCTCTACTCACCACATCAATACACTACCGAGGATCCTCTTCCGTCATCCTACAGAAGGGCCATCCACGGCACTCACGCTTATCTTGAGGCTTTTAGTAGTATCCATCAACTTGTCTATGAACTGTAAGAGCAACCAAGTAGTTCGTACCGCGAACAACGGATATTTGAATAGTTTGATAACCCTGCAGGGGTGTACCTCTTCACACACGCTTCCACCACTTATCGCCGTTTACTCGGCGTGTACTCGGCAACCTTCAAGCGGAAGCCCAGCGAGGGTGTCGGCCACAACCTGACTAACTACTCAAGTCTCTCGTCCAGGTTTATCGCCTATTTGGGTTCCATCCGTGGGGAGATCCGGCCGGGGTGTCGCTCACGGCCCCAAACGATGTGTATAGGGTTCCCGAGTCACCAAACGGGCAACCGGTACACCGTGCCACGTACCTGTCGCATCACAACCCACCCCGAGGGTCAGTGTTGTGCACGACCTCCAGTAAGCTATAAACACCAGAAACTAGTTGCAACTCCTGGACAGAGATCGAGGGTAATTAATAAGCCGAGAGGGTCCATTGGTTTCGGGCCCAATGCATGGTAGTAACTGTAACTTGAACCACACATACAGATCTCGGGTCCTATGTACGGTTCCAATGAAACAACCCACCACGTACTCCTACATGGCCTTTCATCGATACCTTTACCAAGCGTATTCCACACTTCCTTCTCTTTATCGAAAGATTGTTTCACTCTGATCCATCACCCAGATGAACCAGACCAGACACAACTCTAAGCATAGCAGGCAACATAAACAAATAGCATGGTGGATCACACATCACATGGCTCAATCAACTCCTACACATGCTAGTGGGTTTCAACTATTTACTGTGGCAATGACAGGTCATGCAAGGGAATAGGGTTCAACTACCGCAGCAAGTAGCAGTTCACGCGATGTTGCCTTAATGCAGTAAAAGAGAGCAGGAGCGAGAAGATTGGGTTGTATCGGAATGATCAATGATTGCTTGCCTGAGAAGGTAGTTGTCGGGTACTGCTCTTCAACTGGATACGCAGCAGTATCCTCGGGAGCAGGACCTAACACAGGGAATACCGGCGATACAATCATTAACAAACAAATGCAACAATATGATGCATGCTTATGACATGGCAAGATGCATGTGTGTATTGGCTAATGCAACTAAAATCAGAAGGGTTTGAACCTATTTGAATCAAGGATTCAAATTGAAGTTCAAACTATTATTTAAATAAGTGCATAATCATGTTTTTGATATATACAGCAAGTTAACTTGTTCAAACATGCATGAAACCTGTTCCATTAGAAAGATTGGATTTTTCTGATCATTTTTCATATATAAATCTTTTTCATCTGAGCTATGGTTGATTTTATATGAATTTTAGAAGTTTTGGGTATTTTCTGGAATTTCCTGAATTATTTTAAATCTAAAAATCCCAGAAAAACCTTTACTGCGTCAGCATGACATCATGCTGACGTCAAGCAGTCAACAGGGTCAGTCCAAGTCAAACCTGACTGGTGGGTCCCTAATGTCAGTGTCTCAGGAGCTAATTCCGGTCATAACCAGGGTTGACTGGGTTTGACTAACAGCGGGGGCCCACTGTCAGTGACTGTGCTGACTAAACTAATTACTGTTAACTCCTAATCATCGGGCCACGTCAGCCCGCCGGAGTTTGGCCGGCGGCGACCATTTCGCACGGCGGTGACTCGTCGGAATCCCTATTCCGGCATCCTGGTGATGCACCGCATCCAGCGGTACCACTGGTTGGACGAGGGGTTGCCGGAGTCGACGGCGACGAGCTCGTCCGCGGCGGTGCTCGCACGGAGTTGGTCGGGATGGTGTTGCAGTGCACGGGACGAGGAGCTAAAGCTCGCTTTAGCTTGCTGGTGACCTACTGAAGCTAACGGCGTGCTCAGCCACGAGGTACGGTGCCTATGGCCACGGCGGTGAGTTGGCCGGCGGCGGTGATCGTCGGTCAGCAAGGGGGCGGCGGCTACAAGGCCTAAAAGAGCCCGTGGAGAGGGGGGTTCGAAGCGTGAGCTCACAGCGGTCGCAGAGGGCGTCGAAGTGAGCTCGGGGACGGTCGGACGACGGCGTACGGGCGGCGGCGATCTCCGGTGCCGGAAGTTGAAGACGACGGTGAGGAGGATGTTGCGGAGCTCCTGGCGTCGTGTGCGTCGGTGGGGAGCTTCGGGGCGATGCGGCGGAGCTAGTGGTGCTTCGGGGAGGCGAGGGGGTGGCGTAGAGCGCGGTGTCAGCGGTCGTCGGCGACGAGCTCGCTCGGGGGAGCTCGGCGGAGGGAAGAGAGGAGGGGAGAGACACGGGAGAGAGGGGGAAACGGTCGAGGTGGCTCCGTGGCGACGTTCTAGATCGTCCAGAGGGCCGAGGGGCCAGCCAGCCAGGCAGGAGGTGGCCGGCGCATCGGCGGCGCTCGCCACCGAGCTGCTTCGTGCGCTGGCGCGATGAAGAAGACGGTGATGCCCCTGGTGGGCTGGGCCGGCTGGGCCAGCAGGTAAGTGGGCTCAGGTAAGTACTCTTCCTATTTTTCTTTTCCTATTTTCTTTCTGTTTTATTTCTTTTGCAGCTTTGTTCAATTAATAAAAATGCCTAAACATTTTTATAACTCATGACACTTGTCATATCTACTGTATATATTATGAACAGTAGGAAACATTATAGTTCATGATTATTTGAGCATTTAAAATATTTTATAGCATTTAAATGCCCAAATTCAAATACCATATGATTTAATCCAAAGCCCTAGATTGTCCTAGAAAATTGTGCACCATTTTTGGCAGAGGTTTAAGACCAAGGCAGAAATGATGAACATTTTGAAGGGCATTTTGGGTACATTGGAAAATATTTTAGCAAACCCTAGTTGTTAGGGGAGGGGTGCTGGGGTTTCTGTTAATCCCACTTCAAGTTTCTTTGAAAGTAAACATGATGCACACTCTAGTTAGGTCCTAATGCAAGTGCTAGCTAGGGATGTGACAACTCACCCCCACTTAAAAGAATCGCGTCCCGAGATTTGGGTTCCTCCGGAAAGAGGGTGGGGTACTCAAGTCGAAGACGATCCTCCCTTTCCCAAGTAGCTTCACTCTCGGAATGATGCGACCATTGAACCTTGAGAAACTTGATATTGTGGCGTCGAGTGGTGCGCTCAGTTTGATCAAGAATACGAACGGGGTATTCTCGATATGTGAGATTGTCTTGGAGATCAAGCGTTTCGTGGTCCACTCCGCGGATAGGATCCAAGAAGCAACGCCTGAGTTGAGAAACGTGGAAAACATCATGAACTCTGGAGAGCTGCGGAGGTAGTTCCAATTGGTAGGCAACTTCTCCTCGTTTGGCAAGAATGCGAAAAGGACCGATGTAACGAGGGGCCAATTTGCCTTTAATACCGAATCGATGGGTTCCCTTAAGAGGAGTAACCCGAAGGTAAGCCTTATCGCCGACTTCAAAAGTCACAGCCTTATGATGACTATCATATTGGCTCTTTTGGCGAGACTGGGCTGTTTTCAATCTCTGACGAACGATGCGAACTTGTTCCTCTGCTTCCTGGATCATATCCGGGCCAAAGAATTGTCTTTCCCCGGTCTCTGACCAGTTAAGAGGTGTTCGACACCTTCATCCATATAGAACTTCGAAGGGAGCTTTGCCCAAGCTGGCTTGATAACTATTGTTATAAGCGAATTCGGCAAATGGAAGACATTTTTCCCATTCCATACCGAAAGAAATGACAGAGGCTCGAAGCATGTCTTCCAGAATTTGATTGACTCGTTCCACTTGACCACTTGACTGCGGATGGAAGGCAGTACTGAAAGAGAGATGAGTTCCCATAGCATTCTGGAAACTTTCCCAAAATCGTGAAGTGAAAAGACTTCCACGGTCTGAGTTAATCTCCAACGGTACACCATGAAGTGATACTATTCGAGAGATATATAAGTCTGCTAGCTGGCTAGCGGTAATGCTCTCTCGAACAGGCAGGAAATGAGCTACTTTAGAGAGGCGGTCGATAACGACGAAAATAGCATTATTCCCTTTCCTGGTCCTGGGAAACCCGGTAATGAAATCCATACCGACTTTGTCCCATTTCCATTCAGGAATAACTAAAGGTTGAAGGGTGCCAGCAGGCCGTTGATGCTCTGCTTTGACTCGACGACAAACGTCGCAGTTAGCAATGAATTGAGCGATTTCTCTCTTCATCCTAGTCCACCAGAATCTTTGACGTAGGTCTTGATACATTTTGGTACTACCGGGATGAATCGTGAGAGGAGATTCATGAGCCTCCTTGAGGATCAAACGTCTTAGGTTTCGTACTTTAGGAACCACTAAACGGTTGCTAAAGAATACGACTCCTTGATCATCAATTGAGAAACATCCTGCAACTCCTTTCTTGATGTTCCTCTTAATACGGGAAATTTCGGGATCAACCTTCTGTGCTTTGATGAACTGATCCAAAAGGGTAGGTTTCACCACCAAGGTGGAAAGAAATCCTCGAGGAACAATGTGAAGGTTAAGCTTACGAAATTCCTCGTGGAGAAGTGGTTGACTTTGTTGTAACATTAAATTGTTACAATATGACTTACGACTTAGTGCATCAGCCATGACATTGGCCTTTCCAGGAGTGTAAGTGATTCCTAAGTCGTAGTCGGTGAGCAACTCAACCCAACGTCTTTGCCTGAGATTCAAATCCGGTTGGGTGAAGATATACTTCAAACTTTGGTGATCAGTGAAGATTTCACAGCGATTACCAAGAAGGTAATGTCGCCATGTTTTGAGTGCATGGACTACAGCTGCAAGCTCTAGATCATGAGTAGGATAGTTATCCTCATGTGGACGCAACTGTCGGGATGCGTATGCAATCACTTGACGATCTTGCATGAGAATGCAACCTAGTCCTTGTCGCGAGGCGTCGCAATAGATTATAAAATCCTTGGAAAAGTCTGGTGGTACCAGTACAGGTGCAGATGTCAGGCGTCTTTTCAGTTCCTGAAAACTGGACTCGCACTGTGGGGTCCACTCAAACTTTTTATCTTTCTTGAGGAGTTCGGTTAGAGGTTTAGCAACCTTGGAGAAGTTCTCGACGAAACGTCGGCAATAGCTCGCTAAGCCAAGAAAACTCCTACCTTGCTTGACCGATTCAGGAGGAGTCCAATCAAGTACGGCTTGAACTCGCTCGGGATTGACAGCAATACCCTTGCCAGAGATCACATGACCTAGATAGGTTACTTCTGGCAACCAAAATTCACATTTAGAGAATTTGGCATAAAGGCGGTGCTCTCGAAGTTTCGTCAATACCAGCCTTAAATGCTCGGCATGATCTTCCTTGTTCTTGGAGAAAATGAGTATATCATCGAGGTATACCACGACGAATTTATCCAAATACTCCATGAATATAGAATTCATTTACCGAGAAAAGGTAGCTGGGGCATTGGTTAATCCGAAGGACATGATGTTGTACTCATATTGGCCATAACGAGTAACGAAAGCCGTTTTAGGAATGTCCCCGTTCTTGATTTTGATTTGATGGTAGCCCAACCTCAAATCCATCTTAGAGAAGACTAAGGATCCAGCGAGCTGATCATACAGGTCGTTGATCCTGGGGAGCGGATACTTATTCTTTATGGTGACCAGATTGACAGGTCGGTAATCTACAACCATCCGCTCCGTTCCATCCTTCTTCTTGACGAAGAGGACGGGGCAAGCCCAAGGGGAAGAACTAGGACGGATGAAACCTTTTTGCAAAGACTCATCGAGTTGTTTCTTTAGCTCAGCTAATTCTAGTGGTGCCATCTTATAAGGTCTCCTAGAGATTGGGACAGTTCCAGGGATAAGATCTATCACAAACTCGACATCTTTGTCAGGTGGAACTCCTGGCAGTTCTTCTGGAAAAACATCTGGAAAGTCACGGACTACCGGGATTTCTTCGAGTTCTGGTAGAGGGCTGGCATTAAGAGAGTAGAGCTGACGTTCAGCCATTCGAGTCAAGACATTGACTATCTTGCCGGATGGATGTGTAAGTTGAATGGTCCTAGTAAAGCAATCAATTTTGGCGTAATGGGTTGTCATCCAATCCATACCCAAGATGATATTTATGTCCGAGGACTTAAGAGCGATTAAAGATGCAAGGAAAACAAGTCTATCGACAAGGATTTCATTTCCATGGCTTACCCTAGAGGTTTGCCACTTTGAACCAGGAGTTTGAATAACCATGGAAGTAGGCATGTCACAAAAAGTCATGTTGTGCAATCGAGCATAGCTCTCAGATATGAACGAATGGGATGCTCCAGTATCGAAAAGAACAGATGCCGGATGGCAGTTTACGAGAAGCGTACCAAGGACGACGTTAGGATCCTCATAAGCTTCTTCGGCAGAAACATAGTTGACATGACCACGTGTAGTGGGGATTGGCTTGACATAGTTCACCTTGCCGGTTGGCTTACCACGGCCAATGGGTTTTCCTGGCTGATTCTGGGGACAATCACGCATGTAGTGTCCCGGTTCTCCACACTTGAAACATGTCACAGTGGTGGTGCGTGGAGCAAAGTTGGAGGGTGGACCTCCATATGTCTTAGCAGGTGCAAACTGTTGAGTTGGGCGAGGCGCCTCATAGGATGGCCTCGGTGTATACTTGGGTGGTAGAGCAGTGTTAGGAACCCACACACGACGCTTGTGAGAGCCAGAGCCGGATGAGGAACCAAAGTCTCGAGTATGCTTGCGGGTGGCCTCGAAGTCGGTCTGGCCTGTCTCAGCACTGATAGCCTTGTTAACCAACTTCTGGAAGGAAGTGCACTCGTGCAGACGTAGATCTCGACGGAGTTCAGGGCTGAGTCCCTTGCGGAACCTCGCCTGTTTCTTGGCATCGGTGGATACTTCCTCGGGTGCATAGCGTGCCAGATTACCAAACTCGCGACTGTAGCCATCCACAGTCAAACGGCCCTGGGTGAAATTGCAGAATTCCTCCCGCTTACGATCCATGAGACCTTCCGGAATGTGGTGTTCACGGAATGCCTCACTGAACTCAACCCAGGTAGTGACTTGGCCAGCAGGACGCATAGCTTCAAAGTTTTCCCACCAAAGACTGGCAGGGCCCTCAAGATGGTAGGCGGCGTAGATAACCTTGTTAGCTTCGGCCACACGGGCAGAGTGTAGCTTGTGGGTGATACTACGTAGCCAGTCATCAGCATCCAGAGGTTCAGTGGAGTGATGGAACTTCGGTGGACACATCTTGATAAAATCGTGGATTGACACCACGTCATTCCTCTGACGGAACCCAGTGTTTTGCTCTATGCGTTCCAGCAGACGGTTAGTCTCTCTCTTGTTCCGTTCTGCTTCAAGCATAACTTCCGCCAAGGAGGGTGGCTGGGGCAGATTTCCATCTCTAGCCCCACTAGCCTCACCCTGCTCCTGAGCAGCAGGAGTGTTGCGAGTGTTGACCATCCTAGGAAAACAAAACAACGGTTTAGACAAGGATGGCAAAAATTTGACATAGAAGTGCAGAATGTAATGGATGACACAGAATGCAGAGATGTTCATCCGTACGACATGGTAATATAGGAACTGCTATATATACACCAGTGGTCATACACACCATACAAAGTTTAGTACAAGCCAAGGCTAAAGTACAACTGCGGTGAAAGACGATACATCCCATCAGAGGCATTCCAAGCTCCTATACATTATTTAGCTACACCTCCGGAACTCAGTACACACTAAGTCATATTCCACAAGACGCGCAGGACTGTGGAAATACAACTACTACAATACTACTACTACCACGGACTAGCTCAGACATTCGCGTAGTAATCCTCGTAGAGTTTACCACCGTAGCCTGGAAGTGGTACAGACGGATCTTGGAACTCGCGAGCACTCGATGGCTGACGACCATAAGGGCATGGGTGTGGTCTCGGTCCCGATGCTGGTGGTAACCGACGCCCACGTGGAGGTGTAATACCCCCAACGTCACGCCAATCCATGCGATCAGGCACACGAGTCTGCACAGGATACAAATCCCGCATGTCCAGATATCCGGCGTGCACAACAGGTGCAAGCCGTGTCAAAGTAGTCCAGTGAGCGGCTCGAGTGTTATACAGCTCCATTCGGAGGGCACGGACCTCACGGTCCCTATCCTCCAACATCTGAACAGTAGTCTGAAGCAGTGGCTCTTCATGAGCAGCATCAGTATACAGACCAGTGTAGTAGCCTTCCTCTCCGGGGAGTGAAGCTGGCATGTAACAGAACTCAGTGTTCAGCAACAGCGCATGCCTAGCACGGAGAATGGTCATCATCGAATAAGCGGCATCCTGTACTGCCATCTCAATGGTAATCCCGAGTCCATAAGAGCAATGGATGGGATCATTAGCTCCAGGATATGAGGGGTATATCCGGACTGTGCAGAAATACTGACTTTGATTGAAATCCCGATACTGTTCCTCCACAGTGTATTCAGGATACCAGCGATAACCGGTCTCAGTCATCACACGGACTAGCATGGCCGTGTGACCGGGCACATTAATGCACCGAGTCAAACGAACCACTTGGTGAGGGATGCGGCCAGACATCTGAAACACGAAATAATGCAAAGGCATTAGTGTTTCTGGAAGAAATCGGGCAGCATAACAACTGTAAATGCTCAAACAAAGATTTGAGACATCATACAAATGATAGCATAGCCACTCAACAATTCCATATCAAGGTTCCGGGTTCAACAATCATCATACTCAAAAGGATAGAAACTGAACTGAGGCTTGAAACCAACAATCCTAAGAGTCTACGGATTAGTAACACGTGAACCTAGTAAGGATAAGAGGCCTAGTCCTAAATCCCCGTAGAAAGAATAGACAGACTCATATCAGAAGGGCATAAGGTAAAGGAGTAAAGAGAGCCATACGTTCCCTTCCACAATCAATTCCCCTACATATAACTAAGAATTTTTCTAGACTCAACATCGACCAGTTTGGCTTGAGAAACCTACAGGCAGTCCAGCTCTGATGCCAACGCTGTCAGGACCCCGATCCTAAGTCACACCGATCTAGCTGTAACACGTCATATCACTTTGCGGCCTCACGCACGGTAACCCCACGGGTGCCACCTTACCTGGCCCGGGACCGTTTGCGCATTTTGGCACACGTATATGACAGTGTCGCTAGCATCCATATGACAGAGAACCCGGGCCGACATGGCTAGTTATATACCAAAAGTGACACTAAATTACAGAGACAGGCATCCATGACCCAGCAACGAACGTGTCGGTCATCAACGTATGAACCCAAGTCTTAGCAAGCTACATGGACTTAAAGGAACAACGCGTGACATTTCCCCTAAGGGACAGACACAGGAACGAAGAAGGACACATGCCGGCCAGCCTACGTGTTCCGAGCAGTAGCAAGCTACCAAGGCTCATTGGAATCACTAGGAGGCATTTCCCTGTAAGGTAGGCTACCAAAGGAAAACAACTAGGTGTCGGATCCCACACATACCAAGCATTTCAATCATACACGCAGTATGCTCAATATGTGCAAATACAACATTGCATCACAACAGAACTCTATGACTCAAAGTACTTTATTTAAAAGGCTCCAAGAGCCATACATAACATATCCATACAGGTAGGGGTCACATGACCCAACACTCAAGTCATACAGTCATACAAGCACAAGCGGAAGCTACATGTCTGAGTACAGACAACTTGGAAAATAAAACAGGCTTGGTGTAGCCTGACTATCTACAGGGCCCTTCACAAGCTCCAGATCACCGTTTGGGTGTCAAGCTACTCGTCGACGTCAACGTCTATGTAGAACCCATCAGCAGGGGCAGGGTTCCCTCTGCAACAGTTATTAAGCAAACATGAGTACAAAGGTACTCAGCAAGTCTTACCACAGAACCTATCATACATGCAACATTATCAAAGGGGGTAGTGGAGTTTATAGCAGAATGCCAGCTTTGACCTTGGCTAACCTATACTACAACTCTCAACGGATTGCAAGATGTTATTACGAACACGAGTCCTCTACTCACCACATCAATACACTACCGAGGATCCTCTTCCGTCATCCTACGGAAGGGCCATCCACGGCACTCACGCTTATCTTGAGGCTTTTAGTAGTATCCATCAACTTGTCTATGAACTGTAAGAGCAACCAAGTAGTTCGTACCGCGAACAACGGCTATTCGAATAGTTTGATAACCCTGCAGGGGTGTACCTCTTCACACACGCTTCCACCACTTATCGCCGTTTACTCGGCGTGTACTCGGCAACCTTCAAGCGGAAGCCCAGCGAGGGTGTCGGCCACGACCAGACTAACTACTCAAGTCTCTCGTCCAGGTTTATCGCCTATTTGGGTTCCATCCGTGGGGAGATCCTGCCGGGGTGTCGCTCACGGCCCCAAACGATGTGTACAGGGTTCCCGAGTCACCAAACGGGCAACCGGTACACCGTGCCACGTACCTGTCGCATCACAACCCACCCCGAGGGTTAGCGTTGTGCACGACCTCCAGTAAGCTATAAACACCTGAAACTTGTTGCAACTCCTGGACAGAGATCGAGGGTAATTAATAAGCCGAGAGGGTCCATTGGTTTCGGGCCCAATGCATGGTAGTAACTGTAACTTGAACCACACATACAGATCTCGGGTCCTATGTACGGTTCCAATGAAACAACCCACCACGTACTCCTACATGGCCTTTCATCGATACCTTTACCAAGCGTATTCCACACTTCCTTCTCTTTATCGAAAGATTGTTTCACTCTGATCCATCACCCAGATGAACCAGACCAGACACAACTCTAAGCATAGCAGGCAACATAAACAAATAGCATGGTGGATCACACATCACATGGCTCAATCAACTCCTACACATGCTAGTGGGTTTCAACTATTTACTGTGGCAATGACAGGTCATGCAAGGGAATAGGGTTCAACTACCGCAGCAAGTAGCAGTTCACGCGCTGTTGCCTTAATGCAGTAAAAGAGAGCAGGAGCGAGAAGATTGGGTTGTATCGGAATGATCAATGATTGCTTGCCTGACAAGGTAGTTGTCGGGTACTGCTCTTCAACTGGATACGCAACAGTATCCTCGGGAGCAGGACCTAACACAGGGAATACCGGTGATACAATCATTAACAAACAAATGCAACAATATGATGCATGGTTATGACATGGCAATATGCATGTGTGTATTGGCTAATGCAACTAAAATCAGAAGGGTTTGAACCTATTTGAATCAAGGATTCAAATTGAAGTTCAAACTATTATTTAAATAAGTGCATAATCATGTTTTTGATATATACAGCAAGTTAACTTGTTTAAACATGCATGAAACCAGTGCCATTAGAAATATTGGATTTTTCTGATCATTTTTCATATATAAATCTTTTTCATCTGAGCTATGGTTGATTTTATATGAATTTTAGAAGTTTTGGGTATTTTCTGGAATTTCCTGAATTATTTTAAATCTAAAAATCCCAGAAAAACCTTTACTGCGTCAGCATGACATCATGCTGACGTCAGGCAGTCAACAGCGTCAGTCCAAGTCAAACCTGACTGGTGGGTCCCTAATGTCAGTGTCTCAGGAGCTAATTCCGGTCATAACCAGGGTTGACTGGGTTTGACTAACAGCGGGGGCCCACTGTCAGTGACTGTGGTGACTAAACTAATTACTGTTAACTCCTAATCATCGGGCCACGTCAGCCCGCCGGAGTTTGGCTGGCGGCGACCATTTCGCACGGCGGTGACTCGTCGGAATCCCTATTCCGGCATCCATTTGCCGCGCGGATGGGCTCGGTGTGCTCCTGGTGATGCACCGCATCCAGCGGTGCCACTGGTGGGACGAGGGGTCGCCGGAGTCGACGGCGACGAGCTCGTCCGCGGCGGTGCTCGCACGGAGTTGGTCGGGATGGTGTTGTAGTGCACGGGAGGAGGAGCTAAAGCTCGCTTTAGCTTGCTGGTGACCTACTGAAGCTAACGGCGTGCTCAGCCACGAGGTACGGTGCCTATGGCCACGGCGGTGAGTTAGCCGGCGGCGGTGATCGTCGGTCAGCAAGGGGGCGGCGGCTACAAGGCCTAAACGAGCCCGTGGAGAGGGGGGTTCGAAGCGTGAGCTCACAGCGGTCGCAGAGGGCGTCGAAGTGAGCTTGGGGACGGTCGGACGACGGCGTACGGGCGGCGGCGATCTCCGGTGCCGGAGGTTGAAGACGACGGCGAGGAGGACGTTGCGGAGCTCCTGGCGTCGTGTGCGTCGGTGGGGAGCTTCGGGGCAATGCGGCGGAGCTAGTGGTGCTTCGGGGAGGCGAGGGGGTGGTGTAGAGCGCGGTGTCAGCGGTCGTCGGCGACGAGCTCGCTCGGGGGAGCTCGGCGGAGGGAAGAGAGGAGGGAAGAGACACGGGAGAGAGGGGGAAACGGTCGAGGTGGCTCCGTGGCGACGTTCTAGACCGTCCAGAGGGCCGAGGGGCCAGCCAGGCAGGCAGGAGGTGGCCGGCGCATCGGCGGCGCTCGCCACCGAGCTGCTTCGTGCGCTGGCGCGACGAAGAAGACGGTGATGCCCCTGGTGGGCTGGGCCGGCTGGGCCAGCAGGTAAGTGGGCTCAGGTAAGTACTCTTCCTATTTTTCTTTTCCTATTTTCTTTCTGTTTTATTTCTTTTGCAGCTTTGTTCAATTAATAAAAATGCCTAAACATTTTTATAACTCATGACACTTGTCATATCTACTGTATATAATATGAACAGTAGGAAACATTATAGTTCATGATTATTTGAGCATTTAAAATATTTTATAGCATTTAAATGCCCAAATTCAAATACCATATGATTTAATCCAAAGCCCTAGATTGTCCTAGAAAATTGTGCACCATTTTTGGCAGAGGTTTAAGACCAAGGCAGAAATGATGAACATTTTGAAGGGCATTTTGGGTACATTGGAAAATATTTTAGCAAACCCTAGTTGTTAGGGGAGGGGTGCTGGGGTTTCTGTTAATCCCATTTCAAGTTTCTTTGAAAGTAAACATGATGCACACTCTAGTTAGGTCCTAATGCAAGTGCTAGCTAGGGATGTGACAACTCACCCCCACTTAAAAGAATCGCGTCCCGAGATTTGGGTTCGTCCGGAAAGAGCGTGGGGTACTCAAGTCGAAGACGATCCTCCCTTTCCCAAGTAGCTTCACTCTCGGAATGATGCGACCATTGAAAGTGCGTGATGCTTCGGAAAGAGGGTAGGTCCTAATGCAAGTGCTAGCTAGGGATGTGACACCCGGGGAGTTGAGCTCCGAGGTATTGTCGTCACAAACATATCGCGGCAGTTCTAGAATACTTAAGACGGCCGACATCGAAAATTCTCCTATACGGTTGGTGGCAAGATAACCTCGACATCACCCAGTACTGGGGAGGTAGTTCGGGAGTATTGCCATAGCTTGTATAGTAGATGCGTTTCGAAGGTCCGAGGTAGACGGTTTCCGGAAATAACTGGTTATGTGTTGAAGGATGGATACAGCTGGATGTAGGATTAGAGTTGAGTGCGTGATGCTTCCCCTGTATCCCCAACACCTGTTTGCATAACTGGAAACTTTCGGAAATTAATAGGTGGGTTCCTCTAGTAGCTCGTAGGCATTCTTCCAACGAATGCAGGTTATGGAGTTCGGGGTTCTACATTGAGTTAAGTGGTTCTATAGCCGTTGTTCCGATCGGGAGTTGCATCTTAAAGGGTCCTTGGCTATGCTGATCCGGGGATTGCAAAACCCTTTCGTAACACGTTCCATAAGCTTTCAGCACGAATATGTAGAACGAAGCTCCTATCTTGTATTTGTTCTATCTGCACCTTGTTGTTTTTCTTATTTACCTTTTGTCTCCCAAGTGGCTTCTCGTGAAGATTGTTGTTATCGTTAAACTGAGAATTTCATTCGTTCCTCTTGTTCGAATGATTCTTTTGAAGACTATGTTGCAATTCTAGCCATTGTTTCAGCTTATATCTTATTTCAATCAAATGGCTGATTGGTGGTCATCTCTTTCAGGATGGCTCCGAAAAGGGTTCCCAACGCGAACCCAGAGGGTGAAGAGGTTCCTGAATGTCCTCCTTCCCCTCCTCCTCCGTCTGAGGCCTGGAGAGCAATTATGCAAACTACGAACCAGAACACCCAGATGCTTATGCTGATGATGCAGCAAATGCAAGCAAATCAAGCAAATGAGGGTGCTCAGGGGAACCAAGGCAATTTGTTCAACCAACAGCATTTTGTTACGCTCAACCAGTTCTTGGCTAATCAACCAAAGGCTTTCAGTTACTGTGTCGACCCTCTCGATGTTGAAGACTGGATAACGGATATCAAGAAGCATTTTGAGTGCAATAACGTCAGACCTGAGGACTATGTGAAGTTTGCAGCCTTCCAACTCAAGGACCAAGCAGCTAATTGGTGGCAGCAGTAAAAAGACTCCAGAGCAGGGCGAGTAATCTCTTGGGAGGATTTCTGCAAGGACTTTCGCTCTCACCACATTCCAACAAGTATCATCGAGGGTATGTGTGAGAAATTCCGCAACCTGAAGCAAGGCTCTATGTCTGTCTACCAATATAATGTCAAGTTCTAGAACCTTGCCCGCTATGCCAAGCAAGACATCCCAGATGCCAAGAGCAAGATCTATCAGTTCCGTGGTGGTCTGAAGGATGAACTTCAACTTGCTCTCACCTTGTTCGAGCCTGATGAGTTTGACAAATTCTATAATATGGCACTTAAGCAAGAGGCAGCCCAGCTCAAGATGGAAGCTTCCAAAAAGAGGATCAGAGATGCTGTTCACTCCTCCTCTTCTTCTCAAGTGGTCTCGAAGCAACAGAAGTTTTGGCTTCCACCTCCTCCAGTGATCCAAGCTCCCTACAACAACAACAACAACAACAACAACAACAACAACAACAACAAGAACTCTGGTGGCCGTGGTTTCTCCCACCCACACAACCAAGGCAAGCAGTCCAAGTCGCAGTACCAAGCTCCGAGACCAAGTGTTCCTCCTACTCGTCCACTTTTTGAGGTCACTTGCTACAAATGTGGTCTGAAGGGTCATTATTCCAACAAGTGCACCAACCCAAGGCGCCTTCCGCCTCCTCCACCTGTCAGTACTGCTATTGTCAAGCATGATCCGAAGGCAGCAAGAGTGAATCTGATGAATGCAGCTCAGGCAGAGAATTCTTCAGATGTGATACTTGGTAACCTTCCAGTCAATCTTAAACCTGCTAAAGTGTTGTTTGATTCTGGTGCATCACATTCCTTCATGTCATTTCCATTTGCATGCAAGTACAATGTGGGCACCGTGGCCTTGCCAAAGGAGTTACAAATTATTTCTCCGGGCAAATGCATGACTTCTAGATTATATGCTCCGGATGTATCTATTCACATGGGTGATTACCGCTTTCTGGCTAATCCGTTTGTTCTCGGCAACTCCGACATTGATCTTATCCTCGGGATGGATTGGCTTTCTCAGCATGATGCTCACATTGATTGTGCAAATAAGGAAGTCAAGATTACTCACCCTAATGAAGACGTGATTATCTTCGTCTCTCCGGATAACACAATCAGGCTATTCTCTCTCAATGACAAGGGCGAGATTAATGCCATCTCTCAAATTCCGGTGGTTAACGAATACGAAGACGTTTTTCCTGAAGAACTTCCAGGCATGCCTCCGTATTGTCAAGTTGAATTCGTCATTGAACTCGAGCCTGGTACTGAGCCAGCAAGACGGCGTCCGTACAAGCTCTCCCCCGCAGAGTTGAAGGAGTTGAAGAAACAACTTGATGAACAAGAGCGTTTGGGTCTGATCAGGCCGAGCACGTCTCCTTGGGGCTGTGGTGTCTTATTTGTCAAGAAGAAGGATGGCACGGAGCGCCTTTGCGTCGATTACCTGCCATTGAACAAGAAGACAATAAAGAACAAGTATCCGCTCCCCAACATCAATGAACTGTTCGAGCAGCTCAAAGGAGCTAACGTGTTCTCAAAGCTCGATCTCCGAATGGGCTATCACCAAATTCGCATTCGCGAAGAAGATATCCACAAGACTGCCTTCAGAACGAGCTACGACTCCTATGAATATACAGTCATGTCTTTTGGCCTCGCTAATGCTCCACCTACCTTCTCGAGAATGATGCACTACATTTTCAACCCCTACACCAACGAGTTTGTGCTTGTGTATCTGGATGACATCTTGGTATTCTCCAAGAATGAAGAGGATCACGAAAAGCACCTCCGTCTGGTTCTCGACAGACTCCGTGAACATAAGTTATATGCCAAGTTCTCCAAGTGCGAATTCTGGCTCGATAAGGTCTGACGGTATTGCTGTGAACGCCAAGAAAGTTGTAGCAATTGTCAACTGGGAACCACCTCAGAACGTCAAGCAACTCCGAAGCTTCCTTGGTCTTGCTAACTATTGCAGAAGGTTCGTTGAGAACTTCTCCAAGATTGCCAAGCCTCTCTCCAACTTGCTGCAGAAGAATGTCAAGTACAACTGGTCTCCAGATTGTGATGTGGCATTCAAAACTCTCAAAGAAAAGCTCATCTCTGCTCCAGTTCTTACTCCTCTAGATGAGTCCAAGCCCTACGAAGTATTCTGTGATGCTTCTCTTCAAGGACTTGGTGGTGTGCTAATGCAGGACAAGAAAATTGTGGCATACACTTCTCGTCAACTGAAGCCAAGTGAGAAGAACTACCCCACACATGATCTCGAACTAGCAGCTGTGGTACATGCTTTGATTACGTGGAGACACCTTCTGTTGGGCAGAAAAGTCGACATCTTCACCGATCACAAGAGCTTGAAGTACATCTTTACACAGCCGAACCTGAACTTCCGCCAGACTCGTTGGGTCGAGATGATCCAAGAGTATGATCCAAGCATCGAATACACACCTGGCAAGGAAAATGTAATTGCAGATGCTTTGAGCAGAAAGGCATATTGCAACAGTCTCCTTATCAAGCCGTTTCAGCATGAGCTTTGTGAAGCTTTCAGGAAGCTCAACCTCCAAGTTGTTCCGCAAGGCTTTCTTGCAAATCTTCAAGTTGCTCCTACCTTGGAAGATCAGATATGTGAGGCCCAACTCAGTGATGCTATGGTGCAGAAAGTGAAACATGGTATTGCAAAGGGTACTCCCAAATACAAGTGCTATCGCGTTGATGAGAGAGATACCTTGTTCTTTGAGGACAGACTTGTGGTTCCCAAAGGTGATCTCAGGAAGCTCATAATGGACGAAGCATATGATTCCCTCCTTTCCATTCATCCTGGAAGTTCCAAGATGTACCAAGACCTCAAGCAATCTTACTGGTGGACTCGCATGAAAAGGGAGATTGCCCAATTCGTGAATGAATGTGATGTCTGCAGAAGAGTGGAGGCAGAGCATCAACGTCCAGCCGGTCTTCTCCAACCTCTTCCTATTCCTGAGTGGAAATTCGACCACATTGAAATGGATTTCGTCACTGGCTTTCCTAAGTCCAAGAAAGGGAATGATTCTATATTTGTGGTGATTGACAAGCTTACCAAAGTCGCTCACTTCCTTCCAGTCAAAAATCCATCAATGCAGCTCAACTGGCAGAGTCGTACACTTCCAGAATTGTGTCTTTACATGGCATTACTCAAGTTATCTCCTTAGACCGTGGAAGTTTGTTCACTTCCAAGTTCTGGGACTCCTTTCAGTCTGCCATGGGCACTAACATCCATTTCAGCACTGCATTTCACCCTCAGACTAGTGGTCAAGTCGAGAGAGTGAATCAGATTCTAGAAGACATGCTTAGAGCTTGTGTCATATCTTTTGGCATGAAGTGGGAAGATTGCCTTCCATTTGCCGAGTTCTCTTACAACAACAGCTTCCAAGCAAGTGCCGGCAAACCTCCGTTTGAAATCCTCTATGGAAGAAAGTGCCGTACCCCTCTCAACTGGTCCGAGACTGGTGAACGTCAACTTCTTGGCAATGACTTGATCTCAGAAGCCGAAGAAATGTGCAAAGTCATACGTGAGATTCTCAAGGCCGCTCAGTCGCGTCAGAAGAGCTACTATGACGGCAAGCATCATGATTTGGCTTTCAACATTGGGGATCATGTCTATCTCTGTGTTTCTCCTATGAAAGGCACCCAAAGATTAGGTATCAAAGGAAAGCTTGCTCCTAGATACGTGGGCCCTTTCAAGATCCTTGGCAAAAGAGGCGATCTAGCCTATCAACTTGAGCTCCCTTCCAACTTCGCCAATGTTCATGATGTGTTTCACGTGTCTCAACTCCGCAAGTGCTTCAAGACAACTGAACGCACCATTCCGTTTGAGGAGATTGATCTTCAACAAGACTTGTCTTACAGAGAGCACCCAGTTGCTATTCTCGAAAAAACCGAGCGCAAGACCCGCAACAAGTCAATCAAATTATTGAAAGTCAAGTGGTCACACCATACTGACCGAGAAGCTACGTGGGAACGAGAAGATCACCTTCGTTCCGAGTACCCTTCCTTCTTCCAGTCCTAGATCTCGGGACGAGATCTTTTCGTAGTAGAGGAGAGTTTGTAATGCCCCGGATGTAATACTTTCCCTTTTTAGCAATATATAACTTTGGCTTCATCAGTTCCATTCCGGGTTCTTTGTCTTTTCGGGTTTTTGTCGTTTTGTCGTGTGCGTGTGTGGCATTCATCCATGTCATGTTGTCATGTGCATTGCATTGATTTTGTGTTGTCGTTTGCATCCGATTCCACTCGTTCCTTCCCGTTGTCCGTTTCGAGTTCCGACGCCCTAACACGTGCCCGAGGCTTCCCGGAGTCCTTCTTTTGTGTTTGGACGTGTAACGTTTCCGGTTTGGCGTGAGACTTGTCGTGCGATGTTGTTTTGTTATGTGTAACCCGCCTGTCAAGTTTCGTCGCGTTTGGAGTTCGTTTGATACTCCAACAGTTATTCTCGTGGGCTAAAAGTACCTCCTCTTTGAGGCCCAAGAAACCCCTCCAACAGCCCACCAACCAAGCTCAAATCCTTCCCTTCATCTAGGCCGTTCAATTGTGATCTTGTGGCGGAAAACCTCTCCTCATTTGGACTACCCTAGCTCCTTGTGCCTATATAAACGTCCACCCCCCTCCAATTCTGCGTCCAAAACCCTAGTGTTTCCACCTCTGCCGCGCAGTGTTTCCACCTCCTCCGCGCTGTGCTTCCACCGCCGCCGCTCGGTGCTTCCGGCTCCGCCGCTCGGTGCTTCCGACTCCGCCGCTCGGTGCTTCCGACCCCGCCGCTCTGTGCTTCTGCTTCCACCACGCGGGCCCGCGGGGCCCAGCGCCGGCCCGCCGTGCCGCGATCTGGGCCGAGTCCCGCGCCCATCGTCTTCTTGGTCTCCGGCTCGGCGCCGCCGCCGCCAGGAGCCCGCCGCCGCCCGAGGTCGCCGCCGCCGCTCCTCCCTCCACCAACCGCCGCCGCCTCGGCCTCAGCGCCCTGCGCCACCGCCTCCTCAACCGTGCGCCGCCGCCGCCCGGCTCCCCCTCGCCTCCGGCCAGCCGCCGCACCGGCCGCGCCCTTCCGCCTCCCGCCGGCCGCCGCCTCCCACCGGTCTTCTCCGGAGCCGGCCGCCGCCGCTGCCAGATCGGAAGGAGCGTCGATCGGGATCGCCAGGTGGCCGATCTGGGGCCGAACCCTAGCGGGCCGACCCGCTGGACCCGTTGACTCCGCCCCGACCCGCTGGATCCGTTGACCGATCCGCCCAATCCCGCACCGGCGCCCGCGACCCGCTTCCAGATCTGCGCCCGTTGACCAGACCCGACCCGCAAGGTTGACTTCGTGTTTTTCTTCTAAGTCCCTAGTTGTTTTTCAGTGTCTGATGCATTTTTGTGATGAGGATAACTTTTGCCGTGCTTATCCATTTTGTGTGTATGATATGTCAAAATGATCGTGGTGACTTGTACTATGTTTTGTTCCAATGTGTCATGCATATTTGAGGTCATCTAGATGCCTTAATCTTCATGAGAGGAGTGCTACATGTTATAAACTGCTGCTATTAGTTGTTTCCATGCCATGTTTGCAATGTGATATCTTGGTGCATGTTTATCCAAATGAAGCAAATGATATGTCCACATGTTCATCATGAGATGCTCTACATGTTGGTTGCTTTAGCTTGCATGATAGATTTCATATTGCCATGTTTATCTCCTTTGCAAAAGTGCTTGTGGCTGTTAGGTTGTTAAACTTGTTACGAGATGCCCAGTTGAGGAGCTCGTTGCTATTGATGTGGTTGTCCCCTTGTTGCATGCTTAGACGTTTTGGATTCCCCATGATGTGTACTTTGCTGTGGTGCAAACCACTTGTCATGTTATGCTTTGAGGTGACTTAAACTTGCTCACAAACATGCGATGATATTACTGCTGTTTTAACACTTAGTGAAATTTCACTAAGTCTGGAATCTGTAATTTCCAGATGCCATGTTTGCTTGTTGTTCTAGGCAAATCCATGATAGTTTTGGGGTGACTATTGATGATTCTCTGTTGTATATGGTGTTGGCTATCCATTCATGCTCTCACATGCTTATTTGGGTGGCTGTAGCATATTTAATTCTTGCTCCCAAGTTGCTATAAATTACTGCTGTCAGGTTTTGTTGTCATGTTCAAAATGTTATAGCTTGTTGCTATTGATCCATGCCTCCTATGGAGATGCTCCAATGGAATTGTTTGCTGTAGGATATGTCTACTTTATGTCCATGCTCCTTGTCATAATGTTTGAGTGATGTAGAGTAATTTCAGCTTTGCCTTGTTTATTGTTTCGGGAGTGTCTTTTAGCCCGTTGCTCCATTTTGAGCAAGTCCTATATGTAACTTGTGTGATTTTTCATGTATATTAATATTATCCTCTTATTATCATGTTTTGAAGTATCTTGCTTGTCGCATATTGTCGTGCTCCTTGTGCTGTATCTCTGTGTTTCCTATGTTGACTTTCTGTGCATCCTAAGTGCATTTGCAGTGCTTCCTTAGTGCATCAGCCATGCATCCTGTTGTTTTTCGCATTGCATCTTGTTTGATTTCGTGCCACGTGTGTTCTTGTGTTTGAGTAGAGCCGGAAGCCGAGTACGAGTACGAGAACGAGGTTGCTACCGAGGTTGAGAACGAGGAGCCCTCTTATGATCCCATCGACGACTCAACAGGCAAGATGACCTGACCCAGATATCATTACTATCTTTGCCTATTGCTAGAAGTCTCTCTCTTTAGCTTATTGCCTTGATGCCCATGTTTTCCTGTCAGCCTCCTATTGTAACCATGAATCTGTCTAACCACCCTACCTATGCAAACCTTTGATTGGCAAAGTAAGCTTCACTCAGCCCCTCTTATAACATTGCTAGTTGCAGGAGAAGATTTGAAGATTCTTGCGTCTTGTTGAAGCTTGTTGGGATATCACACTATATAAACTCTTAATGAAATCATCTATATATTGGTAATGGGTGGAAGGCTAAGCCTTTTGCTTGGTGATTTGTTCCACTCATGCCACCCTAGGAACCGTATAAACCGGTGTTATGTTCCTTGATTATGCGTTCCTCACACGGTTGGGGATATGGGACCCCCTCGATAAACCACTAAGTGCTAAGTCTTTTCCAGCAAGTCCCAACATTGGTACTATTTGCCTAGACAACTAAAAACTTGCATAGGGTCTTGCAAACCCTAGTTCTTAATCAACAACCCCGGGCCAGTGCTCCACATGAGTGTTGGTCCGAACTGAGCGGACTGCGGGGCCACCACGAGGAAACTCTAGGATTGGTATACACCTGTAGGATGTCTCATCCGGTCGTGGCCTGAGACTAGATATGCGCGGCTATTGTCAGGGTGTCGGCACGCCGGGAGGATTTGCTGGATTAGTCTTACCTTAGTCGGAGTATCTTGAGCACGGGATTCCGAGGATACTCGGGCCTTCCCACCTTGGAGTTGCGACTCCGCGGATCGTGGGCTTGTCATGGGCCAAGTTGGAACACCCCTGCAGGGTTTTGAACTTTCGAAAGCCGTGCCCGCGGTTATGTGGCAGATGGGAATTTGTTAATATCCGGTTGTAGAAAACTTAACACCATGTTCAGAACACACTACCAGCGTGAGTACCATGACAGTCACTTTCAGAAAGGGGTTCGGGAGGTGAACACGGTGGGGTTATGTTTGACTTGCTTAGTTAGGATCACTTCGTGATCATCTTATCGTCCGAGGCACTTCTCTTCTCGCTCTCTTTTACGTAAGTTAGTGCTACTGCTGCTGCAACCTCTTGTTCTTTCTTCAGCCTTGTTCCACACCCATGGCTTGGATAGTTGTGTTACCTGGGAACGGGATTGCTGAGTCCTCTGTGGCTCACAGATTCTACACCACACCAGATGCAGGTACTTTGGTGAGCTACACAGGCGATGGCACCGAGCTAGACTGGGTGTACGACGAGGAACGTAGCCATTACTATGTGAACTATCCCGTTGATCAGTAGAGGTTTCTATTAGGAGCGATCCAGACCTGTGGCTTTATGTATGTTTGGTATCTTTCATTTGGATCTTCACCCGTAGACGGGTTGTGATGTTATTTGAATGATGTTTGGATATGTAATGAATTGTGTGACGTGGCGAGTGTAAGCCAACTATCTTTTTCTCTTTCATCCCCTATTTTTACATGAGATGTGCAAAGATACTGAACTTGCGATCATTCCAGAATGGGCTTATACCTTTAAGTAGTGCCTCGACACGTAGGAGGTATAGTCCCATCCTGGGCATTACAGTTGATGCTCTGCCTTTACTCTTCTGCAGACATCACATTCATTCATGAATTGGGGAATCTCCCTTTTCATGCGAGTCCACTAGTAAGATTGCTTGAGGTCTTGGTACATCTTGGAACTTCCGGGATGAATAGAGAGGAGGGAGTCATGTGCTTCGCTCATTATGAAATTCCTGAGATCATCCTTGGGAACCACAAGTCTGTCCTCAAAGAATAAGGTGTCTTTCTCATCAACGCGATAGCACTTGTATTTGGGAGTACCCTTTGCAATACCATGTTTCACTTTCTGCACCATAGCATTACTGAGTTGGGCCTCATGGATCTGATCTTCCAAGGTAGGAGCAACTTGAAGGTTTGCAAGAAAACCTTGCGGAACAACTTGGCGGTTGAGCTTCCTGAATAATTCACAAAGCTCAGGCTGGAATAGCTTGAGAAGGAGACTGTTGCAATATGCCTTTCTGCTCAAGGCATCTGCAATGACATTGGCCTTGCCAGGTGTGTATTCGATGCTTGGATCATACTCTTGGATCATCTCAACCCAACGAGTGTGGCGAAGGTTCAGGTTCGGCTGCGTGAAGATGTACTTCAAGCTCTTGTGATCGGTGAAGATGTCCACTTTTCTGCCCAATAGAAGGTGTCTCCACGTGATCAAGGCGTGTACCACAGTTGCTAGCTCGAGATCATGTGTGGGGTAGTTCTTCTCATTTGGCTTCAATTGACAAGAGGTGTATGCCACAATCTTCTTGTCTTGCATTAGAACACCACCAAGTCCTTTAAAAGAAGCATCACAGAATACTTCGTAGGGCTTGGACTCATCCGGAGGAGTAAGAACCGGAGCAGAGATGAGCTTTTCTTTGAGTGTTTTGAATGCCACATCATAATCCGGAGACCAGTTGTACTTGACATTCTTCTGCAGCAAGTTGGAGAGAGGCTTGGCAATCTTGGAGAAGTTCTCAATGAACCTTCTGCAATAGCTAGCGAGACCAAGGAAGCTTCAGAGTTGCTTGACGTTCTGAGGAGGTTCCCAGTTGACAATCGCTTCAACTTTCTCGGGGTTGACAGAAATATCCTCAGCAGAAATGATATGGCCAAGATATAAGACCTTATCGAGCCAAAATTCGCACTTAGAGAATTTCGCATAGAACTTGTGTTCACGGAGCCTGTCGAGAACCAGATGGGGGTGCTTTTCATGATCCTCTTCATTCTTGGAGAATACCAAGATGTCATCCAGATAGACGAGCACAAATTCGTTGGTGTAGGGGTTGAATATGTAGTCCATCATTCTCGAGAAGGTGGGTGGAGCATTTGCGAGGCCAAAAGACATGACTGTGTATTCATAGGAGCTGTAGCTTGTTCTGAATGCAGTCTTGTGAATATCTTCTTCACGGATGCGGATCTGGTGATAACCCATCCGGAGATCGAGCTTTGAGAACACTTTTGCTCCTTTGAGCTGCTCGAACAATTCATTGATGTTGGGAAGCGGATACTTGTTCTTTATTGTCTTCTTGTTTAATGGCCGGTAATCAACGCAAAGGCGCTCCGTGCCATCCTTCTTCTTGACAAATAAGACACCATAGCCCCGAGGAGAAGTGCTAGGCCTGATTAGACCCATACGCTCTTACTCATCGAGTTGTCTCTTCAGCTCCTTCAACTCTTCAGGGGAAACCTTGTACGGACGCCGGCATGCTAGCTCAATACCAGGCTCGAGTTCAATGACGAATTCAACTTGACGATGCGGAGGCATGCCTGGAAGCTCTTCAGGGAAAACATCTTCATATTCATTGACCACCGGAATTTGAGAGATGGCATTAATCTCGCCCTTGTCATTGAGAGAGAATAGCCTGATTGTGTTATCTCGAGAGGCGAAGATAATCACGTCTTCGTCGGAATAAGTAATCTTGACTTCCTTATTTGCACAATCAATGTGAGCATCATGCTGGGAAAGCCAATCCATCCCGAGAATAAGATCAATGTCGGAGTTGCCGAGAACAACCGGAGAAGCCAGAAAGCCGTAATCACCCATGCGAATAGATACATTCGGAGCATACACACTAGAAGTCATTCGTTTCGCCGGAGAAGTAACTTGCAACTTCTGAGGTAATGCCACTGTGCTCACATTGTGCTTCGATGCAAATGGATATGACATGAAAGAACATGATGCACCCGAATCAAACAACACTTTTGCAGGAATAAAGTTAACTGGAAGGTTACCAAGTATCACATCTGAAGAATTCTCTGCTTGAGCTGCATTCATCCGATTCACTCTTGCTTGCTTTGGATTATGCTTGACCATAGCAGTGCTGACAGGTGGAGGAGGCGGAAGGTGCCTTGGGTTGGGTCACTTGTTAGCATAATGACCCTTCTGAGTGCACTTGCTGCAAACCACTTCTGAGAGAGGACGGTGATAAGGAGCACTTGACTTTGAAGCTTGAAAGTGATTCTTTGACTGATTGCTTGGGTTGGGTGGGTGGGAGAAACCACGGCCACCAGAATTCTTGTTGTTGTTGTTGGGAGGTCGGATCACTAGAGGAGGAGGAAGCCAAAAGTTGTGCTGCTTTGCGACCACTTGGGAAGAAGAGGGGGAGTGAACGGCATCTCTGGTCCTCTTTTTGGAAGCTTCCATCTTGAGTTGGGCTGCCTCTTACTCATGTTATAGAATTGATCAAACTCATCAGGCTCGAACAAGGTGAGAGCTAGTTGGAGTTCATCCTTCAAACCACCACGGAACTGATAAATCTTGCTGTTGGCATCTGGGATGTCTTTCTTGGCATAGCGGGCAAGGTTCTGGAACTTGACATTATATTGGTAGACAGTCATTGAGCCTTTGCTTCAGGTTGTCGAATTGCTCATGCATACCTTCGATGACACTTGTTGGAATGTGGTGAGAGCGAAAGTCCTTGCAGAAGTCAGCCCACGAGATTTCACGCCCTTCTTTGGAGTCTTCATACTGCTGCCACCAATCAGCGTCTTGGTCCTTGAGTTGGAAGACGGCAAACTTCACATAGTCCTCAGGTCTCACGTTACTGCAGTCGAAATGCATCTTGATATCTGTTATCCAGTCTTCAGCATCTAGAGGGTCCACAAAGTAACTGAATGCCTTTGGTTGGTTTGCCAGGAACTGGTTGAGTGTAGAAAAGTGTGGTTGGTTGAAGAAATTGCCTTGGCCTTGGTTCCCATGAGCAGCTTGATTTGCTTGATTTGCTTGAATGTTCTGCATCATTTGCAAAAGCATCTGGTGTTCTGGTTCATCGCTTGCATAATTGCTCTCCAGGCCTCACACGGAGGAGGAGGGGAAGGAGGATGATCAGGAACCTCTTCACCCTCTGGGTTAGCGTTGGGAACCCTTTTAGGAGCCATCCTGAATGAGATGACAACTATTAGCCATTGATGGAGAAAGATATATAAGCTGAATCAACGGCAAGAAATTGCAACATAAGTCTTCACAAGAACATTCGAACAAGATGAACGAATGTAATCCGCAGTTTAATAGTAACAACTATCTTATTGAGAAGCCACTTGGGAGAACAAAAAGGTAAATAAAAACAACAAGGAGCAGATAGAACAGATACAAGATAGAAGCTTCGTTCGACATTTTCATGCTGAAAGCTTATGGAAGGTATTACAAAAGGGTTTTGCAATCCCCGGATCAGCATAGCCAAGGACCCTTTAAGATGCAACTCCCGATCGGAACAACGCCCATAAAACTACTTCACTCAATGTAGAACCCCGAAGTCCATATCATGCATTCGTTGGAAGAATGCCTACGAACTACTAGATGAACCCACCTATTAATTTCCGAAAGTTTCCAGTTATGCAATCAGGTGTTGGGGATACAGGGGAAGCATCGCGCAGTCAACTCTAATCCTACATCCAGCTGTATCCATCCTTCAACACATAACCAGTTGTTTCCAGAAACCGTCTACCTCGGACCTTCAAAACACATCTACTATACAAGCTATGGCAATACTCCCGAACTACCTCCCTAGTACTGGGTGATGTCAGGGTTATCTTGCCACTAACCGCATAGGAGAGTTTTCGATGTCGGCCGTCTTAAGTATTCCAAAACTGCTGCGATATATTTGTGACGACAACACCTCGGAGCTCAACTCCCCGGGACACTGCCACAACCCCTAAATGACAGGAGGCATCAAGAACAATGTTCTCGTCACAAAGACATCGGAACAATCCAAACAATACCCGCGTGATCCTAATTTTTTTTTGTGAATTTTGAGAGTAGAAGAGATAAGAGTAATCGTCAGGAGTCCTCACCAGAGTGAAAAGAGATGAGGAGCAAAAGATATCCTACTCTCCGATATATATAGGACTCAAAACATTTTCAATTGTGTGCCTAGACTCAACCGTCAACGATTCGATCAATCAGTGGGGGCTTCTAGGTCAAAGAAGGCTCTGATACCAACTTGTAATGCCCAGGATGGGATTATACCTCCTACATGTCGAGGCACAACTTAAAGTTATAAGCCCATTCTAGAATGATCTCAAGTTTGGTATCTTTGCACGACTCATGTAAAAATAGGGATGAAATTGCAAAAGGATAGTTGGCTTACACTCGCCACGTCACACAAGTACATTACATAAGCAAATCATCATCCAAATAGCATCACAGTCCGACTACGGACGGAGATCCAAATGAAAGCTACCAAAACATAAAGCCACAAGGTCCGAATCGCCCCTAGTAGAAGCCACTACTGATCATCGGGATAGTGCACATAGTATCGACTACATTCTTCATCGAACTCCTAGTACAGATCCATGCCGTCACCTAAGTAGTACACCATAGTACCTGCATCTGGTGTGGTGTAGAATCTGTGAGCCACGGAGGACTCAGCAATCCCGTTCCCGGGTAGCAAAACTATCTAAGCCTTGGGCGTGGAACAAGGCTGAAGAAAGATAAAAGGTTGCAGCTGCACTAGCACTAGCTTACGTGTTTAGAGCGAGAAGAGAAGTACCACGAGCGTCAAAGTGATCACGAAGTGATCCTATCTAAACACGTCAAACATAACCCCACCGTGTTCACTTTCCGAACCCCTTTCGGGAAATGACCGTCACGGTTACTCATGCTGGTAGTGTGTTCTGAACATGGTGTCAAGTTTTCTACAACCGGATATTAACAAATTCCCATCTGCCACATAACCGCGGGCACGGCTTTCGAAATTTCAAAACCCTGCAGGGGTGTCCCAACTTAGCCCAGGACAAGCTCACGATCTGCGGAGTCGCAACTCCAAGGTGGGAAGACCCGAGTATTCTCGGAATCCCGTGCTCAAGATATTCCGACTAAGTTATAACTAATCCAGCAAATCCTCCCGGCGTTCCGACACCCTGATAGTAGCCGCGCGTATCTCGTCTCAGGCCACGTCCAGATGGGCGATGCTACGGGTTTTTACCAACCCTCGGGTTTCCCCAAGGTGGCCCCGCAGGCTCCCCAGTTTGGACCAACACTCATGTGGAGCACTGGCCCAGGTTGTTGATTAATAAGAGGGTTTATAACTCCCTATGCAAGGTTTAGTTGTTAGGAAAATGGAGTACCAATGTTGGGACTTGCTGGAAAAGGCTTAGCGCTAAGCGGTTTATCAAGGGGGGCTCATAAACCCCAACCGTGTTAGGGATGGATAATCAAGGAACATAACACCGGTTTATACGGTTCCTAGGGCGGCATGAGTGGAACAAATCACCAAGCAAGAGGCTTAGCCTTCCACCCGTTACCAATATATAGATGATTTAGTTTAAGAGTTTATATAGTGTGATATCCCAACAATAACTTCATCATGAAGTCAGAATCTTCAAATCTTATCCTGCAACTAGCAATGCTATAAGAGGGGCTGAGCGAAGCTTACGTAGCCAATCAAAGGTTTGCTAGGTTGGGTGGTTAGACAGATTCATGGTTACAAGAGGAGGCTGACAAACAAACATGGGCATCGAGGTAATGAGCTAAAGAGCGAGCCATCTAGAAATAGTCAAAGATAGTAATGATATCTGGGTCAGGTCAGCTTGCCTTTCGAGTCGTCGATGGGATCGTAAGACGGCTCCTCATAGTCAACCTCGGTAGTAACCTCGTTCTCGTTCTCGGTCTCGGCTCCTGGCTCTACTCAACACAAGAACACAACGAGGCACAAGAATCAAACAAGGTGCTATGCACAGGCAACATGATGCAAGTATGATGCACTTATGATGCATTACATGTCAAGGGATGAATCACACAAGAACAACACAAGACAACAAGTTTAAATGAGGCCGGAATCCACATATAGCGAATCCGGTAAGTCCTCATATGCATATGTTGAAATTGGTCCAGATCTGAACAAACCTTAAGTAAAAGTTGTTAAACAGCAAGTTAACATGCACCATGATCATCTACATGAAATTCTAGTCAAGTTTCATATAAAGTTTTTTTAATTCGGAGCTACGGTCTAGAAGATATGAGCAAAGCAAGTTAAGCATGGAAACGGTGCAAGATGCACCCAAACGTCAAGCAAACATACTCCAAACATGTAAAAAAGATGATATTATGATTCTACATGCAAAACCACACAAGTTTCATATAGGACACGCTCAAAATGGAGCAACGGGCTAAAAGATACGAGCAAAACAAGATACAAGGCAAAGCTGAAATTAACAGCCGCATAGCAACTTGGGAGCAAGAAAAATATACTCTACAGCACCCAAACATGATGACAATTAGCATGGACATGAAGTAGACATATCCTACAGCAAACAAATCCATAGGAGGTATGAATCAATAGCAACAAACTACAACATTTTGATCATGACGTTAAAAACCTGTCAGTTATATTTTTATAGTAACTTGGGAGCAAGAAATAAATAAGCTACAGCAACCCATATGAGCAAGTGAGGGCATGGATGGATAGACAACAACATGTACAACAAGGAACAATCATTGGCCACCCCAAAACTAACATGGATTTGCCTAGGGCATCAAGCAAACATAGCATCAGGATATGACAGATTTCAGACTGAGTAGAATTTTCACTAACTATAAAACAGTTATGTTGGCATGGCATGTTTACAAGCATGTTTAAGTCACCTGAAGGAATATCATGGAAAATGGTTTGCACCACAGCAAAGACAACATGATGGAGATTCTAAAACATATTGGCATGTGACAAGGGGACAAACACATCAATAGCAACGAGCACTTCAAATCAGCATCTCATAACATGTAACATAACTTAACAGCCACATGCACTTTTGCAACACAGATTAACATGGCAATATGAACCCTAACATGCATGCTACGACAACCATCATATAGAGCATCTCACTATGAACATTTTGACATAACATTTGCTTCATTTGGATAAACATGCACCAAGTTATCACATCTTAAACATGGCATGAAAATAACAAGTAGCAGCAGTTTATAACAAGTAGCACTCTTGCAACAGAGATTAGGATCTCTAGATGGACTCAAACAAGCATGCCACAATGGAACAAAACGTAGAGCACATCACCATGATCATTTTGATATATCATATGCTCAATTTCGACTTACACACAAAAAGATACAGCCATGCAAAGATGCCATCAGACAACAAGTTTTAAAGACTTAGAGAAAACAACAACCTCCAACAGTGGTCGGGCGGACATGTCCGGCTGACGTGGACAGTGTCCGACTACGCGGATCGGCCACGGAAGCGGATCGGGCGCGGGCACGGGACCCGGAACCCGCTAGGGTTCGGCCGGCGCGATCTGATCGGATCGGGGCTCGGCTTCCGACGGCGGTGACCGGCGGAGCGACGGGGGCGGCCGGCGGGAGCGTCCGGGCCAGCGGTGAGGCGCGGCGCGGGCACCGGCCGGCGGCGAGGCCTAGGTGTAGATCGGCGGCGGATCGACGAAGGAGGCGCGACGGCGGTGGTGTTCGGGGCCGAGGCCGCCGGCGGAGCGAGCCCTCGGGCTCCGGCGGCGAAGATCGGCGGTGAGGCGGCGATGGTGTTCGGTGGCGGGGTCCGGCGGCGCGAGGGTGCGGAGGGGCGCGGAGGCGGTCCGGGCCCGGAGGGCCGCGGTCGGGCCCGCGGGCCGCGGTGGGAGGCGGGGCAGCCGGGCGACGTGTCACCTCCTGGTTGGTCGAGGGGGCGGCGGCGGACGTGTCCGGCGGCGGTGGAGTGTAATGCCCCGGATGTAATACTTTCCCTTTTGGGCATATAATATATCTCTGGCTTCATCTATTCCATTCTGGGTTCTTTGTCCTTCGGGTTTTCGTCGTTTTGTTGTGCGCGTGTGTGGCATTCATTCATATCATGTAGTCATGTGCATCGCATTGCATTTGTGTTGTCGTTTGCATCCGGTTCCACGCGTTCCTTCCCGTTGTCCGTTTCGCGTTCCGGAGCTCCTTCATTTGTCCGTGGCGTCCCGTAGGCCTACTTTGTTGTTTGGCCGTGTAACGTTACCGGTTTGGCGAGAGACTTGTCGTGTGTTGTTGTCTTGGTGTGTGTAACCCGCCTGTCAAATCTCGTCGCGTTTCGAGTCTGTTTGCTACCCCAACAGTTATTCTCGTGGGCTCAAAGTGCCTCCACTTTGAGTCCCAAGACACCCCTCCAATAGCCCACCAAACCACTCCAAACCCCTCTTATCATCTAGGCCATCCAATTCTAATCGCGTGGCCGAAAACCGCACTCCATTTGGACAACCCTAGCTCCTTGTGCATATATATTTGTCCACTTCCCCCAATTTTTGCCTCAAATCAAGGAAACCCTAGGTCATCCCCTACCTCCAGCCTCTCCTCTCTCCACTCCGGCCGGAGCTCGCTGGAGCACCGCCGGAGCACCTCGCCGGAGCTCCACCGCCGTCACCTCGTCCATCCCCATGCCGGCGCCACCCTCCTCTCACCTCACCGCGCCGCCCCACGCCCTCAGGCCCGAGGCCAGCAGCCGCCCGAGCCGGGTCCTTCGCTCGTCCCTGCCGCTTCGAAGGCCGAGCCGCGCCAGCCGCCACTTCGTTCCGCCGGGCCCGGTCTGCTCAGATCCGCCGCCACGGGCCCGTAGCCCGTTTTTCATATCTGAGTGAGGTTGACTTCAATCCTAGATCCCTGTGATTTGTGTGCTGATGCAATATTCAAACTGTGATAACTTCTTGTGTGGTGCTCCGTTTTGCGCAAATGGCATGTCCAGACGTTCGTGGTGATTAGCACTATGTTTCATCCCTTTGTGCCATGCATGTTTAAGATCATCTAGATGCTTATTTTTCTGTTGCAAGAGTGCATCCCGATATAAACTGTTGTTAGTGATGTTTTCATGCCACCTTTGCATAGTGATAACTTGGTGCTCGTTTATCCGAATGATGCAAATGACATGTCCACGTGTTCGTCTTTTCATGCTCTACATGATGATTGCTTAGACTTGCATAATAGATTTAATCTTGCCATGTTTATCTCCGTTGCAAAATGCCATGTGGCTGTGATGTTGTTAAACTTGTTATGAAATGCCATCTTGTTGAGGTCATTGCTATCATTGTGTTTATCTCCATGATGCATGCTTGTATGTTTTGGAATCACCATCATATGAACTTTGATGTGGTTCTTACCACTTGCCATGTTTAGTTTTGAGGTGACTTAAACTTGCTCTCAAAGATGCCATGATGAAACTGCTGTTTTAACACTTAGTGAAATTTCACTAAGTCTGGAATCTGTAATTTCCAGATGCCATGTTTGCTTGTTGTTCTAGGACAAACCATGATAGTTTTGGGGTGGCTCTTGAAGATTCCTTGTAGTATATATTGTTGGCTATCCATTCATGCTCTCACATGCTTATTTGAGTGGCTGTAGCATATTTAACTTTTTCTCTAAAGTTGCAATAAATTACTGCTGTCAGGATTTTGTTGTCAAGTTCAATATGTCCAAGCTTGTTGCTATTGATCCGTGGCTCCTTTGGGGGTGCACCTTTGGACTTATTTGCTGTAGGATATGTCTAGTTTATGTTCATGCTCTTTGCCATGATGTTTGAGTGCTGTAGCTTATTTATCTAGTGCTCCGAAGTTGCTATGTGGCTGTAATTTACAGCTTGTGCACGTTTCTTGTTTCGGGCATAACTTTTAACCCGTAGCTCCGATTTCAGCGAGTCTTATATGAAACTTGATTGATTTTCCGTGTAGATTCATAATATCCTTTTTTTATCTTGTTATGAAGCTTTTGCTTGAATGCTTATTTTCCGTGCTCCGTGTGCTCTCATAGTGCATCCACCATACATCCATCATTTTGGTGTGCGCATTACATCTTGTTGATTCGTGCCTTGTGTGATTGTATTGTTTAGAGCCGGAAGCTGAGACCGAGTACGAGTACTAGCACGAGGTTACTACCGAGGTTGAGCACGAGGACCCCTCTTACGATCCGAACGACAACTCTTCAGGCAAGATGACCGAACCCGGATACCATTACTATTTTTGCCTATTGCTAGAAGTCTCGATCTATAGTTTTGCCTTGATGCCCATGTCTTTCATGTCAGCGTCCTACTTGTAACCATGAACCTGTTTAACCACCCTACCTATGCAAACCGTTGAATGGCTAAGTACGCTTCGCTCAGCCCCTCTTATAGCGTTGCTAGTTGCAGATGAAGTTGAAGATGCTTGCTTCATGTTGAAGTTTTGTTGGGTTATATCACACTATATAAATGCTTTAAATCAAATCATCTATATATTGGCAATGGGTGGATGGCTAAGCCTTTTGCTTGGTGATTTGTTCCACTCATGCCGCTAGGAACCATATAAACCGGTGTTATGTTCCTCGATTATGCGTTCCTCACACGGTTGGGGTTATGGGACCCCCTCGATAAACCGCTAAGTGCTAAGTATTTTCCAGCAAGTGCCAACATTGGTACTATTTGCCTAATAACTAAAATAACTTGCATAGGGAGTAATTAACCCTCTTTCTTAATCAACAACCCCGGGCCAGTGCTCCACATGAGTGTTGGTCCGAAATGAGCAGACTGCGGGGCCACCTCAAGGAAACTCGAGGTCTGGTAAAAACCCGTAGGATGACTTATCCGGTCGTGGCCTGAGACGAGATACGCGCGGCTACTATCAGGGTGTCGGCACACCGGGAGGATTTGCTGGATTAGCCTTACCTTAGTTCGGAGTATCTTGAGCACGGGATTCCGAGAATACTCGGGTCTTCCCACCTTGGAGTTGCGACTCCACGGATCGTGGGCTTTACATGGGCCAAGTTGGAACACCCCTGCAGGGTTATGAACTTTCGAAAGCCGTGCCCGCGGTTATGTGGCAGATGGGAGCTTGTTAATATACAGTTGTAGAAAACTTGACACCATGTTACAGTACACTACCAGCGTGTGTACCGTGACTGTCATTTTCCGAAGGGGTTTCGGGAGATGAACACGGTGGGGTTATGTTTGACTGGCTTTAGTTAGGATCACATAGTGATCATCTCTCGACCGAGGCACCTTCTCTTCTCGCTCTCTTTAACGTAAGCTCGGCTAGTGCTGCTGCAACCACTTATTCTTATTCTTTCTTCAGCCTTGTTCCACACCCAAGGTTTAGATAGTCATGTTACCTGGGAACGGGATTGCTGAGTCCTCTGTGGCTCACAGTTACTTCACCACACCAGATGCAGGTCCGATGGTGAGCTATCCAGGTGATGGCACCGAGCTAGACTGGGAGTACGACGAGGAGCATAGCCGTTACTATGTTCGTTATCCTGATGATCAGTAGTGGAACTTCTACTAGGATTCGATCCGACCTGTGGATTTAAATTTTGTTTGGTATCTTCTCATTTGGATTTTACCCTTAGATGGGCTGTGATGTTCTTTGTATGATTTTTGAAACATGTAATGAATTTGTGTGACGTGGCGATTGTAAGCCAACTATTTTTATATTTTCCATCCCCATCTTTTACATGAGTTGTGCAAAGATACCAAACTTGCGATCATTCCAGCATGGGGTTATGTCTCTAAGTCGTGCCTCGACACGTAGGAGATATAGTCCCATCCTGGTCATTACAAGTTGGTATTCAGAGCCTTCTCCGACCTAGGAGCCCCCACTGATTGATTGAATCGTTGACGGTCGAGTCTAGGCACACACTGAAAATATTTTGAGTCCTATATTATATCGGAGAGTAGGATTTCTTTGCTTCTCATCCCCTTTCTCTCTGGTGAGGACTCCTGAAGACTACTCTTGCCTCTTCTACTTTCAAAAATTGCACCAAATTTTTTTAGGAATCTCGCGAGTATTGTGGGATTGTTTCGATGTTCTTGTGACGAGAATATTGTTCTCGATGCCTCCTGACATTAGGGGTTGTGGCAGTGTCCCGGGGAGTTGAGCTTCGGGGTATTGCCGTCACAAGCATATCGCGGCAGTACTAAATACTTAAGACGACCGACATCGAAAATCTCTCCTATACGGTTAGTGGCAAGATAACCCCGACATCACCTAGTACTGGGGAGGTAGTTCGGGAGTATTGCCATAGCTTGGTATAGTGGATGCTTTTCGAAGGTCCGAGGTAGACAGTTTCCGAGAAAGACTGGTTATGTGTTGAAGGATGGATACAACTGGATGTAGGTTTAGAGTTGATTGCGCGGTGCTTCCCATGTATCCCCAACACCTGATTGCATAACTGGAAACTTTCGGAAATTCATAGGTGGGTTTATCCAGTAGATCGTAGGCATTCTTCCAACGAATGCAGGTTAGCGAGTTCGGGGTTCTACCTTGAGTGAAGTGGTTTTATGACCGATGTTCTGATCGGGTGTTGCATCTTAAAGGGTCCTTGGCAATGCTGATCCGGGGATTGCAAAACCCTTTCGTAACGCGTTCATAAGCTTTTAGCACAAAGATGTTAGAACGAAGCTCCTATCTTGTGTTTGTTTCCGTCTGTACCTTGTTGTTTTTCTTATTTACCTCTTGTCCCCTATGTGGCTTCTCGTGAAGATTGATGTTATCATTTAAACTGAGAATTTCATTCGTTCCTCTTGTTCGAATGATTATTTTGAAGACTATGTTGCATTTCAATCCGTTGATTCAGCTTATATCTTCTTTCAATCAATTGCTTATTCGTGGTCATCTCTTTCAGGATGGCTCCGAAAAAAGTTCCCAACGCTAACCCAGAGGGTGAAGAGGTCCCAGATCGTCCTCCTTCCCCTCCTCCTCCATCTGAGGCATGGAGAGCGATGATGCAGACTACACATCAGAACACCCAGATGTTGATGCAGATGATGCAACAGATGCAAGCTAATCAAGCTAATCAGGGTGTTCCAGGGAATCAAGGCAATTTCTTCAACCAGCAGCACCATGCTACTCTCAACCAGTTCTTGGCCAATAATCCAAAAGCTTTCAGTTACTGTGTCGACCCTCTTGATGCTGAAGATTGGTTAACCGATATCAAGAAGCATTTTGAGTGCAGTAACGTAAGAGAAGAGGATTATGTGAAGTTTGTAGCCTTCCAACTCAAAGACCAAGCAGCTGACTGGTGGCAGCAGTACAAAGACTCCAGGCCAGGTCGTGTGATCTCTTGGGAGGATTTCTGCAAGGACTTTCGCTCTCACCACATTCCAACAAGTGTCATCGAGGGTATGCGTGAGCAATTCCGCAACCTGAAGCAGGGATCTATGTCTGTCTATCAGTATAATGTCAAGTTCCGAAACCTCGCCCGCTATGCTAAGCAAGACATTCCTGATGCCAAGAGCAAAATCTATCAATTCCGAGGAGGTCTGAAAGATGAACTTCAACTTGCTCTCACCTTGTTCGAGCCCGATGAGTTCGACAAATTTAATAACATGGCTTTGAAACAAGAGGCAGCCCAGCTCAAGATGGAGGCTTCTAAAAAGAGGATTCGAGATGCCGTTCACTCCTCCTCATCGTCTCAGATGGTCTCGAAACAACAGAAATTTTGGCTTCCTCCTCCTCCAGTGATTCGAGCTCCTTACAACAACTCCAACAACTCCAACAGCAACAAGAACTCTAGTGGACGTGGTTTCTCCCACCCTCCCAACCCGAGCAACCAGTCGAGGAATCAGTTTCAGTCTCAAGGTTCCAAGTCAAGTGGTTCTCATTTCCGTCCTCTCTCAGAAGTGACTTGCAACAAGTGCACTCAGAAAGGTCACTATGCTAACAAGTGCCCCAACCCGAAGCGACTTCCACCTCCTCCACCTGTGAGTTCAGCTATTGTCAAGCATAATCCCAAGCAAGCAAGGGTCAATCTGATGAATGCAGCACAAGCGGAGAATTCTTCTGATGTCATATTGGGTAACCTTTCAGTTAAATCTTTTCCAGCTAAAGTGTTATTTGATTCTGGTGCTTCTCTCAGCTTCATATCAAGGCCATTCATTACCAAGCATAATTTCAATTCAGCATTTCTTAATAAGAAGTTGCAAATTATTTCTCCGGGCAAGTGCATGACTTCAAATTTGATGGCTCCGAATGTTTCTATTCGCATGGGTGATTATCGCTTTCTGGCTAATCCGGTGGTTCTTGGCAATTCCGACATTGACCTCATCCTCGGAATGGACTGGCTTTCTCAGCATGATGCTCACATTGATTGTGCACAGAAGTAAGTCAAGATGACTCATCCTGATGAAGATGTGATTATCTTTGCCTCCAGGGATAACACTATCAGGCTTTTCTCTCTCAATGATAAGGGCGAGATTAATGCCATATCTCAAATTCTGGTGGTAAACGAATACGAAGACGTCTTTCCTGAAGAAATTACAGGCAAGCCTCCACACCGTAAGGTGGAATTCGTCATTGAACTCGAGCCGGGTACTGAGCCAGCATGCCGGCGTCCGTACAAGCTCTCTCCTGAAGAATTGAAGGAATTGAAGAAGCAGCTTGATGAACAAGAGCGCATGGGTCTCATCAGGCCTAGTACGTCTCCTTGGGGCAGTGGTGTCTTATTTGTCAAGAAGAAGGATGGCACGGAGCGCCTCTGCGTCGATTACCAGCCATTCAACAAGAAGGCAATAAAGAACAAGTATCCGCTCCCCAACATCAACGAACTGTTCGAGCAGCTCAAAGGAGCTAAAGTGTTCTCTAAGCTCGATCTCCGAATGGGCTATCACCAAATTCGCATTCGCGAGGAAGACATTCCCAAGACTGCCTTCAGAACGAGTTACGGCTCATATGAGTATACAGTCATGTCCTTTGGTCTCGCCAATGCTCCTCCTACCTTCTCGAGAATGATGCACTACATCTTCAACCCCTACACCGGCGAGTTTGTGCTTGTGTATCTGGATGATATTCTGGTATTTTCCAAGAATGAAGAAGATCACGAAAAGCACTTACGTCTTGTTCTCGACCGACTCCGTGAGCATAAGTTCTATGCCAAGTTCTCCAAGTGCGAGTTTTGGCTCGATAAGGTTTTGTACCTGGGCCATATCATCTCAGCTGACGGTATTGCGGTAAATCCCGAGAAAGTTGAAGCAATTGTCAACTGGGAAGCTCCTCAGAACGTCAAGCAACTCCGAAGCTTTCTGGGTCTTGCCAGCTATTGCAGAAGGTTCGTTGAGAACTTCTCGAAGATTGCCAAGCCTCTTTCCAACTTGCTTCAGAAGAATGTCAAATACTTTTGGTCTCCAGAGTGTGAAGTGGCATTCAAAACTCTCAAAGAAAAGCTCGTCTCTGCTCAAGTTCTAACTCCTCCAGATGAATCTAAGCATTATGAAGTATTCTGTGATGCTTCTCTTCAAGGACTTGGTGGTGTGCTTATGCAAGATAAGAGAATTGTGGCATACACTTCTCGTCAGCTCAAGCCAAGTGAGAAGAACTATCCCACACATGATCTCGAGCTAGCAGCTGTGGTACATGCTTTGATTACGTGGAGACATCTGTTGTTGGGCAGAAAAGTCGACATCTTCACCGATCACAAGAGCTTGAAGTACATCTTCACACAGCCGAATCTGAACCTCCGCCAGACTCGTTGGGTTGAAATGATCCAAGAGTATGATCCCAGCATCGAATACACTCCTGCAAGTCGAATGTGATTGCAGATGCTTTGAGCAGAAAGGCATATTGCAACAGCCTTCTTATCAAGCCGTTCCAGCCTGAGCTTTGTGAAGCTTTCAGGAAGCTCAACCTCCAAGATGTTCCGCAAGGTTTTTTTGCAAATCTTCAAGTTGCTCCTACCTTGGAAGATCAGGTCCATGAGGCCCAACTCAGTGATGCCATGGTGCAGAAGGTGAAACATGGTATTGCAAAGGGCACTCCTAAATACAAGTGCTATCGTGTTGATGAGAGAGATACCTTGTTCTTCGAGGACAGACTCGTTGTTCCCAAAGGTGATCTCAGGAAGCTCATAATGGAAGAAGCACATGATTCTCTCCTTTCCATTCATCCTGGCAGTTCCAAGATGTACCAAGACCTCAAGCAATCTTACTGGTGGACACGCATGAAAAGGGAGATTGCCCAATTCATGAATGAATGTGATGTCTGCAGAAGAGTGAAGGTAGAGCATCAACGTCCAGCCGGTCTTCTCCAACCTCTTCCTATTCCCGAGTGGAAATTCGACCACATTGAAATGGATTTCGTCACTAGCTTTCCTAAGTCCAAGCGAGGGAATGATTCTATCTTCGTGGTGATTGACAAGCTTACCAAAGTCGCTCACTTCCTTCCAGTCAAAGAATCCATCAATGCAACTCAATTGGCAGAGTTGTACACTTCCAGAATTCTGTCCTTACATAGCATTCCTCAAGTTATCTCCTCAGACCATGGAAGTTTGTTCACTTCAAAGTTCTGGGACTCCTTCAGTCCGCCATGGGCACTAAGATCAGGTTCAGTACTGCTTTTCACCCTCAGACAAGTGGTCAAGTCGAGCGAGTGAATCAGATTCTAGAAGACTTGCTCAGAGCCTGTGTAATATCTTTTGGCATGAAATGGGAAGATTGCCTTCCATTTGCCGAGTTCTCTTACAACAATAGCTTTCAAGCAAGTGCAGGCAAAGCCCCGTTTGAAATCCTCTATGGCAGAAAGTGCCGTACCCCTCTCAACTGGTCCGAAACAGGAGAACGTCAACTTCTTGGCAATGACTTGATCTCAGAAGCCGAAGAAATGTGCAAAGTCATACGTGAGAATCTCAAGGCCGCTCTGTCACGTCAGAAGAGCTACTATGACGGCAAGCATCGTGATTTGGCTTTCAACATTGGTGATCATGTCTATATCCGTGTTTCTCCGATGAAAGGCACCCAAAGATTTAGTATCAAAGGAAAGCTTGCTCCTAGATACGTTGGGCCTTTCAAGATCCTTGGCAAAAGAGGCGACCTAGCCTATCAACTTGAGCTCCCTTCCAACTTCGCCAATGTTCATGATGTGTTCCATGTGTCTCAACTCCGCAAATGCTTCAAGGCACCTGAACGCTTGATTCCGTTTGAAGAGATTGATCTTCAATAAGACCTGTCTTACCGAGAGCATCCAGTTGCTATTCTCGAAGAAACCGAGCGCAAGACCCGCAACAAGTCCATCAAATTCTTGAAAGTCAAGTGGTCACATCACACCGACCGAGAAGCTACGTGGGAACGAGAAGATCATCTTCGTTCCGAGTACCCTTCCTTTTTCCAGTCCTAGATCTCGGGACGAGATCTTTTTGTAGTAGAGGAGAGTTTGTAATGCCCCGGATGTAATACTTTCCCTTTTGGGCATATAATATATCTCTGGCTTCATCTATTCCATTCTGGGATCTTTCTCTTTCGGGTTTTCGTCGTTTTCTTGTGCGCGTGTGTGGCATTCATTCATATCATGTAGTCATGTGCATCGCATTGCATTTGGGTTGTCGTTTGCATCCGGTTCCACGCGTTCCTTCCCGTTGTCCGTTTCGCGTTCCGGAGCTCCTTCACGTGTCCGTGGCGTCCCGTAGGCCTACTTTGTAGTTTGGCCGTGTAACGTTCCCGGTTTGGCGCGAGACTTGTCGTGTGTTGTTGTCTTGGTGTGTGTAACCCGCCTGTCAAATCTCGTCGCGTTTCGAGTCCTTTTGCTACCCCAACAGTTATTCTCATGGGCTCAAAGTGCCTCCACTTTGATGCCCAAGACACCCCTCCAACAGCCCACCAAACCACTCCAAACCCCTCCTATCATCTAGGCCATCCAATTCTAATCGCGTGGCCGAAAACCGCACTCCATTTGGACAACCCTAGCTCCTTGTGCCTATATATTTGTCCACTTCCCCCAATTTTTGCCTCAAATCAAGGAAACCCTAGGTCATCCCCTACCTCCAGCCTCTCCTCTCTCCACTCTGGCCGGAGCTCGCCGGAGCACCGCCGGAGCACCTCGCCGGAGCTCCACCGCCATCACCTCGTCCATCCCCACGCCGGCGCCACCCTCCTCTCACCTCACCGCGCCGCCCCACGCCCTCAGGCCCGAGGCCAGCAGCCGCCCGAGTCGGGTCCTTCGCTTGTCCCTGCCGCTTCGAAGGCCGAGCCGCGCCAGCCGCCACTTCGTTCCGCCGGGCCCGGTCTGCTCAGATCCGCCGCCGCGGGCCCGTAGCCCGTTTTTCAGATCTGAGTGAGGTTGACTTCAATCCTAGATCCCTGTGATTTGTGTGCTGACGCAATATTCAAACTGTGATAACTTCTTGTGTGGTGCTCCGTTTTGCGCAAATGGCATGTCCAGACGTTCGTGGTGATTAGCACTACGTTTCATCCCTTTGTGCCATGCATGTTTGAGATCATCTAGATGCTTATTTTTCTGTTGCAAGAGTGCATCCCGATATAAACTGCTGTTAGTGATGTTTTCATGCCACCTTTGCATAGTGATAACTTGGTGCTCGTTTATCCGAATGATGCAAATGACATGTCCACGTGTTCGTCTTGTCATGCTCTACATGATGATTGCTTAGAATTGCATAATAGATTTAATCTTGCCATGTTTATCTCTGTTGCAAAATGCCATGTGGCTGTGATGTTGTTAAACTTGTTATGAAATGACATCTTGTTGAGCTCATTGCTATCATTGTGTTTATCTCCATGATGCATGCTTGTATGTTTTGGAATCACCATCATATGAACTTTGATGTGGTGCTTACCACTTGCCATGTTTAGTTTTGAGGTGTCTTAAACTTGCTCTCAAAGATGCCATGATGAAACTGCTGTTTTAACACTTAGTGAAATTTCACCAAGTCTGGAATCTGTAATTTCCAGATGCCATGTTTGCTTGTTGTTCTAGGACAAACCATGATAGTTTTGGGGTGGATCTTGATGATTCCTTGTAGTATATATTGTTGGCTATCCATTCATGCTCTCACATGGTTATTTGAGTGGATGTAGCATATTTAACTTTTGCTCCAAAGTTGCAATAAATTACTGCTGTCAGGATTTTGTTGTCAAGTTCAATATGTCCAAGCTTGTTGCTATTGATCCGTGGCTCCTTTGGGGATGCACCTTTGGACTTATTTGCTGTAGGATATGTCTAGTTTATGTTCATGGTCTTTGCCATTATGTTTGAATGTTGTAGCTTATTTATCTAGTGCTCCGAAGTTGCTATGTGGCTGTAATTTACAGCTTGTGCACGTTTCTTGTTTCGGGCATAACTTTTAGCCCGTAGCTCCGATTTCAGCGAGTCTTATATGAAACTTGATTGATTTTCCGTGTAGATTCATAATATCCTTTTGTTATCTTGTTATGAAGCTTTTGCTTGAATGCTTATTTTCCGTGCTCCGTGTGCTCTCATAGTGCATCCACCATGCATCCATCATTTTGGTGTGCGCATTGCATCTTGTTGATTCGTGCCTTGTATGATTGTATTGTTTAGAGCCGGAAGCTGAGACCGAGTATGAGTACGAGCACGAGGTTACTACCGAGGTTGAGCACGAGGACCCCTCTTACGATCCGAACGACAACTCTTCAGGCAAGATGACCGAACCCGGATACCATTACTATTTTTGCCTATTACTAGAAGTCTCGATCTATAGTTTTGCCTCGATGCCCATGTCTTTCATGTCAGCCTCCTACTTGTAACCATGAACCTATTTAACCACCCTACCTATGCAAACCGTTGAATGGCTAAGTACGCTTCGCTCAGCCCCTCTTATAGCGTTGCTAGTTGTAGGTGAAGTTGAAGATGCTTGCTACATGTTGAAGTTTTGTTGGGTTATATCACACTATATAAATGCTTTAAATGAAATCATCTATATATTGGCAATGGGTGGAAGGCTAAGCCTTTTGCTTGGTGATTTGTTCCACTCATGCCGCTAGGAACCGTATAAACCGGTGTTATGTTCCTTGATTATGCGTTCCTCACACGGTTGGGGTTATGGGACCCCCTCGATAAACCGCTAAGTGCTAAGTCTTTTCCAGCAAGTCCCAACATTGGTACTATTTGCCTAATAACTAAAATAACTTGCATAGGGAGTAATTAACCCTCTTTCTTAATCAACAACCCCGGGCCAGTGCTCCACATGAGTGTTGGTCCGAAATGAGCAGACTGTGGGGCCACGTCAAGGAAACTCGAGGTCTGGTAAAAACCCGTAGGATGACTTATCCGGTCGTGGCCTGAGACGAGATACACGAGGCTACTATCAGGGTGTCGGCACGCCGGGAGGATTTGCTGGATTAGCCTTACCTTAGTTCGGAGTATCTTGAGCACGGGATTCGGAGAATACTCGGGTCTTCCCACCTTGGAGTTGCGACTCCGCGGATCGTGGGCTTGTCATGGGCCAAGTTGGAACACCCCTGTAGGGTTATGAACTTTCGAAAGCCGTGCCCGTGGTTATGTGGCAGATGGGAGCTTGTTAATATCCGGTTGTAGAAAACTTGACACCATGTTACAATACACTACCAGCGTGTGTACCGTGACTGTCATTTTCCGAAGGGGTTTCGGGAGAAGAACACGGTGGGGTTATGTTTGACTGGCTTTAGTTAGGATCACATAGTGATCATCTCTCGACCGAGGCACCTTCTCTTCTCGCTCTCTTTAACGTAAGCTAGGCTAGTGCTGCTGCAACCACTTATTCTTATTCTTTCTTCAGCCTTGTTCCACACCCAAGGTTTAGATAGTCATGTTACCCGGGAACGGGATTGCTGAGTCCTCTGTGGCTCACAGTTACTTCACCACACTACATGCAGGTCCGATGGTGAACTATCCAGGTGATGGCACCGAGCTAGACTGGGAGTACGACGAGGAGCGTAGCCGTTACTATGTTCGTTATCCTGATGATCAGTAGTAGAACTTCTACTAGGATTCGATCCGATCTGTGGATTTAAATTATGTTTGGTATTTTCTCATTTGGATTTTACCCTTAGATGGGCTGTGATGTTCTTTGTATGATGTTTGAAACATGTAATGAATTTGTGTGATGTGGCGATTGTAAGCCAACTATTTTTATGTTTTCCATCCCCATCTTTTACATGAGTTGTGCAAAGATACCAAACTTGCGATCATTCCAGCATGGGGTTATGTCTCTAAGTCGTGCCTCGACACGTAGGAGATATAGTCCCATCCTGGTCATTACATGGAGGAGGTGGGACTAGGTTTTCTCCCAAAAATTGGACGAGGGAGACGTTTTTATAGGCATAGGGAGCTAGGAGACTCCAAATGGGGAGCGGTTTTCGGCCACACGATCACAATTCGACGACCGAGATGATGGGAAGGGTTGTTCTGGGTTAGTGGGCTGTTGTGGAGGGGGTCTTGGGCATCAAAGAAGAGGTTCTTTTAGCACACTAGGTTAACCGTTGGAGTACCAAACGAACTCCAAACGCGACGAAACTTGACAGGTGGCCTACACGTACCAAAACAACATTGCACGACAAGTCTCACGTCATTCCAGAAACGTTACACGGCCACACACCAAAGAAGGACTCGGGGATGCCACGGGCATGCGTGAGAGCGTCGGATCTCGAAACGGACAACAGGAAGAGATGAGTGGGACCGGGTGCAAGTGACAACACAATTGCAATGCAATGCACATGACAACATGACATGGATGATATGCACACACGCACACGACAAAACGAAGAACCCAAAATGAAAGAAGAGCCCGGAAAGGAATTGATGAAGCCAAAGTTTATATATTGCCAAATTGGGAAAGTGTTACATCTGGGGCATTACACTTACATTCCGAATACAATCATTCAAAGATTATATCCTATGAGCATTGGCCCTCTACAAGGCGGGCTCCTTCTAGGATGTCGCCAAAGTACCTTTCGGGCTTGCGGTGATGCATGCCATCTGGGGGCCAGCAGTGGCTATCTCCGTGGCCTTCATCTACACCCAATGCACCTTCACGCAGGCAAAGGCCATCTGAGCACCCTCTATGCAGGCCGAGCGCTTCACAACATGGACCCGCGGACTCGCTTCGACGAGCTTCTTCACCAATCTGAAGTAACTACTTAGGATTGGATTAGCGGGTCATAGCCGGACTATCAAGTCCTTCGTGGATTTACCCACCATGCAACTCGACCAACTACATCATTTGGTCATGGAGGGGCACCGGATGGTTTGGCACAAGAAATTGCGACCAGAACAGCTTCTCCGAGTTGTTCCCCTCCTGACCTCGCAAGTATTGGGCGGCATCGGTGATGCTCCTCGGGAGATCCGCAAACACGCCTGGAGAACCCCATAATCGTGTCAGACCAAGATAGCTCGGTCCTTCGAAGATGCTCCGCAAGAGAAACGTCTTATCAGCTGCTATTTGACACGCCTGTTTTATCTCTTCTTGAGAACGGCGTGCCTTAATCCACGCCTCATTGGCAGCAATAACTGCCGCAGTGAGTTCGGGTGCTTGTTCCGAAGTCGACTGCTCCGATGCATCACATTTGCGAATAGCATCTTGGAGCTGGACCTCGACTTCGGTCACCCGAGACTCGTGTTGTTGACGCAAGGCCTTCTCGGTCTCCAGGTCGGCAGCTGCTTTATTAGCGGCTACCTTGCTCGCTCTGGCCTCTTCCTTGGCCGTCGCAGGCTCGCCCTTCAGGGCCTTGCTCGTAGCCGCGTCAACTATTTCACAAGAACAGATAACACAAATTAGCTCACGCTCACACATATAATGTATTAAAATTTCAATTTTGTAGACTCGCATACCATGTGTTTCATCAAAATGCTTGTTGATGCGGATGAGCTCTTCGTTAGCTAGTGTAAGCTTCCTATTTAACTCAGAAACCTCTGAGCTCGGACAGATGCCGTGTAGCGACCACAATCCGAATGGACCGAAGTCTCTGTGTTCTGTGTCATCCCTGGATCGGTAATGCAGACACACACAGTACTTGAAGGATTTATAACAGAGTGGCAATCACACACTTATTAAATCGAATGTCTCAAAGAGAACTTATTACAAAATATATGGCATAAGGCCATCTAACACGATAAAAATGGAAGGCTTGGAAGATAAGTGAGTCCATCAACTCCAACGGCATAGCTGAGTGCATGAAAAACGACCTAGTGCACCTTACTCTGCTTCTGAAAAGTCTGCAACATGACATGTTGCAGCCCGAAACGAGTCATCACGTGGAATATGCTGGCAAGATAACACAGTAGAGCAAGTAACAAAATAAAGGCTAACACTACATGCATATATGGCTGGTGGAGACTCTAAGGTTAAAGTTTTTGCATAAAGCCAATTTTTCCGTACAAGAAAGGAATAACTGTTATTTTAACTATCATGGTAGTTGAAACATCATTATCAACCCAATCCCAATTAAAGTAGTCTTGATCAACCCAACAAATTAGTTTTAGAGTGATGAGATCAACCAATAATTCAAGTACCAGATATTCAAGATGTCCATAACCGGGTACACGGCTAATCATGATTAGTTTGTACACTCTGCAGAGGTTTGCGCACTTCTCCCCACAAGACTCGATCTCCTCCGTTATATTTCTCGCACTGCATGGTGTTTGCGAAACGGATGACCGAGACACAGTCTTTCAGAAGCATTTACTCTTTACCCCGGATGGACCCATACACCTACTTTCCCCTACATCTGCTAGTCCACCACTGAAAGAGCTCACACAACATACTCAACTATGCCAGAGCCAATAATGGCATTGTGGCTGCACACGGAAGTTTCTAGGATGAATAGTCTTATGATCCCTTTGAGCCTGGGTGGCATTCCATAGGATAATTGTGACGCCCGAAGACCGACGTTCCAGAAGATTCCAGATGTTCCGGGTTCTCCCGTGTGTTTCATTTGTGCTTGTGTTATTTATTTTTGCATTGCATCATGTCATCATGCCATCATGTCATATTTCTTTTGCACCTCAACTTAAATAAACCGTGTGGACCTTCGGTCCATTTAAATCGAGGGAAGTGTGACTTCTCTTTATAACATATCCTCTCAATATTATTAGGGAGCTATATAATAATATTCCATTTGTTTGGAATTAACCAACACACGTGCATAATTTCCCCATGTCTATTTCACTTCGAGTTTCTCCTTCAAAAAGCTTGCCAATAATTATTTTTCCTTTTATCGAGACTCCACCAAAAATCCTCAACATTTTTGGACACTTCTATAATCAAGTCTTAGTTCCAACCCTTTTGAATTAAATTCAAATATGTTTGAATTATTTTCCGATCATGCCTTTTATATTTTTCTCGGACCGTGCTCATTTTATGATGGCCGAGAAAAATAACCTCTTCTGATAATTTTTGCCCTAACTCCTCCTTCCTTTTCTTTCTCCCTGCTGTTTTCTGTTTTTTTGGGAAAATAGCAGCAGTTAATTAGAGAGAGGCCCAAACCTCCCTCCAGCCTTAAGGCCTCTTGGCCCATAGGCACAGCCACCATCCCAGCCGGCCCAGGCTTCAAGCTGGCCCAAGGCCCATCGCTCCCGTAACCCTAGCTAGCGTGCAGCCTCACCCTCTTCCCTCGCTCGTCCCCCTCGCGCCGCAATCCCGCATCTCCTCGAGCCCGCACTCCCTCGTCTGTTTCCTCCTCGCACAGTCCCCTGGCTCCCTCTCCTTCGATCCTCCACTGCACGAGCCATCTCCCGAGCGCCTCTTCCTCCTCTGCGCGAGCAGGCCAGTCAGGCCGCAGCTTCCTCGACCCTCCTCTCCAACCGCCCGCAGCGGCGAGGCCAGGAAGGAGCTGCGCCTCCCATCGAGACCGAAGCCTCCTCCATCGCAGTACGCCGAGCCCCGATCTCCCGCCGTGCTCGCCTCCAGGAGCCCAAGGCCAGGCTCCCGCGCCCCTCCAGCCCGCGACCTTCGCCGCCGTCGCCTCCAGGCCGCCGGCCGGATCCCGTGGCCGCGTCGCCGTACAGCGCGCCTGCGCCCACGCCATGGCGCCCGTCCAACGCGCGGATCCCGTGCCTCCCTCTCCTTCGCATCGCCACTTCTGAGCAGCGCCTGCGCCCCTCTCTCCGTCACCAAGCGCCTGGCCCCGAGCCCAGCGCTCCCTCTCCATCCCGTCGCGCGCCAGGGCCTCTTCTCCACCTCGATGTGGCTCTGCCTCTGCGCCTCGCCTCGTCCGTGCAGCGCCGTGCTTCCTCGCCGGCTCGATTTTTGCTGCCTTGGCCTCTGCCTCCTTTGGACTGACCCCTTTGCTGCCTTGCTATGTGTTTTTTTCTGTGTGTGTTGCTTTGTGCTGTTGAGATTGCCAACGAACGTGTACGACTCCGAGACGAGAACGACTACAAGTTCGACGGACACCAAGTACCTCGACGACGTGTACATCTACACCGAGATCGGACCGACGAACGTCTTGAAGCGTCAAGTACCACTACACCGTGAACGTCGTCGGATCTTCAAGTTCCACGGAGCATCAAGTACGACTACACGGCGACCCATCAAGTCCCTCTCCAAAAACGAACGTGTACCACTACTTCCGCTACCGTCGGCCGAGTACAACTACCGCCTCGTGAACGGCTACTTCCTCTCCGAACGTGAACGCCTTCTTCCTCTACGTCTCGAACCGCCCCGAAACGCACGCTTCAAAGGTATAACGAGACGACCCCGTGGATGACTCGTGGAATGCTTGTTGTGTTGTATGAAATGTTTCCCGTGTGTGCACCGTGTCCGTTTCATCTTTTGTCATGTTCCTCGGTTGCCTCGTCGCCGACCCGTGGGAACCCGGCAACGGGATCACCCCATCATCTTGCTTGTCTCGCTCACCTTTTGCACCGGTCTCTCAACGAGTTACCGGAACCGATATGTTGCCGTGGCATCATTTTCGGAAATCGTTGTTGTGGCACCCTTTTCTTCCACCACGGTGACAATACTTCTTATCTCTTTTATGTCAACTTTAATGTAATTGCATAAAACTTGATCATATCATCCGCATCATTTAACAACATAATAATGTGTGAATTGTTGTTGCTTATAATTACTAAACATGCTCATGGGGATTTTCCGGATATGTTGTTGTTATTCTTCCGGCCTCATTTAAAATGCCTAAATAGTGTAGTTTCTTTATGCTTCACCTCTTGCCATGTTAAAAACATTTAATCTTGTCTTGTAAATAACGAGAGTCAATTAAATAATTAATTGTGGTGTTTCGTCAATATGCAACTCGTTGCATATTGATCTCCACTTAACTTGTAGTTTTGTTTGTGCACTTTGCCATGTCATGCATATTTAAACCGGACATGCATCATACTTGGATGTGCATTGTATGCCATGTTTATGATATGTGTGTTTACCGTGTTGTTTTCTTCTTTCCGGTTGCTTCTCTTGTTAGCTTCGGTTTCGTTCCGGAGTTGTGAGGATTCGCTCGACTTGTTGCTCCGTCTACTTCATGGATCCGTTCTTCTCCCTTGCGGAATCCCAGGCAAGATGATCATACCCTTGGATGCCTTTACTACCATTGCCATGCTTAGTTGTCTCGATGCTATCGTTACATGTCGCGCTACCCATCTTTTATGTCAGCCTCTCCTTGTTGCCATGAAACCTCTAACCTTTGAAACCTTCCTAGCAAAACCAATGTTTGGCTATGTTACTCGCTTGCTCAGCCCCTCTTATAGCATTGTTAGTTGCAGGTGAAGATGAAGTTTGTTCCAGGAGGGAACTTGTTGTTGGTAATATCACAATATCTATAATTATTATTAACACACCTATATACTAGGCATGGGTGGAAGGCTTGGCCTTTTGCTCGGTGTTTTGTTCCACTCATGCCACCATAGGCACCGATAAACCGGCATTATGTTCCTTGATTTTGCGTTCCTTACACGATGGGTGAAATGGGGACCCCTTGACAGTTCGACTTTGAATAAAACTCCTCCAGCAAGGCCCAACATTGGTTTTAATTTGCTCATAATAACAACTTAATTAATTAATTAAATTGCATAGGGAGTTAGCGCTACCCGAGGATTCTTAATTCTACATAGCAGGGGGGCCAGTGCTGATGGTGTTGGTCCCAAACGGGGGTTATGCGGGGCCACCACGGGGAAACTCGAGGTTTGGCTCCCGTAGGATCACCCATCCGGTAGTGTCCTGAGACGAGATACGCGCGGCTACTATCAGGGTGTCGACACACCAGGAGGTCTTGCTGGACTTGTTTTACCATTGTCGAAATGACTTGTGCTACCGGGATGCCGAGCCTGATCGGATTTTCCCTAAGATAAGGGGTGATGATATTATATTTATCACTTCAGCTAATCGTGAGAGCTTGTGATGGGCTAAGTTGGGACACCCCTGCAGGGTTATGATCTTTCGAAAGCCGTGCCCGCGGTTATGTGGCAGATTGGAATTTGTTAATGTCCGGTTGTAGAAAACTTGACAGATGATCCGAAGTAAAACACACAACTGTGTGAGTAACCGTGACTGTCTCTTTTCACTTTGAGAAGAGAACACGGTGGGGTTATGTTTGACTCGTATGTAGTTAGGATCTTTAGCGATCACTACTTTTGCGAGCGTTTGCGTAGATGCTCATCTTATTCTGGTACTCGTAAGTTAGCCACCATATTATGCTTAGCCGCTGCTGCAACCTCACCACTTTACCTCTTCCTACCCATAAGCTTTGCTAGTCTTGATACCCATGGTTATGGGATTGCTGAGTCCTCGTGGCTCACAGATACTACAACACCAGATGCAGGTTCAGCCGAGAATGATGCAGGAGCTGGTTCAAGTACTTCACTGGAAGCTCGATGAAGAGCGTGGCCGTATGCTTGTGACGTTTCGACGATTAGTAGTGGTTTCTACTAGGATTCGATCCTGACCTGTGTCTTTATGTTGTTTGGTATCTTTCTTTGGATCTTACCCTTAGATGGGCTGTGATGTTTTGAATGATGTTTTGCTTATGTAATGTTTTGTGTGAAGTGGCGAGTGTAAGCCAACTATTTTTTTTTGCAATTTAATCCCTCTTTTACATGAGTCGTGCAAAGATACCAAACTTGAGATCATTCTAGGATGGGCTTATACCTTTAAGTCGTGCCTCGACACGTAGGAGGTATAGTCCCATCCTGGGCATTACAAGTTGGTATCAGAGCCTTCTCCGACCTAGAAGCCCCCACTGATTGATCGAATCGTTGACGGTTGAGTCTAGGCACACACATGAAAATATTTTTGAGTCCTATATTTATATCGGAGAGTAGGATTTCTTTGCTTCTCATCTCTTTTCACTCTGGTGAGGACTCCTGACGATTACTCTTGTCTCTTCTACTTTCAATAATCGCACCAATTTTTTTTTAGGATCTCGCGAGTATTGTTTGGATTGTTTTGATGTCTTTGTGACGAGAACATTGTTCTCGATGCCTCCTGTCATTAGGGGTTGTGGCAGTGTCCCGGGGAGTTGAGCTCCGAGGTGTTGTCGTCACAAATCCATCGCGGCAGTACTAGAATACTTAAGACGGCCGACATCGAAAACTCTCCTATGCGGTTAGTGGCAAGATAACCCCGACATCACCCAGTACCAGGGAGGTAGTTCGGGAGTATTGCCATAGCTTGTATAGTGGATGCGTTTCGGAGGTCCGAGGTAAACGGTTTTCGAGAAAGACTGGTTATGTGTTGAAGGATGGATACAGCTGGATGTAGGTTTAGAGTTGAGTGCGCGGTGCTTCCCCTGTATCCCCAACACCTAATTGCATAACTGGAAACTTTCGGAAATTAATAGGTGGGTTCATCTAGTAGTTCTAGGCATTCTTCCAACGAATGCATGATATGAAGTTCGGGGTTCTACATTGAGTGAAGTGGTTTTATGGACTTGTTCTGATCGGGAGTTGCATCTTAAAGGGTCCTTGGCTATGCTGATCCGGGGATTGCAAAACCCTTTTGTAACACGTTCCATGAGCTTTCAGCACGAATATGTCAGAACGAAGCTTCTATCTTGTATTTGTTTTATCTGTTCCTTGTTCCTTTTTATTTCATTTTGTTCTCCAAGTGGCTTCTCGACAAGTTGATGTACCTACGGAATTCATTCGTTCAATTCTCTGTTCGGATGATATTGTGAAGATTAGGCTGCTACACATCTATCCTTTGTTTTTGTTTTGATTCTGGTATTCGAGTTGCTTCGATGTCAAATGTTGATTCCATACCTTTCTTAATCGGTGTTCTCATATTTCTATGGGAGTGCTAATTCTTCTTGACCATCGAGATATTCATGTTAATCCTTTTCAACCGGTGTGCCTTCTCTTCAAGTTATTCCATACAGACGCCGTTGAGAAATCTGACGATTTGTCTATTTCATTCATCCCAAGTTGTCTTTGTTTTCCCCACCCTCCCACCCTTCTTCTTCTTAGAGCAAGATTCTCAAATAAAATATCCATTTTATTCATGTGATATTTCTTCATTCTTTTCCATCAATGTTCTTATCCGGTGCTTTATCGTGAAGATGCTCAAGAGCTTCAAGTTCATCATTCTTTTGTTCTCAGATTCTGCCGGTGGATGTAATTCAAGATTTCGGTGTTGATCTTATCCTTTTTCATCTTTTCACAATGCTTTCTTATTCCGGTGCACCAATTAATCATTCTCCTCTTGCTATTCATATCCGGAGTGCTGAAGATTCATAATTCCATTCTTAATCCGTTCAAATTATTTTTGAGGATTGTTATCTTATTCAAGCCATTTAATTCAACCGGTGCAATATCTCTTAAGCAATCTTTTCAACGGTGATTTCTTTAGTGGGCCCTAACCCACAGGTCTTTTTCCAGGATCTTACCTGACTCTTCTAATTATTTTTCCGGAGTTACTCTTAAATTCTTTTCAAAGTGTGACGTAAGAATGATTCCCATCAGTCACATGCCTTCTCCAAGATCGCATTCAATTCTTTTTCATCATTGGTTCAACCTTTGTAATTCTTCATTCCGGAGTGCTCATCAATTATTATGGCTTTTCTCGTCTTCATTCTCAACATTAGGAGAAGTGTTTCTATTAAATCTTGGCCCGTTCTCTCAAGATTCGTGGTTCTAGCTTCATGCCATCCTCATTATCGTTTGATTATGAGGAATTCTTTTATAACCGTCCGGAGCATTTCATGAATTCTTCTTATTGTGATCCTCCGAAGGCCATCATTTCAGAATATTTCTTCGTTCTCAGTTTTCAACTTCGTCCTCCAAATATTCTTCATTGATGTTTCTTCGTTCGTCTCCTTATTCTTACGGTGGTTCTTTCAAGTTACCCTTCCGTTGTTATCGTTTTAATTCATTTGTCCTTTTCACAATTCTACCGGTGGTTCGTTGAAGATTTACCCAAGTTTGTGCGAGAGCTCTCTTTAATTCTTTCCAACGAGAATAAGTAGTATGCCAAATCCTTTGGTTGTCATCAATTTAAATTGGTGAAGGAGATGCATAACATAATTCTTATTCTTATTCCTTCAAGGTGATTTAATTCTTTTGTCTGGAGCTTGTTCATCATATCATATTCTCGGTTCTAAGTTGCTCATCTTGTTTTCTGGAGCTCCAAGTTATTTCAATTATATCATTCCAAAGCTCAATCTAATTCATCACAGGCCTGAATCTTATTCTTTTCATCTTTCACTTCTCATGCTTTCATTACCGGAGTTATCATGGTGGTTCATCATGTTTTAATTCATCCCTGAAGTCTTCATCAAGATTCTTGTTGGAGCTCAAGCATTCTTCATCATGCTTTCCAAGTGCAATTCTTTCTCCCTTATCTTTTGAGATGGTGTTATGTCATTTTGACAATTCCTTCATGTTTCTTGATTCACGAGTTGTCAAGAATGAGATATTTAAAACCCATCATTTTCCTTGTTCAGGAGATCTTTTCAACCCTTCAATTTATTCGTTGGAGCTATCTTGGGTTGTATTTCACCTAAAGCCTTCCCCTAAGGATTGTTGATATTATGGTGCTTATTAATGACCCAAGTTCTTCATTATCATTTCGGTGAAATAAGTTTTTTTTCTTCTCCTTGTTGATCTCATTCAAATCAATTGTTTAAGTTAGTGGCAGAATTGTCACCTCATAATTTTGAGATGTTTTCCATAAGCCCGCATCAAGCTTATTCTTTTCGTTGTTGATTTTTCCAACAACTCCGTTCAACCCTTCTTCGTAAGGATGCCCTTTCAAATTCAATTTTGAGAGAGGTTGTTATTTTCTTCTCCGTTCTTTTCTTTCATTGATTTACATGCTATTCTTTCATTCCGGAGGCATTGTGATATTGCTCTCTTTGCAACCATCATCTCGTTTTTATCGAGATCATATTTTCCCTTGCTTATCATTTAACCGGAGGTTGTATTCTTCATTCTAGTTCCCTCATCTTATCAAGTTTGCCTCTCTTTTAACCGGAGTGTTGTCTGAATCCTTCTTACCCCTTGTGCCATCCTTCAATTGTTTCGGAGGCAATATGCTGTTGTTTTCATCAAGTATGATCCCTTCTCCTCAAATTCTTGTTAATTCCTTCTATTTTCAGACGGAGTGCTGTCCAAATTCTGTCATTCTTATTCCTTGGCTATACCGTTGCAGTTTCATATTCTTTTGGTTCGTAAGCTCGTGTTTCATGTCTTTCAACCTACAAGGTTCTCATTATAAACCTTGTTACTCTTTCTAACGGAGTGTTTTCATATTCGTTCATCTCCGTTGTATTTTTTTCTTTCAACTTGTTCAACCTCTCAAGGTTCCTTGGTTTCACTCGTCTGTCAAAGAAGCAACTTTGTTTTACCTCTTCCTCTTCCGTTTTTATCCGGTGCTATCTCTAGGATCTCGGGTCGAGATCCTCTGTTAGTGTGAGAGAGTTGTGACGCCCGAAGACCAACGTTCCAGAAGATTCCAGAAGATTCCAGATGTTCCGGGTTCTCCCGTGTGTTTCATTTGTGCTTGTGTTATTTATTTTTGCATTGCATCATGTCATCATGCCATCATGTCATATTTCTTTTGCACCTCAACTTAAATAAACCGTGTGGACCTTCGGTCCATTTAAGTCGAGGGAAGTGTGACTTCTCTTTATAACATATCCTCTCAATATTATTAGGGAGCTATATAATAATATTCCATTTGTTTGGAATTAACCAACACACGTGCATAATTTCCCCATGTCTATTTCACTTCGAGTTTCTCCTTCAAAAACCTTGCCAATAATTCTTTTTCCTTTTATCGAGACTCCACCAAAAATCCTCAACATTTTTGGACACTTCTATAATCAAGTCTTAGTTCAAACCCTTTTGAATTAAATTAAAATATGTTTGAATTATTTTCCGATCATGCCTTTTATATTTTTCTCGGACCGTGCTCATTTTATGATGGCCGAGAAAAATAACCTCTTGTGATAACTTTTGCCCTAACTCCTCCTTCCTTTTCTTTCTCCTTGCTGTTTTCTGGTTTTTTTTTGGGAAAATAGCAGCAGTTAATTAGAGAGAGGCCCAAACCTCCCTCCAGCCTTAAGGCCTCTTGGCCCATAGGCACAGCCACCATCCCAGCCGGCCCAGGCTTCAAGCTGGCCCAAGGCCCATCGCTCCCGTAACCCTAGCAAGCGCGCAGCCTCACCCTCTTCCCTCGCTCGTCCCCCTCGCGCCGCAATCCCGCATCTCCTCGAGCCCGCACTCCCTCGTCCGTTTCCTCCTCGCACAGTCCCCTGGCTCCCTCTCCTTCGATCCTCCACTGCGCGAGCCATCTCCCGAGCGCCTCCTCCTCCTCTGCGCGAGCAGGCCAGTCAGGCCGCAGCTTCCTCGACCCTCCTCCCCAACCGCCCGCAGCGGCGAGGCCAGGAAGGAGCTGCGCCTCCCATCGAGACCGAAGCCTCCTCCATCACAGTGCACCGAGCCCCGATCTCCCGCCGCGCTCGCCTCCAGGAGCCCAAGGCCAGGCTCCCGCGCCCCTTCAGCCCGCGACCTTCGGCGCCGTCGCCTCCAGGCCGCTGGCCGGATCCCGCGGCCGCGTCGCCGTCCAGCGCGCCCGCGCCCGCGCCATGGCGCCCGTCCAACGCGCGGATCCCGTGCCTCCCTCTCCTTCACATCGCCACTTCTCCAGCAGCGCCTGCGCCCCTCTCTCCGTCGCCAAGCGCCTGGCCCCGAGCCCAGCGCTCCCTCTCCATCCCGTCGCGCGCCAGGGCCTCTTCTCCACCTCGACGAGGCTCTGCCTCTGCGCCTCGCCTCGTCCGTGCAGCGCCGTGCTTCCTCGTCGGCCCGATTTTTGCTGCCTTGGCCTCTGCCTCCTTTGGACTGACCCCTTTGCTGCCTTGCTATGTGTTTTTTTTCTGTGTGTGTTGCTTTGTGCTCTTAAGATTGCCAACGAACGTGTACGACTCCGAGACGAGAACGACTACAAGTTCGACGGACACCAAGTACCTCGACGACGTGTACATCTACACCGAGATCGGACCGACGAACGTCTTGAAGTGTCAAGTACCACTACACCGTGAACGTCGTCGGATCTTCAAGTTCCACGGAGCATCAAGTACGACTACACGGCGACCCATCAAGTCCCTCACCAAAAACGAACGTGTACCACTACTTCCGCTACCGTCAGCCGAGTACAACTACCGCCTCGTGAACGGCTACTTCCTCTCCGAACGTGAATGCCTTCTTCCTCTACGTCTCGAACCACCCCGAAATGCACGCTTCAAAGGTATAACGAGACGACCCCGTGGATGACTCGTGGAATGCTTGTTGTGTTGTATGAAATGTTTCCCGTGTGTGCACCGTGTCCGTTTCATCTTTTGTCATGTTCCTCGGTTGCCTCGTCGCCGACCCGTGGGAACCCGGCAACGGGATCACCCCATCATCTTGCTTGTCTGGCTCACCTTTTGCACCGGTCTCTCAACGAGTTACCGGAACCGATATGTTGCCGTGGCATCATTTTCAGAAATCGTTGCCGTGGCACCCTTTTCTTCCACCACGGTGACAATACTTCTTATCTCTTTTATGTCAACTTTAATATAATTGCATAAAACTTGATCATATCATCCGCATCATTTAACAACATAATAATGTGTGAATTGTTGTTGCTTATAATTACTAAACATGCTCATGGGGATTTTCCGGATATGTTGTTGTTATTCTTCCGGCCTCATTTAAAATGTCTAAATAGTGTAGTTTCTTTATGCTTCACCTCTTTCCATGTTAAAAACATTTAATCTTGTCTTGTAAATAACGAGAGTAAATTAAATAATTAATTGTGGTGTTTCGTCAATATGCAACTCGTTGCGTATTGATCTCCACTTAACTTGTAGTTTTGTTTGTGCACTTTGCCATGCCATGCATATTTAAACCGGACATGCATCATACTTGGATGTGCATTGTATGCCATGTTTATGATATGTGTGTTTACCGTGTTGTTTTCTTCTTTCCGGTTGCTTCTCTTGTTAGCTTCGGTTTCGTTCCGGAGTTGTGAGGATTCGCTCGACTTGTTGCTCCGTCTACTTCATGGATCCGTTCTTCTCCCTCGCGGAATCCCAGGCAAGCTGATCATACCCTTGGATACCTTTACTACCATTGCCATGCTTAGTTGTCTTGATGCTATCGTTACATGTCGCGCTACCCATCTTTTATGTCAGCCTCTCCTTGTTGCCATGAAACCTCTAACCTTTGAAACCTTCCTAGCAAAACCAATGTTTGGCTATGTTACTCGCTTGCTCAGCCCCTCTTATAGCGTTGTTAGTTGCAGGTGAAGATGAAGTTTGTTCCAGGAGGGAACTTGTTGTTGGTTATATCACAATATCTATAATTATTATTAACACGCCTATATACTGGGCATGGGTGGAAGGCTTGGCCTTTTGCTCGGTGTTTTGTTCCACTCATGCCACCTTAGGCGCCGATAAACCGGCATTATGTTCCTTGATTTTCCGTTCCTTACACGATGGGTGAAATGGGGACCCCTTGACAGTTCGACTTTGAATAAAACTCCTCCAGCAAGGCCCAACATTGGTTTTAATTTTCTCATAATAACAACTTAATTAATTAATTAAATTGCATAGGGAGTTAGCGCTACCCGAGGATTCTTAATTCTACATAGCAGGGGGGGCCAGTGCTGATGGTGTTGGTCCCAAACGGGGGTTATGCGGGGCCACCACGGGGAAACTCGAGGTTTGGCTCCCGTAGGATCACCCATCCGGTAGTGTCCTGAGACGAGATACGCGCGGCTACTATCAGGGTGTCGACACACCGGGAGGTCTTGCTGGACTTGTTTTACCATTGTCGAAATGACTTGTGCTACCGGGATGCCGAGCCTGATCGGATTTTCCCTAAGATAAGGGGTGATGATATTATATTTATCACTTCAGCTAATCGTGAGAGCTTGTGATGGGCTAAGTTGGGAAACCCCTGCAGGGTTATGATCTTTCGAAAGCCGTGCCCGCGGTGATGTGGCAGATTGGAATTTGTTAATGTCCGGTTGTAGAAAACTTGACAGATGATCCAAAGTAAAACACACAACTGTGTGAGTAACCGTGACTGTCTCTTTTCACTTTGAGAAGAGAACACGGTGGGGTTATGTTTGACTCGTATGTAGTTAGGATCTTTAGCGATCACTACTTTTGCGACCGTTTGCGTAGATGCTCATCTTATTCTGGTACTCGTAAGTTAGCCACCATATTATGCTTAGCCGCTGCTGCAACCTCACCACTTTACCTCTTCCTACCCATAAGCTTTGCTAGTCTTGATACCCATGGTTATGGGTTTGCTGAGTCCTCGTGGCTCATAGATACTACAACACCAGATGCAGGTTCAGCTGAGAATGATGCAGGAGCTAGTTCAAGTACTTCACTGGAAGCTCGATGAAGAGCGTGGCCGTATGCTTGTGACGTTTCGACGATCAGTAGTGGTTTCTACTACGATTCGATCCTGACCTGTGGCTTTATGTTGTTTGGTATCTTTCTTTGGATCTTACCCTTAGATGGGCTGTGATGTTTTGAATGATGTTTTGCTTATGTAATGTTTTGTGTGAAGTGGCGAGTGTAAGCCAACTATTTTTTTTGCAATTTAATCCCTCTTTTACATGAGTCGTGCAAAGATACCAAACTTGAGATCATTCTAGGATGGGCTTATACCTTTAAGTCGTGCCTCGACACGTAGGAGGTATAGTCCCATCCTGGGCATTACAATAATCACACGGTTCCTCCGGGATTTCCTAGGACAACACTAGATTCGCCAGGTGCCCTGCAACCAATCCACCCACATGTGTATTAAAGTTGCCACCTTAAGTTGAACCATTAATTGACAATCTCACATCTGTCATGGATACTCTCAAACCCAATCCACGTCTACGAGCATAGCATGGCAACCTAAGCATAACTTAGAAGTAACTGCCAGGGGTTTGAAAATAATGCAGGTAATAGGTTCTACCACAATCTACTTCTCAGACCCACAAGTTAAGAGACCCTACTTATGCAATGTGTGAGGGTTTGATCCAATGCCTAAAAGCTGGGTAATAAAGGGTATGATCAAAGTGTTTTGCCTTGCTGATGATTCGCAAAACCTAGGGACTCGTAGTAGCACGCTTCGCACTCCGGGAATTATATCGCAAGCAAACAATAGCATATATAAGCAATCAAGCAAAGAAGCACGTGTAAAACTCAAATAAGAAGATCGAACCAGAATGTTCAACTGAAGAACTCCGCTTTGCAAAAAGAAACAAATCAAACAGAGCAACGAAACTCAAACTACGAAAGAAACAAGATCCGTTTACTAGATTAAACTAAAGTCCAATTTTATAGTACCTAAACCTTGTTCAAGTTGGTTAAACAGATAGAGGGCTTCGAGACGATGACCTAGGCCCTTGAATCGCCTGTTTCCGACTTACGAGCGAAAAGTTATACTAAAACAAAGATCAGGGTACGAATCACGATCGAAAATAATCATGGAAAAACCCTGAAAAAGAAAAACCGACGAACAGGCTAACGAACGAACATTCGCTTTCTGTAACTAGAAGACGAAAATCGTTCGTTAAAATGAACGAACGTCTGCTAAGTAACTAAACCGAGAAAACCGAACCGATCTGACTAAAAAAACCAATCTAGGGGTTTAAAAGAACCGATCGGTTCTTCTCGCGAAAATCGGCGGCAGCGGTTACCTCGGCGGGCGGCGGCTACTCCGGCAGCGGGGCACGGGCTGCGGCGCGGCGTGGCGGCGGCGGGAGCTGGCGGCGAGGCGGCGCGCGGGCGACTAGGGTTTGGCGGGGCGGCACGGCTGGGGTGGGCTGGGCGGCCGGGCCTCGGCCTTTAAAGGGGCCGGCCGGGCAGAGTCCTAGCCGGACACGTCCCGGGTAGATCGCTGCATTTTTTTTATAAACAGTCCTAACGCAGCAAAACGGCCGAAAAAAATACTAAACGGACTCGAAAAATTCCGAAATAAATTTTCACCGTCCTCTATTAATATTTGCGACAAAATGAACATTTTTCCTGGACCTAAATGTAATTTTGAAAACTGCGCATTTTCCTATGCAAATAAAATTGCAAATAAATCCAAATAAAATACCAAAATTGATTTTAATATTTTCCTCCAATATTTCATTTGTTTTGGAGAAGTCATATTATCTCCCCTCATATATTTTATTATGAAATATTTTCGGAGTGAAAAACAATTATTACCAAAGTGATCCTCGTACCGATATTTGAGAAAACTCAAATATGAAAACGACAAAATCCCCAACTCTCTCCGTGGGTCCTTGAGTTGCTTAGAATTTCGAGGATCACAACACACGAATGCAAATAAAATGTGATATGCAACATGACCTATGTATGACATTTCAAATTGAAAATCTGGGATGTTACAAACCTACCCCCCTTAAGATGAATCTCGCCCTCGAGATTCGGGTTGGCTAGAAAATAGGTGTGGGTGGTCCTTGCGTAGATCATCCTCTCGTTCCCAGGTGGCTTCATCCTCGGTATGGTGACTCCTATGAACTTTGCAAAACTTGATAACCTTGCTGTGGGTGACTCTGCTTGCAAACTCGAGGATCTTGACCGGTTTCTCCTCGTAAGTTAGATCACTATCCAGCTGAATTGCTTCCACGGGCACTGTGTCTCTCAGAGGAATATCAGCCATCTCAGCATGGCACTTCTTAAACTGTGAAACGTGGAACACGTCATGAACTCATGTCAATCCTTTGGGTAACTCTAACTTTTAGGCAACCTCTCCCATGCGTTCCAAGATACGGTACGGTCCTACAAATCTCGGGGCTAACTTTCCCTTAACTCCAAATCGTTTAACTCCTCGCAGAGGTGACACTCTCAAGTACGCTCTATCTCCGATTTCATAAACTACTTCCTTGAGCTTTGAGTCTGCATAACTCTTCTATCTGGACTGAGCTACCTTCAGTCTATCTCGAATTAGCTTAACCTTCTCTTCTGACTCTTTGATCAGATCTGGCCTGAACAACTGACAGTCCCCGACTTCATCCCACGTTAATGGCATTCGACATCTCCTCCCATACAATGCTTCGAACGGTGCCATCTTTAAACCGGCCTGGTAACTGTTGTTGTACGAAAACTCTGCGTAGGGCAAGTTATCATCTCAACTAGATCCATAATCTAGCGCACAAGCTCTCAACATGTCCTCCAGAATCTAATTGACTCTCTCGTATGTCCATCCGTCTGTGGGTGAAAGGCTGTACTGAACTCTAGCCTGGTTGCCAAAGTCTGGTGCAACTAATACCAAAACTTTGAAGTAAACTATGTTCCTCTATCTGATATGATGGTCCTTGGAACTCCGTGCAGACATACGATCCTGGCCATGTATATCTTGGCCAACTTCGCACTGGTATACGTGGTTTTCACGGGGATAAAGTGGGCTACTTTGGTCAAGCGATCCACTACTACCCAGATTGAGTCATATCCCGGTCGGGTCCTGGGTAATCCGGTGATAAAGTCCATGCCAAGCTTATCCCACTTCCACTCGGGTATCGGCATAGGCTGCTGTAATCCTGCTGGCTTCTTATGTTCTTCCTTCACTCTCTGGCATACATCACATACGGCTACATACTCGGCAACGTCCTTCTTCATTCCCGTCCACCAGAAACGTTCCTTCAAGTCCAAATACATCTTAGTGTTCCCGGGGTGTATCGAGTATGGCGAATCATGTGCTTCCTGCAGTATCAACTTCCTGATATCGATGTTGTTGGGCACATAGACTTGGTCCTCAAACCACAAGGTGTTGTGTTCGTCCTCACGAAGACCCTTGGCTTTTCCTTCACTCATCTTCTCCTTTATTTCAGCAATCTCTTTGTCATCCTTTTGACCTTCTCGTATCTTTCCCAATAATGTTGGCTGAACCTCCAAGGTAGCAACAAAACCTCTAGGAACTATCTCCAAACGAAGCTCCCTGAGATCTTCTACTAACTCCTTCGGCAATCCTCCATTTACTAGGATATTGGCATAACTCTTCCGGCTCAAAGCGTCTGCAACGACATTGGCCTTGCCTGGATGATAGTGCAGCTTCATATCATAATCCTTTATGAGCTCCAACCATCTCCTCTGTCTGAGGTTCAGCTCCTTATGGGTAAAAATGTACTTTAAACTCTTGTGATCCGTGTACACATCACAACGATTACCAATAAGGACATGTCTCCAGGTCTTGAGCGCATGCACTAGAGCTGCTAAATCCAAATCGTGCGTAGCATAATTCAACTCGTGCGGTCAAAGTTGACGGGATGCATAAGAAACAACTCTTCCGTCTCCAAGTCCTAGGCGAGAAGCGTCGCAATACACATGGAAATCCTTGCGTATATCTGGCAAGATCAGTACTGGGGCTGTCGTTAAATGTTTCGTCAACTCATGGAAACTTTCTTTGCACTCTTCATTCAAAATTTGGTGTTGTTCTTCAACAATGCCGTCATAGGCTTTGCACTCTTGGAGAAATTCTCTATGAATCTCCGGTAATATCCCACAAGTCCAAGAAAACTGCGGATTTCTGCAACTGAGGTGGGTGCCAACCACTCAGTGACTGCCTGTACCTTCATAGGATCCACTGCTATACCTTCTCCTGATATAACATGTCCTAAGAATCCAACTTCCTTCAACCAAAACTCACATTTGCTGAACTTGGCATATAACTGATGTTCCCTGAGCTTCTCAAGAACCAAACGCAAATGCTCCTCGTGTTCCTCTTTGTTCTTCGAATACACCAAGATATCATCAATGAATACCACGACAAACTTATCCAAGAACTCCATGAATACCTTACTGATCATACTCATGAAATAGGCACGGGCGTTAGTCAATCCAAATGACATATCTGTATACTCATATAGCCCATACCTTGTGGTGAAGGATGTCTTAGGTATATCCTTCTCTTGGATCTTCAACTAGTGGTGTCCTGATCGTAAATCGATCTTGGAGAATACTTTAGTTCCTTGAAGTTGGTTGAACAAATCATTGATCATCGGCAGTGGATACTTATTCTTAATCGTCACTTCATTCAGCGCCCGATAATCAACGACCATCCTTAAAGATCCATCCTTCTTCTCGACCAAAAGCACTGGGGCTCCCCAAGGTGATGAACTTCGTAGGATAAATCCTTTCTCCAACAACTCCTTAATCTGCTTCTTGATCTCCTCCAGATCATTCGCTGGCATCCGGTATGGTCTCTTTGATATTGGTCCGGTGCTAGGCCATAGCTCTATAAAAAACTCAATGTCCCTATCCGGCGGCATGCCTGGTAGCTCTTCTGGAAATACATCCGGGTAATCCTTTACTGCAGGCACTTCCTCCTAAACAACTACTGAGAGAGAATTTACTTGTGTCCCCCTAGGCGCATGCCTAGATACATACTTGATCCTTTTTCCCTCCGGGGTGGTAAGTAAAATCGACTTACTAGCACAATCGATGTTCCCTCCATACATCGATAGCCAATCCATACCTAGTATCACATCCAATCCTTGTGACTCCAAAACTATCAGGTCTGAGGGGAAAACATGGTGTCCAATGGTCAATGACATATGAAATCATCCTTGATTTGCCATATATTCCGCTCCTTGTGGTCATAAGTACTTTGGTGGGCAACTTATATATATCCACGAATCCCCTTGAAATGTATGAATGCGATGCACCAGTATCAAAAATAAATATTGCGGTAAATGACTTAACCAAAACCTTACCGACAATAGCATCAGGCTGCTCTTCAACCTCCTCCACGTTCACGTGGTTAACTTGTTCCCTGTTGAAAGGGTTTGGCTTCTTCCCAGCGCTTCCATTGCCATTCCCATTCTTTGCTTCAGGGCACTCCGTGGCGTAGGTCCCATTCTTCCCGCAGTTGAAACAGGTAATGTGACCTAAATCCCTCTTGGCAGGTGTGGATGGAGTAGAGCGGTTCTGATTATTGCTTCCTCCGTTCCCATTCCCATTCTTGGATCCATTGTGGTTATGAGAACTCCCTCCTTTATGGGTGTGGCTTCAATGGTTATGGGTGTATCCTCCCGAGTTCGGGGTGGCGCGGCGCGGCGGTGGCGGGAGCTGGCGGCGGGGCGGTGCTCGAGCGGCTAGGGTTTGGCGGGGCGGGGCGGCTGGGGTGGACTAGGCGGCTGGGCCTCGGCCTTTAAAGGGGCCGGCCGGGCAGAGTTGCCCGGGTAGGTCGGTGCACTTTTTTTTTATAAATAGTCCTGACGCAGCAAAACGGGCGAAAAAATAATACTAAACGGACACGAAAAATTCCGAAATAAATTTTCACCGTCCACTGATAACATTTAGGACAAAATGAACATTTTTCCCGGACCAAAATGAAATTTTGAAAAACGCGCATTTTTTCATATGCAAATAAAATTGCAAATAAATCCACATAAAATACCAAAATTGATTTTAATATTTTCCTCCAATATTTCATTTGTTTTGAGAAGTCATATTATCTCCGCTCATATATTTTATTATGAAATATTTTCGGAGAGAAAAACAATTAAAACCAAAGTGATCCTCGTACCGATATTTGAGAAAACTCAAACAAGAAAACGGTAAAATCCCGAACTCTCTCCGTGGGTCCATGAGTTGCTCAGAATTTTGAGGATCGCTACACACGAATGCAAATAAAATGTGATATGCAAGATGGCCTATGTATAACATTGCAAATTGAAAAATTTGGGATGTTACATGCCACAACCAGAGAAGCTTGTTCAAGCACAAGGCACATAGTTTAGCTCTATCATATATAACATGGATACCTTGTCTGATTCTTCTCAGAATCAATGAAAGCATCAGGGGCTACTATATATATATATATATATATATATATATATATATATATATATATATATATATATATATATATATATATATATATATATATATATATATATATATAATAAAAAAGTTCTCTTTAAAGAACATTACATCGCATACCTCAAAGCCTGTTAGTAGGCTGTTGAAAGCTTTGTTCAGTCTGCCTTTGACGAACTAAATCTTCTCCATGACCGCACTCATCAGAGCGCGGTGTTCCTCGACGATGCCAGCACTTTGCAGTGCTCCCTCCAGAGTGTTCGGCTCCTCTGGATTGACGGTGGGCGCCGTTGGAGCAGTTGCTCCTTCCCCCATCACAGGTGTAGCGACCCGACATGAATGGGTCAAGTCTCTGTTCTTAGGTGTCATCCCTGGATCGGTATGCTAACACACACAGTACTCGAGGATTTATAACAGAGGTAAATCACATGTATAAAGTAACATAAATACTATTACCTCGATCAACATAGCGGAAGTAACAACAAGGTTGTGGAGTCCATCAACACCAACGGCAAAGTTGAGTTTAGACAGCACAACCCTAACGTAATTCTCACTATTAGGAAAAGGGCTATAGATAATATGGCCACTAATGGCGCACCAAACATGTGGTGTGCCATTAGTATATACTAATGGCGCACCAAACATGTGGTGTGCCATTAGTATATACTAATGGCGCACCATGTGTTGGTGCGCCATTAGTGTCCAAATACTAATGGTGCACCAGACATTCGGTGCGCCATTAGTAACAACTTATTTTTTTTACAGACATACTAATGGCGCACGGTGGCACAGTGCGCCATTACTAGTTTAACTAGTAATGGCGCACCTCCAACTCAGTGCGCCAGTACTAATTTTTTTTTGCAAAACAACTAATGGCGCACCTCTCACTAATGCGCCATTAGTAACACTGGTTACTAATGGCGCATTGATGAGTGGTGCGCCATTAGTAAAGTGGGACCAGCTAGATATTTTGGACAGCCACACCTACACACTCACTTTCCCCACTTCATTCTCTCCACCTCCTCCTCCAAGCTTGTGTCGGCTGCCTCCTCCTCCTCACCTCATTTGCACCATAGATTCATCATAATTAAGTGGTTATATTACCTTTTTTGATAGGTAAGTAAGCGGGGGAAGCTATCTTTATGTTGTAGATCATTTTTTCTCCCTCGAGCTCCAACAACTGTGCACATGCACTTTTTATGGCCTAGCTAGATCTATGTATGTTTGTGGTGTTGTATATGTTTGTGGTGTTGCATATATGTTTGTGTTTGCAGGTACCGGTATTTGAAATGCGATAGTTGCCAATATTTTGCCGAAATGTTGATTCATTTCCGTTTCGGTGAGAATTTTGGCACTATGCATTCTTTTTGGTCCTATTTTTAGGGAAAGTCATGCCAAATTTTTTCTTGGTTCTAAAATATCATTTTGCTCTACCCCGCAGGCGACCATGGTCTGCATGAATAGGTTTTTGAGCTCCGCGAAGGCCGAGATGCTTCAAAAGAACAAGACAGAGATAAGATGTCCATGTCGTAGATGCAAACTGAAGAGCCTTATTGCGGACCCGGATTCCGGGCAGGTGCGGGACCACCTGCTCTTGCGTGGTTTCATGGATGGCTATCGGTGGCAAGGTGATGAAGATGACTATGAAGTCGTCCATGGCCGGGCAAGAAATGAGGAAGGGCAGCAAGACAACCACCGCGGCGAGGGCGGGTGAGAAGACGAAGAATCTCCAGGACATGATCACTACGGTGATGCTGTACACAGTAATCATGTAGAAGATGCCGGACATGATGATGAGGAAGATCAAGATGAAGGCCATGATCATGATCTAGATGAAGATGCCAGAGCAGATAACGATGGAGCCTGGGTGTAGGACCCTCGTATTCAAGAGCTACTTCTCAAACAGACGGAAAACGCAAGAGCTGCCGCCCGAGAGAAAGCCAAGTTGTATCAACTAGAGATAGACGCGGTTACTCCATTGTATAAAGGATGCAGGCCTGAGGATACCCACCTGAAAGTAACGCTCATGGCTCTGGAGATGAAGGTAACACACAAAATGACCGACGCATGCTTCGATGAGAACATGTCATTCCGGCACGAACGTCTTCCCAAGGGGAACAAGTGCCCGACCAGTTTTGAGGAGGCAAAGAAAATCGTGTGTCCTCTGGATTACCGCACGTGAAATACCATGTGTGCATGAACAATTGCATCATTGAACGGGATGAGCACGCGGAGTCTACCATATGTCTGGTGTGCGGTGTCACTCGATACAAGAAGCGGAAGAAAGCTCCTCGAAAAGTGGTGTGGTACTTTCCGATCACTCCTCGTCTGTAGCGGTATTTCGCGGACCCTAAGGTAGCAAAGCTCCTGCGTTGGCACGCGGATAGGGAGGAGAAGAAGCGAGAAGATGACGGAAATGATCCGGAGATAAATAAAAAAGACAGGATGCTGAGTCACCATAAGGATGCGAGCCAGTGGCAAGCATTGAACTTCGAAGACCTAGAATTTGGGAACGACCCAAGGAACATCGTGCTGGGCGCGAGCACCGATGGAGTCAATCCGTTTGGCAGCCAGAGAAGCACAGATAGCACTTGGCATGTGTTTGTGTGGATGTACAACCTTCTCCCCTGGTTGTGCATGTAGAGGAAGTACATTCACATGAGTATGCTAATTGAAGGGCCGAAATAACCAGGGAACGACATCAATCTGTATCTGGGGCTGCTGAAAGAGGAGCTAGACACGCTGTGGAAAAAGCCAGCCAATACGTGGGACGCCGCAGAGAAAGAATATTTCCCTATGAGAGCCACACTGCTCACGACGGTGCACGACTATCTCGGTTACGGATATGTCGTGGGGCAGGTGGTCCACGGATTTTCTACATACGTCAGGTGCATGGACGACACAACGTATCGCCAGCTAGATAGAGATCCCGGGTCTTCGAAAACCATGTTCATGGGACATCGAAGGTGGCTTCGCGAAGATGACCCGTGGAGGAAGCGCAAGGATCTGTTCGATGGTGAAACCGAACCCCGAAGACGCCCGCGTACAAGGAGCGGCGAGGAAATAGACGAGCTGTTGAAAAATTGGAAAGATTGCCCACTGCCGGGAAAGAAGCAAAAGGCGCCAGAGCTGGGAAAGAAGCGAAAGGCGCCAGAGCCGCTGCTGAAGGTATGGAAAATGAGGTCTGTTTTATACGACTTGTCGTACTAGAAGATCCACCATGTGCCTCACAGCCTTGATGCCATGCATATCACGAAGAACGTGTGCGAGAGTCTGCTTGGTACCCTGCTCAACATGCCAGAGAGGACCAAAGATGGGCCGAAAGCAAGGGCAGACTTGAAATCAATGGGCATCAGGCAGGAGCTTCACGCTAATGATGATGATGATGATGATGATGATGAGGCGAAGCAGGACACGGAAAGTCGTTGCAAAGGCAAAAAGGCCAAGAAGACCGGAAATGACTACCCTCCCGCGTGCTTCACTCTAAGTCAGGAGGAGATCGAGCAGTTTTTCACCTGCCTCATAGGAGTAAAACTTCCTTACGGTTACGCGGGGAAGATAAGCAGATACCTAGACCCAGCGAGGCAGAAGTTCAGCGGTATGTAGTCTCACGACTGTCACGTGCTGATCACGCAGATACTTCACGTGGGATCATGGACGCGCACGTCCGTGATACGCTATTTGTCCTTTGCAACTTTTTCGACATCATCTCTCGGAAGTCGGTTGGCCTGAGGCAACTCAGAAGGCTATAGGAAGAGATTGTGGTGATACTATGCGAGCTTGAGATGTACGTCCCGCCCGCATTCTTCGACGTTATGGTGCATCTGCTGGTCCATATCGTGGAGGATATCATCCAACTCGGGCCGACGTTCCTGCACAGAATGATGCCGTTCGAAATGATGAATGGTGTCATCAAAGGATACGTTCGCAACATGTCACGTCCAGAGGGAAGCTTAGCCAGGGGCTTTCTGACCGAAGAGTGCATCTCCTACTACACGAATTATTTAGGCATCGAGAACCCCATTGGTCTGCCCGTCAACAGGCACGTCGTCAGGCTCGCTGGATGGGGTCACCGCGAGGGTCGCCGCGAAAAGCATGTCGACTTCGAGGGTCGACTCGTCGACTTTGAAAGAGGAAACCTAGTCGCGCTACAACACATAGACGTGGTCGATCCTTGGGTGGTAGAGCACAAAACCTTTATTGAGAAGGCGTACAATGACCAAGGCCAACAGAGGACGGACGGAGATATAATCAAAGAGCACAACTCATGTTTCACGCGTTGGTTCAAGGAGAAGCTTTTGTCATACCCTTTACATGATGATTCTTTCATGGAAGAAAATCTCATATTCGCCTTGTCACATGGCGCCGAGCACAACCTGATGACGTATGAGGCGTTCGATATCAACGGGTACACGTTCTACACCAAGGACAAGGACATGAAGAGCGATGGTTATCAGAACTCCGGGGTAACGATGGAATCCTACACCGGTAACGACAAGGATAGATACTACAGAAGGATCGAAGAGATCTAGGAGCTGAGCTACGCTGGTCATGTAGGCAAAAGTTGGTAAAAAAATCTAATGGCGTGGTGCTAGTGGCGCACCACTAGTGCGCCATTAGTAGGCAAAAGTGGTGCGCCACTAGCATGCCTTTTCCTAGTAGTGTCTTACTCGTCGAATAATTCCTGCAACATGAGACGTTGCAGCCATGTAGGTCAGTACATTGAATGTATTGGCAAATTCATACTGTAGCAAGTAATGGAGAAGAAATGTCTACAACTATATGCATATTTGGCTGGTGGAGGCTGTAAGGTTTATTTTGCATAAAGCTGATTTTTTTCCTACCACAAAAGAATACATTTCATTTACTACTCGGTTGAATTAAGCAATATTGAGAATGGTGCCTCCATCTCAAATCCCCAAATTGCCAAAATATATAACCCAAGAAATTTTATTAGATCAAGTGATGAGATCAACAAATAATCCACTTCTAGATACTAAAAGATGTCCATAACTATGGACACAAGTACTCATGAATAGTTTGTACACTCTGCAAAGGTTTGTGCACTTTTCCCCCACAAGACTCGATCGCCGGCGTTGAGATTTCTCGCACTGCATGGTGTTTGAAAAATGGATGACCGAGACACAGTCTTTCAGAAGCATTAACTCTTTACCCTGCGTAGACCGTTACACCTACATCCGCTACATCTGCTAGTCTACCATTGAAAGAGGTCACACAACATACTCAACTATGCCAGAGCCCATAATGGCTTGTGGCTGCACACAAAAGTTTCTAGGCATGAAAATATCATATGATCAATTTGAGCCTGGGTGGCATTCCAATAGGGTGATCACACGGGTCCTCCGGGATCCCATAGGACAACACTGGACCCTCCAGGTGCCCAGGCAAACCACTCGGTGCTCTAGGGTGCTCCAACCAATCCACCCAGATGTTTATTAAAGTTTCCACTTGAAGTTTCCCTTTGTTAAATATCTCTCTGACAATTTCATCAATCACACATACCAATCCACGTCTACAAGCATGTCTAAGCAATAAGTAACAAAGCGTATATTCCCTTGGGTTGAATCTCAAGTCAGTTGGTTCCTACCTCATGTAGTACAAAACACCATCACATGTAATATGTCCTACTCATGCAAGTGTTTGAGGATAGAACTAATGCAATAAAAACTGGGTATTGGAAAGTATGATCAAAATATGAACTTGCCTTGTACTGTTGATGTAGATTCTTCGCACTCATAACTCGTGATAGATCTACTCACCACACTCCATTCAATATATCGTAAGCAAACAATAGTAACCACACATAAGTAATCACTCAGAAGATCGGAAAGATTCAACACAAGCAAATAACTCTTGCAACATAGAACAATATCTAACAGTACCAAAATTAGGTGAATTTGACCTTATCAAAAAGTGCTATTTTTTTAATAATACAATTTCTTTAGTAAATTTCATAAATATTACGCGGCCAAAAGAAATTTCAAAAATATTACCCAATCGGCCAGCAGCAGGCCGACTGAGCCTAGTCAGCCAGCAGCGGGCCGACTCAGCCTTATCGGCCAACTACGGGCCGACAGGTCGCTAATCGGCCACGCGCAGGCCGACTATTGGCCAGGCCACGTCGCCCCGGGCGCTGTCGGCGCGGCTGGGTCACGGGCGCCCCTGTCGGCCAGCCGCGGACCGATCGGCTTGCTGTGGGCCGACAGGGTGTGGGCCCCACCGTGGCCGGATCCTTCCCCTTTCTCCTTCCCTTCTTCTTTCCCCAGCTCGTTCTTATCTTCTTCTCTTCTTTGTTCTTCTTTCTCCCTCTCCTCACACATATATTCTCCAATTTATACACCCAACTCACCCATTTTTTGCGGATTTGGCACCGGGAATGGGTTCTACGTAGTGAGGGGAGCTAAGGGATACCTCGATCTACTCATGGGGTAGCTCGTGGTGTTCGTGGTTAGCATTTTGGTGGAGCTTTTTTTGAGCTCACTGGTGAAGGTTGTGGCGGTGGTGGTGGTGAAGCTCGGGCATTGCGGTGTAGGCAGTGGGGGTGGTCGAGCTCCGGCGTTGCTAGGCGAGTTTCTGGCTTCGGTTCCGTTGATTGAAGTCCGCCATTCGTCGTTCGTTTGCACGCTTCAAGGGTATATTCCAACACACATTTTATCTCTCGTAATTGTTTGGTAGTATTTTTTAGGTATGTGAATATTTTTAGGTATGTGAATATTTTTAGTTGGTCCGTGAATATTTTTAGGTATGTGAATATTTTTATGTCTGTGAATATTTGTAGTTGGTCCGTGAATATTTTTAGGTATGTGAATATTTTTAGTTGGTATGTGAATATTTTTAGGTATGTGAATATTTTTATGTATGTGAATATTTTTAGTTGGTCCGTACATATATACATGTCTAATATTTAGTAGTGCGGACATTTGAAAGCGTTGCTTATTATTTGTCTGTCGTTGTTGGAAAAAAATTAGGTGAGCCGAGATGTCTGATGTAGTGAATTTCATATTTTACTACGGTACTGGTACTGTCCAGACAAATGAGATGGGAGCTGATCTGAGTGAGTTTACTCACATAGAGGTGGCACTGAACGCGCCTCAAACATGGTCAGTCAGTCAGTTGAAAGAATGGATTGCGGCAAGTTTAGGACTAGATACTGTAACGCACACAGTCAGTATTCATGGATTGTGGACACAGTCAAGTTCAACAATATATTTTTATTTGAGGCCAATTGAGCGAGACTCCGAGTGGGTGCGGTGGTTACAAGGTTGTGAACGCAGGGGATGCAATCATGTTGCCTTAGTGACTCCCGTCGTGAATGAGGTCACCACACATGAAGGCGAGGGTGGCTACGATCCTGGGCTGAGTAGTGGAGGGAGGCAGTTATCTATGTCAAATGCTAGGCATGCTGGTTACGAACCAGGGCAGAGCAGTCAGGTAGAAGGAGGAAATGTTGCTGGTTATGAACCAGGACAGAGCAGTCAGGTAGAAGGAGGAAATGCTGCTGGTTACGAACCAGGGCAGAGTAGTCAGGTAGAAGGAGGAAATGCTGATGGTGATTACATTGGCGAGGTGGACACTGACGAGGTAGATGGGCACATGCAGGACCAGATGGAAGAAGAAGACACCGATGTTGATATAGGTCATGCCGATCATTCTGATGAGTCGGATGAGGAAGACAATGAACAGATGGCCCCGATTCCTGCATCATGGAATCATGACTTCTCATCTGCAATGATAGTCAACGATGGACATGATTCTGCCTGGCAATATCACCAGAACAATATTGCGATGGGAACTATGTATCCGAACAAGCAAGCTCTGAAGGATGCAATAACTAATTGGGCAATGTCCACGCAAAGGGTTTTCACAGCTCAGGTGTCAAGTCAGAAATACCTCACAATGGTATGCAAGAATGCAGATTGCCCTGCCAGGGTGCACAGCTATCTACCTAAGTATGGCACAAGTTGGGTGATCAGTGACTTAGTGCATCACACTTGTCTTATTCCATGCATCCCTCAAGATCATGCCAACCTTTCATCACCGCTTATTGCTCGGTTGTTTTATGATGAGATAGTGCAGGGCAAAGCTATGGAAGTGAAGGCAATCCAGACAAAAGTCTTCACCAGGTTTAAGTATAGAATTTCTTATGGCAAGGCTTGGAGGGCTAAGCATTTGGCGCTGGAGAGCAGGTTCATATTTTGATGCATATGACTCTGTTGTCAAGCTCCTCCGTACACTACAGCAGCGGAATCCAGGCACCTATATCGATATCCAAGACCTCTTCATGCCAGAATTCCCAACTGTGAGAGTGTTGCATCGTCTCTTCTTCTCTTTCGGTGTATGCATCGAAGCTTTCAGGCATTGCCGACCGGTGATATGTGTAGATGGTACATTTCTCACATGCAAGTACAAAGGTCAGATCCTAACAGCCATAGGTCAAGATGGCCAAAATCAAGTTGTCCCACTCGCATTTGCTTTTGTGGTGAGTGAGAACATTGAGAGTTGGACATGGTTCTTCAGGCAGTTGAAAATATCCGTTGTTAAGGAGAAGCCCAATGTGTGCATCCTTCATGACAGGCATGCAGGTATACTCAGTGCGATAAGGACACTGACAAATCCAGGCCCTGAGGAACAAACTCCATGGCAGGACTTGCAGAGCCGTTGGTGCATGCGCCATTTGGGGGCTAATTTTTTCTCGCAGTTCAGAAACAAGAACCTGATGAATCTATTCAAAAAACTCTGCAAGCAGAACCAGTTATGGAAGTACAATTTGATACGTGACCGACTTAATGTGTGCACGCAGAGACATGTTAGGGACAGGAAAGCTGCAAGAGATGCAGCGGTGAGGGCACATGTTGAAGCAGTAGCTGCACAGTTGGCAACAGGAACAGCGGCCGTGGAGGAGGAGCCTGTTGGGCTATGTGACTTGCCAGGCTTTGACCCACCAGGTACTAGGAGAAGGCTCGGGAGGTCGATTAAAACCTTCCAGCAGTGGATAGAGCATGAGCCTCTTGAGAGGTGGTCTTTGCTACATGACACACATGGAGCAAGGTACGATGTCATGACAACCAACCTTGCTGAAACATACAACTTTGTCCTCAGAGGAAACCAGACATTGCCGCTTACAGCCATCGTTGAGGGTATTTTCTATGGCACCGTGAAGTATTTCAGAGATAGACGTCAAAAAGCAGAGCAACATATCTTGAACAACCCGAATAAACGTTACTGCGAAAGAGTCACGAAGTACATGGAGAACAAGATGCAGAAAGCAAGGTCACACACTATAGTCGCCATCGGTAATCCAGAAAGAAGGTTTGAGCTCCGCTTAGCCAACAACAAATTTGGATGTGCCAATGAGATGAGGACACATGAGGTGAAAATTGGAAATGAAGCCTGGCCAACATGTGAGTGCACATGGAGCAAACCAAAATTGTGGCACCTACCTTGCTCACATCTACTTGCTTCTTGCGGGCTGCTTGGATTGGACGCAATATCGTTTGTGTCTCCATATTTTCTAAAAGAGGCTGTCCTGAATACCTGGACAGGTGAGCTGATGGGTTTTCGATCAATGGGTAACTTCAACACCGTCAACTCCTCTGAAAGGTGTTACATTCCAAACCCAGAGCATAAGCGTACAAGTAGAGGCAGACGTCAGTGTCGTCGCATCCGGAATGATATGGATGAATCTGTAGCAGGAGGTCCGACAATTCAATGCATTCTATGCAATGAATTTGGCCATAGGGACACTAATTGTCCCACTTTTGTCACAGCCAGTGGTAATGGGCGTGGACGTGGCAACCGGGGACGAAGAGGAGGTAGAGGAGTAAGAGGTAGAGGAAGAAACTAAGCCAGCAGTACTATATTCTGAAATTTGTATTAAGTGTGGCACTATATTTGAAATTTGTATTAAGTGTGGCACTATGTTTGAAATTTGTATTAAGTGTGGCACTATGTTTGAAAATTTGTATTAAGTGTGGCACTATGTTTGAAATATGTATTAACTGTGGCACTATGTTTGAAAATTTGTATTAAGTGGCACTATGTTTGAAATTTGTATTAAGTGTGGCGCAGGAATGTCGGGAATGGGGTTGCTGCGTGCGGACATTGATAGGGGTCATCGTGCTGTGATTTGGTCTGAGCGGAGGTTTGAGCCTCTGGTCACTCGCACTCCTAAGGAGCACTGGAGGATACACCGAGGATGGGAACAAAGGTACATGCTTTTTAATTTGCACACTAACATGCATATTAATTGGAGACACTAACTGTAATGTTCTGTGATGAAGGTTGAAATGGGCCGGCCTTTTACCTTTCGCGCGTCTGGTTGAGTCTATCCCGGGTTGCAAACGCCTCGCCATCGACTCATCCTTGTTGAGCTGCTTAGTAGACCGTTGGAGGCCAGAGACCCACACGTTGCACTTCCGATGGGGAGAGATGGCTCCTACTCTAGAGGATGTGTCACTTTTGCTCGGACTACCATTGGCAGGTCATGCCATAGGACCGTTGGACGCACCAAAATTCCCTACCTAGTATCTTCAACTTATCGTGCCCATAGTTTTATGGAAAATACATGTGGCTTACTAAAACTTTCTTTATGCTTACTGTAGATACAGAAGTTCCCGGCGCCGATAACTGCAGAACAGATCACACGGAGCCTGGAGGCCTACTTATTGTGGCTTTTCGGCAAGGTGATGTTCACAGAGAACCATGTCACCACTATTAGCGCGCTCTACATCCCTATGGCACTCGAGATAGCGAGTGCTCAGACGGCTGATCAGATCAGACAGATGAGTTGGGGTTCGGCGGTCCTAGCGGCTACGTACCCAGGTATGTGCAATGGCTGTCAACTTACATCGAAAAAGCCATCCCTTCTTGGATGCCCTCTATTCCTCCAGCTGTGGTCGTGGGAGAGGTTCTCTATAGGGCGACCAGACGTACTTGTGAATCAGCCTAGATACGCCACGTTCGATGCTGACGGCATCGACATGGCCACTTTCGGTCTGTGTTGGACGCGTCGTGAGGTATGTATTGGTGTATAGTTTAATGCAACTTTTTTAGCAAAAAAGATAGTTCTATGCTACCGGGTACTAACTTTTCTTTTCTGCAGAGGCGATTTGCTAGTGATCAAACAAGGAAGGCATACACGGCATTGAACGAGCAGTTCGATATGTACACTGGGGTCATCTGGCAGCCCTACAAGGAAGCAACCATACAAGCGAGATACCCCGGCGGTTTGTCTATGCTATGCACAATGGACCGAGATTACTGGATGACAAAATCGAAGATCATCTTCGATGTCTTTGCCGAGGAGATGGCACAACAAAGGGTTATGAGGCAATTTGGTCTTCTGCAGTCAGAGCTGCCGCCCCCTACAGAGAACCCGGTGCGAAAACATATCCACAGGTATTTACCAATTTGGTCTTCTGCAGTCATAGTACTCTTTTCAAGCACATAATAATTGTTGAAAATACACCGCTATTTTAGGACGACTAGGAAGGGCACGAATATGACAACTGCCGAGTGGCTAGTTAGACTAGAGCCGTATGTTATAGAATGGGAGATAGCAAACACACATCTATGGCACCAGAATCATGATTTTGAACTCAATGAATTCAATCTCTATTTGCGGCACTACATGAACGGAACACGGTTGCGCATCGTTGAGCACTCTCACCAGAGGAGATACCTGACCCTACTCCATCGGATATGTACCCGAGCTATGATACTTCAGGCTCTAGACAGTACGCGGTAAGACATATTGCTCTTAAATTTAGTTGTCACATATTTTTGACGTGCATACTTAATAACCAAGGCGAGAATTTGCAGGCTAGCTTGACACACGAACTCTACAACGACGTGACAACCTTTGGACGATCACTGTCGTCTAGACCTCTTCTTCAGTACCGTCCTGTGCTACAGCCCTTATTGGAACGTATGCAGAACAAGATTCGGGCTGTCTACGAGGCTATCACGTGCACCCGGAGGAGCGACGTTGTTCAGCACCAGCAGCAGCCGCCGCGTCACTCCACACACCGACATCAGCCACGTCCGCGTCTTGCACATCAGCCGACTATGAGGGCACCCCCTCCTGACCAACCTGGCAGTTCGACGTGGCAGCACCCAGACCACTTTGGTCCCACGTCGAGCTTTGTGTTTTCTCCACAGCCACGACAACAGGGTCCCTCGTCGAGCTTTGTGTTTCAGCCAGAGCAGCCGTCACAGCCAACAGGTATATGTATTGTTCTCAATATTAATTTAGGCGACCTTATTCTGCATGACTTAATGTTCCATCATTCAGGAGCCTACGGATATCATACGTCTATGTCTGCATTACATGATACATGGGGGAGTGATCAACGTCTTGAGGACAACATACAGGGTTAGATGTCGCAGCACATCCAGTGGCCGGACATGTTTTCGACTCCACCTGGCCCGACACAGGATACACAGTATCACCAGGATGAGTCTGAGATTCCGCCTCGTAACATCAGGCCAATACATAGGTACGGATGGACGACGCCACAAGATCCGCCTCCGCGCCAGGGCAGACGTCGTCAGTGACGCTTCTATCTATCAGTAGAGACATGACCATTTAATTCTGTATGAGACTTATGTCTATTCTATGTATGAGACAAATGACTATGTATTTATGTATAAGACATATGACTACTCTATTTTAGTCTCTGCTATTTAGATAGAATATAATGCTCATACAAGAAGAAAGTACAACCAACTAGATATAACTACATCTAAATAAAACGGCACATACAACTTAACTGACAACATAAAGGATAAAAACTACATAAAGTCATCATCGTCATCCTCCATCGATGCAGAACTCTTGCCCTTCAACGATGCAGAACTCTTGCCCTTCGACGATGAAAAACTCTTGCCCTTTGATGATGAAGAACTCTTGCTCTTCGACGATGCAGAACTCTTGCTCTTCGATGATGGAGAACTTTTGCCCTTTGACGATGTTGAACTCTTACCCTTCGAATATGTAGAACCCGGAAGCGGCGCCATGATGATATCCTCATCATCCTCACTGTCCTCAGTCCATAGAAAAGTATGTCCGGCTGCACACTTTAGGTATGATTCACCCTTCGATTGTTCCTTCTTCCATCTCCCCTGCAACCTCAGAAGTTCTTCCTGTATCTCCTCAAAGGTCCTGGAAGGCCACCCGCACCTACTTAGTGCGTGAGCCAGCTCATTCAGTAGGGTGTCAGAACTGATGAGCTTCTCCCATTGAACTATCTTGTTGTCTACCCTGAAATCGGCGGCTAAATCCAGAAGACATCTGGACATACTAGGGTGAAAACTAAGATCGAAAGGATATCCGGACATCTTGGCGAGACTACGAGACTACAACTGAATGCTTACCAATGTTACTACAGAGGGTGTTTTATAGACTCACAACACAAAGAAAGGCGGGAACTCGATAGCGGGAGATACTGGCGGGAACTAGAGAGCGGGAAAAAAATGGCGGGAACGAGCAAAGCAGGAAAAAATGGCGGGAACGAGCAAAGCGGGAAAATTTGGCGGGAACGAGCAAAGCGGAAAAATAGGGCGGGAACAAGCAAAGCGGGTAAATATGGTGGGAACGAGCAAAGGGGGAGGCATGTAGAGAGCGGGAAAAATATGGCAGAAACGAGCTATGCGGAAAGCTATGGCGGGAAAGAGCAAAGGGGGAAAAATATGACGGGAAGGAGTGAACAACGTGGGAGGTGTTTAGTTGCATGCAATCGGACAACAACTAGCCAATAGGGGTCCTGTCGGCCAGCTGCCAGCCGACTGAGCTCCTGTCGTCCAGCAGCATGCCGACTGCTGGAGAGCTCACGGCCGATAGGCTTATCGGCTAGCAGCAAGCCGATTGGAGCCCAGTCGGCCAACTGTGGGCCGACTAGGCCCAGTCGGCCTGCTGCGGGCCGATGGTGTATTATTTTTGAAAATTCTTTTCGCCGCGTAATATTTATGAAATTTAATAAAAAAATGTATTATTTAAAAAAATTAGCTCAAAAAGTTCAAGTCAAGAGCTTCGATTTCCAATAAGAATCAACTCAAACGGAGTTACGAAACTCAAGTTATGATCAAATGAAGTACAAATTCAAATCTGGTTGAATTCAAGTTTTAAAATTTTCAAAAACATGTTTAAGTTGTTTTACCGGATAGAGGGGATCAAAATGAAGAAGTGTGCGTTGGTTTCGTTGGATTTGGACAACGAGTAAAAAGTTGTGGTTGTTCTAAGATGAGGGACTAAACAGCAAAAGAAAAATAATTACGAACAAGTCCCTATCTACGAAAAACAGATCAAACAGGCGAACGTTCACTACTGAGGCTTATATAATGAAAACGTTCACTACAACCCCTAACCGAACGAATGTTCGTTAACTAAACAGAAACGTTTCGAGAGAAAAAAACGAAACAATCTGGATCGTCGGATCCAGATCGGACGGACGGGAGGCGACGGTTACCGCGGCGATCGCCGGAGGCGAGGGAGATGGCGGCGACGGCTGTGGCCTCGGACGGAGTGGCGGCTCCGTTCGTCGAGGAGGACAATGAGAGGTCGGGGAGGGGCGGCTCAGCGAGGCGGACGCAGCGGTGGGGTCGGCGGTGCTCGGGGGCGTCGGAACCGAGCAGGCGCCGCACGACGGCTAGGGAGGAGGAGAGAAGAGGGGGTCGGGGCGGCGGCTTAAATAGGGGCGGCGATGACTTGTGCGAGGGGCAGGGGAAGAGGAGTTCGGGGGAGTACAGCATCGGCCGGTGACTGCGTGCTAGAGGAGGACTCCGGCTCAGTGGGGAAGACGATCCCGATAGGTGGGTCCCACCCGTCGGCTATGCGGCGATGGAGGTTCGGGCGCGGCCCGCTAGCGGCTGGGCTGGCTGGGCGGCGGCCTGGCTGGAGCTGGGCCGGCCCAGTCGGCGGATTTTTTTTAAAGAGACAGTAGAAAAAACAATAAAAATAAAATAAAAATAATATAGGCATAATATATATCAGAATTTTTAGAAAAAAGATTTCCTACAACTTGATCATTTTTCTACAGTCAAATAAAATCCTCACAAATTTAAATAAATCAAATAGTGCTACTGTTGCAATAAAAATCAATAAAAAGTCATTTTTAAAAAGCCAAAATGATTTCAAATTTATTTCTGCCCAATTTTCTACTATAGGGAATCATCTTACCCTATTTTCCATATATTTTATTATTGGAGAAAAATAATTTGAATAAAACCCAATAACTCAAATTTTGAAAATGAGTTTTAGAATATTTCAAAAGAACTTTGAACTCATATTTATTATAATTTGAAGAAGTCATTTTATCTTCTCTCCGGAAAATCATTGAGTTGCATAAAGTTTCTGAATTTGAAATATTTCGAGAATGAAATTCAAAATCCTTTCATAATCCCTTTTCATTTATTAAATGGAAGAAGTCATATGATCTTCTCTCTAGGGTTTTGTGATGAAATGAATTTGAATTCATGGAGAACATAAATGCAAAGTGAAAGTTTTGGGAATGTCATTTTATTCCCTCTCATTTAACTTTCAGAAGTTTTAAATTTCACTCAATTTCACACAGCACAGCACACAAGCAATCAAAACAGTCTGTTTAATATAACATTCCAAAATTTAGAATTTTGGGATGTTACGTACCTACCACACTTAAAATGAATCTTGTCCTCGAGATTCGAAGGGGCTAGCAAGAAATAGGTTGGGGGTTCGGGGGTCTCCTAACAAATCCATTGATTGGTATGGCCTAGTGTGCTACCTCACTTAGAATCATGGTCATGGTTCTATCAAGAGCTCATATACTCTGCCCTTATTGTTGATAGGGTCGGTCTTCTCAAATCTTCAGGGTAATTCCTTCTTTGGGCTCTCCCGGTAGTGGCATAACCTTTGCCCTTCTTTCTTGTGTCCTTTCATCTTGGTAAGGTTCTTCTGAGACTGGTTCTTCTTAGTGACAGGCCTGGCTCCAATACTAAACAACTATCGATATCTCATGGTGGTTATCGAATAAATTAACTGGGCCCCTTTAGAAAATGGGCCTGGGCTTCATTCTCACCATATATCCTACGGTTGGCAACAACTGCCTTGTTCAAGGGAAAATTGTTATATACCATTCTAAGGTTTAAACAAACTTTTGTCATCGTCATCTCTCTACTATAGGTAAGTCACTCAGATTTACCAACCCGTATAACAAAGGCGAATAATAAGAGTAAGTCGGTATGGTGATCAATCCATTCCGCACCCAAATCATTACCTTGTATATGGTTTAGTGAATCTCACATTCTAACACTCAATCATCCTCACAAGCATTGCAGAATTTCTCTTGTCAACAAACTAAGTTCGGAGAAATCCATTAATTCTGCAAGCCAAACAACCATCTATCGTTTCTACACAACCCTCGAGTTTTGCGTAAACTCCTAGGAAACGTTTGCGGATCAAAATCGTAGCTCCTTCCAGGGATTTTCCATCAGCAAGAGTGTGCTTGCTTTCTTGACAGGTCCTGGGGCCTGTGGGTTATGGCTCATCTCATCACTTATAACACTTGGTCTCATCATCGGGCTGCACTGATCAGTCTTCCAACATCCAATTTCCTTGACATCTTAAATCCATCAAATTGTACGGATTCCCTTTCTTCTATTTGTACAAATTATGTTGAAATTACTCAGGCTCATCCTTAGGTTGTCCATTCTAAGGTCTAACGTAACTAGCTCTTGTATTCGGGTAATGGTGTTGGGTTCTACCACCATTAAAAAGAAAAACAATAGTTCTCTTCAAAATCTTATAATATGCATCATGATTTCACTCATCACTTACATAGTACCATCTCATAAAATCCAAAATCAATACCATGATGCTAACTTTACTGATTCTCAACTTGCTACGATCTACTACATTTTCCATGGCATGCTTCGACTCAACTACTTAGCACAACTCTCCCTCTCCTTGGGACAATCTCTAACATAATGCTCTGCGTCATCACAACAGAAACATATTACTTCTGACAAGTCTCATGGTTCCCTTGTGATTACGTAGCCTCCTTGGGTTCTTGGCTTAGGGGTCCACTTCAGAACTTGTATATCCTTAACTCATCCTTGGAGTCACTATTGCTCCACACTCCAGCATTACACCCTGTTTAAATCCAATTGTACTTATTTCCTTCATATTTTTGGGGTGAGCAACATATCAAGAATAAACTCCAACTTATTTGTGCAAACTCCACTATTTGGAGCAACATTTTCCTTTCTATTGGTCAAGTGTTCTCACAAAAGGTATTGCCCTAAACAAAATGCACAGGTTCATTCGTAATTTAGTTTCTCCTCATATCAAATCTTGTATTACTTCCCGAACCACTATTCAACACTCAATTTCAAAGGTGCTTTACTACAGATGCTACCATCCACATAGTTTGGTATGATTATGCATTCCCTCCATCTTTATTCATCTGTCCTTGTTGAGGATGCTTCAGTCCCACTGGAATTTTGCAATGTGATTCTTGAAATCATCGATCTTTTGCTCCATCATGGTGGCCATGTGTTTCTTTTCCATCATCTCTACGTGCAACCCACGCAGGCATTCATGAGTGTGATGAAGCCTTGCTTCAAGTATTTCTCCAATCTGACGTATGGCCTCCATAGGAGCTTCATGAACAGAGTCGAAGAATGTTGTTCGTGGTACTCGCGAGATGAAAAAGTATTGTCCCATAGTTTTTGGGCAAACTCATTTCACACGGTGGAGGTGTACCTCCATGTACCAAAGTTCAACTCCATTCTCAATGAAGGGATAACCCTTGTAAACTACATCTCCTTCCAGCTGAATATGCTTCATCATGTCCTTCAGAATTTGTGGGTAATCCTGATCGCTTGTCAGGGTCATGATTGTATCCGGGCCCTTGAGAAATGACTCGAAAAGGGTTGTCATCTGTAGGTATAAGATAGAAGGGGTACTTAGGATAAGGTATGTATTTCCTTGGGTGAAATGCAGTTGTTTGTCCAAGAAAGGTTTGGGGTCAGCTTGTCCATAGGTCCTAGGTTTTTGTTTGTGTGAGATAGCAAGAGAGGCACTCACACTCAACCAACAGCTCATAACATTTCCTTCCTAGATTCCAAAAATATCAACTTTTATTGATTCACGAACTATTACAATGTTCTTTCGATAACTCAACTCAACTTTGTAATAAAAGTGTATTCCACATTTAGCTACATGCTTCATTCTAATATCTAGATCTCAACTACTCTGCTCAATATTTCCTTGAGTCTGAACATTCTCGTGCAAAATGCCCTACTTCCATGTAGCGTAAACTAATGACATCAGATAAATCTAGGGACTTCATGGTGACTATCTTGGTTCCCTGGGTTCTTCGCCTCCTGGTTGGGTAGTTGCTAGCATAATGACCTAATCCTTGCACCGGTAACATGTGATGTGACTCTGGTCCTTTTCCACATAAATTGGGTTATTCTGGGGACACATACTCTTTCTCTTCCTCGATGATACGTCTCCAACGTATCTATAATTTTTTATCATTCCATGCTATTATTTATGAAGTCTTGGATGTTTAATGGGCTTTATCATTCACTTTTATATCATTTTTGGGACTAACCTACTAACCCAAAAGCCCAGTCCAGATTACTGTTTTTTTGCCTGTTTCAGGGTTTTGCAGAAAAAGAATATCAAACGGAGTCCAAACGGAATGAAACCTTCGCGGAAGATATTTTTCGAGAAAATCATGCTCGAAGAACTTGAGAACCACGTTAGAAGAGCCACGAGGGGCCCACGAGGGTGGGGGGCGTGCCCCCCTTCCCACGGCGTGCCCCCTGCCTCGTGGTGCCCCCGTGAATCCCCCGATGCCCAAAAAGTGAGGGAAATACTTACGCTACTGTACTGCATCTCCCTTTCCTCTTTGAGGGAATACAACACAAGCTTAAGAGGTAGCCAGAAGAATTTCTGGTGCCGTTGCCGGGGAGGCTTACGCAAAAGTCATATACCAAGTACCTATGACGAACCCTTATTCTTCACATTACATTTATTTGCCTCTCGTTTTCCTCTCCCCCACTTCACCCTTGTCGTTTTATTCGCCCTTCTTCCGTCGTGTGTTTATCGTTCGCTTGCTTCTTGTTTGCTCGTGTGCTGCTTGCTTGCTTATCATCATGTCTAGCACACCTATCATTATCACCACTCCCAATAGTGAGGTCCTCAACTTTAAACAAAGGAAGGAAGAAAACTTAAAAGATGCCTAGTATAGAATTTGCAATGCTCAAAATAGATCTAATAGGAAGCTTTCCACTTACGTGCTTCTTCGCAATTTTTATGTTGGCATAACTCCGTGGAATAGATTTATCTTAGATACCATTACCGGAGGGAATTTCTTGGGTAGCCACACCGTTGATTCTTTTAACGCTATGACTGAATTATTTGGCTCACCACCTCTTATGGTCAATGGGACTGTTTTAACTTTGGAACATGTTATGCAAAGGTTAGAAATCATTGAAAACAAAGTTAACACGGTAGAATTGGTAGAACACTTGGGTAAAAATATTCATAATGAAATCACCCAATATGGATCCAAGGTAGGAGTTGTTCTGAAACATCTTAAGGAAAAAGAGCCCATAGTTAAAGAAAAGCTAGATCAGGATTCTACTAGAATCAATAAACTTGAGGATGTTATCACTAATGTGGGTTCTGCTCTTTCCTCTATAAAAACTACTCCAAATACCTCTACTAAGTTATCTAAGTTCATGTATGTCCCTAAAGACAAGGGTGAAACATCTAGAATTGCAGATCTCAAATCCATAAGTGTTCACCCTAATTTTCTTACTTTTGCAAGAGACCCTTTTGACACTTTAGAATTTCTTGATTTCTTGCCCAAGAGTTTGATTTTTCATAGGGACAAAGAAGTGCCCAAGAACCATAAGTGCTTAATCAAAGAATTGCCTTCCAAGGATGGCAATCCCTAGATCTATCTTGTATCGTGCCTAGCTTGGGGCGTAAAACGATAGCGCTTGTTGGGAGGCAACCCAATTTTATGTTTTTTTTGCTGTTAGGGAATAAATATTGCATCTCGCCTCTGATTAGATGTGGTTTCATGTTTTGTTTAGTGTTTGTGCCAAGTAGAACCTTTGGGAAGACTTGTGTGAAGTTTATATGATCTTGCTGTTAAAAACAGAATCGTTAGCGCTAGCTAAAGTAGTCTTCCGATTTTACTGGAGCGTGCTTTTTAGTTGATTCTTTTTGCAGATGATTTTTAGACAAATTCCGCAAATTTACCAATTTAGTTTCTATTTTTTGGAGTTCTAGAAGTAGACGAAACCTGCAGATTACTACAGACTGTTCTGTTTTTGACAGATTCTGTTTTTGTGTGTTGTTTGCTTATTCCGATGCATCTATGAGTAGTATTGGAGGATATGAACCATATAGAAGTTGGAATACAGTAGGTTTAACACCAATATAAGCAAAGAATGAATTCATTTCTGCACCTTTGAGTAGTGGTTTGCTTTCTTATACTTTGTAGAAATAGTTGAACTCTCATGCTTCACTTATATCCTTTTGAGATTCTATTAAAACAGCATGGTAATTTGTTTAGGCTAAAGAAACTAGTCTTTGCATGATAGACATCCAATGTCAATGTAGTAAAAAAATCAGACTAAGTGCATTGAATATGATGAGATGTTGGATGCTTGGTAAATGTTTTGAGATATGAGGATAGTGATATTAGAGTCATGCTAGTGGAGTTATTATGAAATTGAGAAATACTTGTGTTAAGGTTAGTGATTCCCATATCATGAACGTATGGTGAACCGCTATGTGACGAAGTTAGAGCATGAGGTATTTGTATAGTGCCAACCTTTGTGTGGAGGTCGGGGACGCGCGATGGTTAACTCCTACCATCCTCTCCCCTAGGAGCATGCGTTGATTGCTTTGTTTTGATGACTCGTTGATTTTTGCAATAAGTATATGAGTTCTTATGACTAATGTTGAGTCCATGGATTATACGCACTATCACCCTTCCACCATTGCTAGCCTCTCTTGTATCGCGCAACTTTCGCCGTTGCCATAAACCCACTATATATCCTTCCTCAAAACAGCTACCATATTGTTCCTCAAAACAGCCACCATACCTACCTATCATGGCATTTCCATAGCCATTCCGAGATATATTGCCATGCAACTTTCCACCGTTCCGTTTATATGACATGCATCATATTGTCATATTTCCATGCATGATCATGTAGTTGACATCGTAGTTGTGGCAAAGCCAACATGCATAATTTTTCATATATGTCATTGCATATCATGATACACCGCCGGAGGCATTCATGTAGAGTCATACTTGTTGTAGTATCGATTTGTAATAAAAAGTGTGATGATCATCATTAATAGAGCATTGTCCCATGTGAGGAAAGGCCAATAAAAAAACAGATGGCCCAAAAAAATATAGAGAGGGGCTAATAAAAAAAGAAAAAAGAAGAGAAAGCCCCTCCAAAAAAATGAGAGAAAAGAGAGAAGGGACAATTGCTACTATCTTTTTTCCACACTTGTGCTTCAAATTAGCACCATGTTCTTCATTGTATAGAGTCTCATGCTTAGTCACTTTCATATACTAGTGGGAATTTTCATTATAGAACTTGGCTTGTATATTCCAACGATGGGCTTCCTCAAATGCCCTAGGTCTTCGTGAGCAAGCAAGTTGGATGCACACCCACTAGTTTCTTTGTTGAGCTTTCATTCATATTTAGCTCTAGTGCATCCGTTGCATGTCAATCCCTACTCACTCACATTGATATCTATTGATGGGCATCTCCATAGCCCGTTGATACGCCTAGTCGATATGAGACTATCTCCCTCCTTTTTTGTCTTCTCCGCAACCACCTCTATTCCACCCACAGTGCTATATCCATGGCTCACGCTCATGTATTGCGTGAAAGTTGAAAGGTTTGAAAAGATAGAGTATGAAAACAAATGCTTGGCTGAAATCGGGGTTGTGCATAATATGAATATTTTGTGTGATGAAGAGGGAGCATATCCAGACTATATGATTTTGTAGGGATAACTTTCTTTAGCCATAGTATTTTGAGAAGACATGATTGCTTTGTTAGTATGCTTGAAGTATTGTTATTTCTTATGTCAATATAGATTTGTGTATTGAGATTTGGGATATGGGTTCTCAAAAAATGAGGGAAATACTTACGCTACTGTACTGCATCTCCCTTTCCTCTTTGAGGGAATACAACACAAGCTTAAGAGGTAGCCAGAAGAATTTCTGGCGCCGTTGCCGGGGAGGCTTACGCAAAAGTCATATACCAAGTACCTATGACGAACCCTTATTCTTCGCATTACATTTATTTGCCTCTCGTTTTCCTCTCCCCCACTTCACCCTTGTCGTTTTATTCGCCCTTCTTCCGTCGTGTGTTTATCGTTCGCTTGCTTCTTGTTTGCTCGTGTGCTGCTTGCTTGCTTGTCATCATGTCTAGCACACCTATCATTATCACCACTCCCAAGAGTGAGGTCCTCAACTTTAAACAAAGGAAGGAAGAAAACTTAAAAGATGCCTAGTATAGAATTTGCAATGCTCAAAATAGATCTAATAGGAAGCTTTCCACTTCCGTGCTTCTTCGCAATTTTTATGTTGGCATAACTCCGTGGAATAGATTTATCTTAGATACCATTACCGGAGGGAATTTCTTGGGTAGCCACACCGTTGATTCTTATAACGCTATGAATGAATTATTTGGCTCACCACCTCTTATGGTCAATGGGACTGTTTTAACTTTGGAGCATGTTATGCAAAGGTTAGAAATCATTGAAAACAAAGTTAACACGGTAGAATTGGTAGAACACTTGGGTAAAAAAATCATAATGAAATCACCCAATATGGATCCAAGGTAGGAGTTGTTCTGAAACATCTTAAGGAAAAAGAGCCCATAGTTAAAGAAAAGCTAGATCAGGATTCTACTAGAATCAATAAACTTGAGGATGTTATCACTAATGTGGGTTCTGCTCTTTCCTCTATAAAAACTACTCCAAATACCTCTGCTAAGTTATCTAAGTTCATGTATGTCCCTAAAGACAAGGGTGAAACATCTAGAATTGCAGATCTCAAATCCATAAGTGTTCACCCTAATTTTCTTACTTTTGCAAGAGACCCTTTTGACACTTTAGAATTTCTTGATTTCTTGCCCAAGAGTTTGATTTTTCATAGGGACAAAGAAGTGCCCAAGAACCATAAGTGCTTAATCAAAGAATTGCCTTCCAAGGATGGCAATCCCTAGATCTATCTTGTATCGTGCCTAGCTTCGGGCGTAAAACGATAGCGCTTGTTGGGAGGCAACCCAATTTTATGTTTTTTTTGCTGTTAGGGAATAAATATTGCATCTCTCCTCTGATTAGATGTGGTTTCATGTTTTGTTTAGTGTTTGTGCCAAGTAGAACCTTTGGGAAGACTTGTGTGAAGTTTATATGATCTTGCTGTTAAAAACAGAATCGTTAGCGCTAGCTAAAGTAGTCTTCCGATTTTACTGGAGCGTGCTTTTTAGTTGATTCTTTTTGCAGATGATTTGTAGACAAATTCCACAAATTTACCAATTTAATTTCAATTTTTTGGAGTTCTAGAAGTAGACGAAACCTGCAGATTACTACAGACTGTTCTGTTTTTGACAGATTCTGTTTTTGTGTGTTGTTTGCTTATTCCGATGCATCTATGAGTAGTATTGGGATGTGTTTGGTTACAGGGAGATACTAGGGTGGTTATGGATATCCCTATCCAGCTGGCTAGGGATAGCCATTTATTCTGTTTGGTTGATGGGTGAAGTTATCCCATATTTTGTTTGGTTTGAAGGATGAATATAGCCTCTGAGTTTATTTTCCCCTTTCAGCTACTGCAGGAATTAATCAATGGATCAGTAGGGAAGATAATCAAGGGAAGAACCATAGTACATCACGCACACATCAGTATAGCGCACGCACACCCACACAAGAACGGCAAAGGCAACACACATCATCGGCCGGCAAGCACGCCCAGCGTACAACGAACGCAGCAGGCACGCCGGAAGCATGCCAAGCGCGCAGCCCACACGCCCGACCGGCCCGCCCGGCCAGCGCGCAACACACCCAGCCGAAGAGATCCGCCTCCATCTACAGGAAGAAATGACCAACGAAGGAGAGAGGACACGACAATTAGAAGATACCGGAAGTGGAGATCCATTCCATCATGCAATCATCTCCGTAGCCGTGCTTCGATTTCTGCCGCCGCCGCCGCCATAGAAGAGAACATAGATGGAAGGGGGAGGGGATAGGGTTGGGGGAGAGGTGAACAGAAAAGGGGTCCAAAAAAAACGGTTCACGGTTGCCTTCGCGTCGGCGCACGCGGGATACCCAGGTCCGTGAGATTTTCGCGGACAGGCGGAGCCTCTTTTTGAAGGAATATTCCCAGCATCTGGCTAGCCTTATCCCTGCTCGCCCATGAACCAAACGACTGGCATCCAGAAAAAAATGGCTATCCCTGTCCCAGGGTGGGATAGCCCAGCAACCAAACGCACCCTTGGAGGATATGAACCATATAGAAGTTGGAATACAGTAGGTTTAACAGCAATATAAGCAAAGAATGAATTCATTTCTGCACCTTTGAGTAGTGGTTTGCTTTCTTATACTTTGTGGAAATAGTTGAACTCTCATGCTTCACTTATATCCTTTTGAGATTCTATTAAAACAGCATGGTAATGTGTTTAGGCTAAAGAAATTAGTCTTCGCATGATAGACATCCAATGTCAATGTAGTAAAAAAATTCAGACTAAGTGCATTGAATATGATGAGATGTTGGATGCTTGGTAAATGTTTTGAGATATGAGGATATTGATATTAGAGTCATGCTAGTGGAGTTATTATGAAATTGAGAAATACTTGTGTTAAGGTTAGTGATTCCCATATCATGCACGTATGGTGAACTGCTATGTGACGAAGTTAGAGCATGAGGTATTTGTATAGTGCCAACCTTTGTGTGGAGGTCGGGGACGCGCGATGGTTAACTCCTACCATCCTCTCCCCTAGGAGCATGCGTTGATTGCTTTGTTTTGATGACTCGTTGATTTTTGCAATAAGTATATGAGTTCTTATGACTAATGTTGAGTCCATGGATTATACGCACTATCACCCTTCCACCATTGCTAGCCTCTCTTGTATCGCGCAACTTTCGCCGTTGCCATAAACCCACTATATATCCTTCCTCAAAACAGCCACCATATTGTTCCTCAAAACAGCCACCATACCTACCTATCATGGCATTTCCATAGCCATTCCGAGATATATTGCCATGCAACTTTCCACCGTTCCGTTTATATGGCATGCATCATATTGTCATATTTCCATGCATGATCATGTAGTTGACATCGTAGTTGTGGCAAAACCACCATGCATATTTTTGCATATATGTCATTGCATATCCCGATACACCGCCGGAGGCATTCATGTAGAGTCATACTTGTTGTAGTATCGATTTGTAATAAAAAGTGTGATGATCATCATTAATAGAGCATTGTCCCACGTGAGGAAAGGCCAATAAAAAAACAGATGGCCCAAAAAAATATAGAGAGGGGCTAATAAAAAAAGAAAAAAGAAGAGAAAGCCCCTCCAAAAAAATGAGAGAAAAGAGAGAAGGGACAATTTCTACTATCTTTTTTCCACACTTGTGCTTCAAATTAGCACCATGTTCTTCATTGTATAGAGTCTCATGCTTAGTCACTTTCATATACTAGTGGGAATTTTCATTATAGAACTTGGCTTGTATATTCCAACGATGGGCTTCCTCAAATGCCCTAGGTCTTCGTGAGCAAGCAAGTTGGATGCACACCCACTAGTTTCTTTGTTGAGCTTTCATTCATATTTAGCTCTAGTGCATCCGTTGCATGTCAATCCCTACTCACTCACATTGATATCTATTGATGGGCATCTCCATAGCCCGTTGATACGCCTAGTCGATGTGAGACTATCTCCCTCCTTTTTTGTCTTCTCCGCAACCACCTCTATTCCACCCACAGTGCTATATCCATGGCTCACGCTCATGTATTGCGTGAAAGTTGAAAGGTTTGAAAAGATAGAGTATGAAAACAAATGCTTGGCTGAAATCGGGGTTGTGCATAATATGAATATTTTGTGTGATGAAGAGGGAGCATAGCCAGACTATATGATTTTGTAGGGATAACTTTCTTTAGCCATAGTATTTTGAGAAGACATGATTGCTTTGTTAGTATGCTTGAAGTATTGTTATTTCTTATGTCAATATAGACTTTTATCTTGAATCTTTCAGATCTAAACATTCATGCCACAATTAAGAGAATTACATTGAAAAACTATATTGGTTAGCATTCCACATCAAAAATTCTTTCTTTATCATTTACCTACTCGAGGACGAGCAGGAATTAAGCTTGGGGATGCTTGATACGTCTCCAGCGTATCTATAATTTTTGATCGTTCCATGCTATTATTTATGAAGTCTTGGATGTTTAATGGGCTTTATCATTCACTTTTATATCATTTTTGGGACTAACCTACTAACCCAAAGGCCCAGTCCAGATTGCTGTTTTTTGCCTGTTTCAGGGTTTTGCAGAAAAAGAATATCAAACTGAGTCCAAACGGAATGAAACCTTTGCGAAAGATATTTTTGGAGAAAATCATGCATGAAGAACTTGAGAACCACATCAGAAGAGCCACGAGGGGCCCATGAGGGTGGGGGCGCGCCCCCATCCCAAGGCACGCCCCTACCTCGAGGAGCCCCCGTGACTCCCCCGATGCCTTCCGTCTTCCTATATAAGTCTACATACCCCAGAAACTCCGTGAACAGAGAGAAAACCCTAATTCCACCACCGTACCTTCTGTTCCCGTGGAGATCCCATCTTGGAGCCTATTCCAGAGCTCCACCGGAAGGGGATCCATCACGGAGGCCTTCATCATCATCATCATCGCCCTCACCATGAGTTGTGAGTAGGTTATCTCAAACTTTCGGGTCCATAGCTAGTATCTAGATGGCTTCTTCTCTCTCTTTGGATCTCAGTACGAAGTTCTCCTCGGTCTTCGAGGAGATCTATTCGATGTAATCTCTTTTTGCGGTGTGTTTGTCGAGATCTGATGAATTGTGAGTTTATGGTCAAGGTTATCTATGAAATATATTTGGTTCTTCTCTGAACTTTTTATGTGTGCTCATAATATCCTTGCAAGTCTCTTCGAATTATAGGTTTGGTTTGGCCTACTATATCTATAGTTCTTGCAATGGGAGAAGTGCTTGGCTTTGGGTTCAATCTTGTGGTGTCCTTTCCCAGTGACAGTAGGGGCAGCAAGGCACGTATTGTATTGTTGCCATCGAGGATAAAAAGATGGGGTTTATATCATATTGCTTGAGTTATCCCTCTACATCATGTCATCTTGCTTAAAGCGTTACTCTGTTCTTATGAACTTAATACACTAGGTGCATGCTGGATAGCGGTCGATGTGTGGAGTAATAGTAGTAGATGCAGGCAGGAGTCGGTCTACTTGTCTCAGACGTGATGCCTATATACAATGATCATGCCTAGATAGTCTCATAATTATTCGCTTTTCTACCAATTGCTCGACAATAATTTGTTTACCCGCTGTAGAATATCGCTATCATGAGAGAAGCCACTGGAGAAAACTATGGCCCCAGGGGCTATTCTCAACATATCAATCTACATCTACTTTACTTTTACCGCTTTTATTTGCTGTTTTTATAAACTAAAAAACCAAAAATATAAACTATCATCTCTATCATATCTCACTTTCGTAAGTGACCGTAAAGGGATTGACAACCCCTTATCGCGTTGGCTGCGAAGTTCTTATTTGTTTGTGTAGGTGTGAGGGACTCGCGCGTGGTCTCCTATGGATTGATACCTTGGTTCTCAAAAACTAACGGAAATACTTACTCTACTATGCTGCATCTCCCTTTCCTCTTCGAGGGAATACAACGCAAGCTCAAGAGGTAGCACTCGACTTCTTCTTTCCTATCAATTCTTCTATCTTTTGTGGATCAAACTTTACTTCTTCTGTCGGGAAGTCTCCCAAATACTCTTGGCTTTCCTTCGTGCAATACTGTGAAAGATGTCCTTTTTCCACACATGAGTAGCAAGCATGGGAGAAAAATAGTTTTAGGCCTTCTCCATCAGGGTAGTCAATACCTTCCTCCATCGCGGATTTCTTTAAAAATTCCTCGAGGGCTTCTTTCATTGCTTCTTTCTTCTGCTGGATAGTTCGTTGTACCATGGGGTAAATGTTACATTGGGCGGGGTAGTGGGTAGGCCCTTCACACAAGAAACAAGTAATCTGTCTAGTTAGGCATTCTTCAGTCGGGTGACTTTCTTCACAATGAGGGCATTCATCCTTGTGATCCTCCTGGGTGTGTCCTATTTCTCGACAAATCCTACAGGCACAAGGTCTCTTCTTTGGGTTGTCATCATGCTTTCGGATGAGATGGGATTTTAACAGAGTCTTCTTGAATTCCTCCCAACTTTTTGCTCCGCTACATCCTTGTGTGACTTGAGGCATATTCCACCATGTTTCAGCAATCTTTCTGAAGTACTGAAGATCGTATTGAACCTCATGCTTCCTTGCAACCATTTTTTTCCTGAAGTGATCCTCCATGTTTTGTATCCATAGCTCTACCTCCGGCTGGGTCATCGGTCCAGAGAATACAAGTCTATATTCATTCATCCTATATTGGGTCCAAGGGTTTTGGGATGAGATTTGGAATATGGAGAGAGATACACTCAATACAAATAATAGTTTTGAAAAGACAATTTTATTTTGTTGTAGCTTCTAACATAAGTACATAACAGGGGTTTGGTCTTCTAAAGGTCAATATCTCTTCAAAGCTGTCAACTCTTCAAATCTTTGGAGTATCCATTGTTGTAGCTTCAACACTTCCAATGAAAGGTGAAATCCTCTTTACTCCGAAGTGGTCAAAATGGAAAAGGGGAATGTCTAGCTATTTAAGGTAAAAGGGGAGATTTCACAAAGCTCGGAAAAGAGGAGACATATAGAATATTTTTGAAAATAAGGTTTTAGTGAAATCCTATCCTATGGGCTTGCCAGTTTCTAGGGTCACTTCCTACAGTCAACATGTGCTCTGATACGATCCTGTAGCGACCCAACCCGAATGGGTCAAGTCTCTATGCTTAAGTGTCATCCCTGGATTGGTATGCTGACACACATAGTATTGAGGATTTATAACAAAGGTAAATCACATGTATAATTAACATAAATAGTATTACCTCGATCAACATAGCTGAAGTAACAAAAAGGTTGTGGAGTCCATCAACACCAACGACAAAGTTGAGTGTGGACAGCGCAACCCTAACGTAACTCTTACTCGTCGAATAATTCCTGCAACATGAGACGTTGCAGCCAGGTAGGTCAGTTCATTGAATGTACTGGCAAATTCACACTATAACAAGTAATGGAGAAGAAATGTCTACAACTATATGCATATTTGGCTGGTGGAGGCTGTAAGGTTTATTTTGCATAAATTTAATTTTTCCCTACCACAAAAGAATACATTTTATTTACTACTCGGTTGAATTAAGCAATATTGAGAATGGTTCATCCATCACAAATCCCCAAATTACCAAAATCAATAACCCAACAAATTGTATTAGATCAAGTGATGAGATCAACAAATAATCCACTTCTAGATACTCAAAGATGTCCATAACCGTGGACACGGTTACTCATGAATAGTTTGTACACTCTGCAGAGGTTTGTGCACTTATCCCCACAAGACTCGATCGCCCCCATTTAGATTTCTCGCACTACATGGTGATTGAGAAACGGATGACCGAGACACAGTCTTATAGAAGCATTAACTCTTTACCCTGGATAGACCGTTATACCTACATCCGCTACATCTGCTAGTCTACCACTAAAAGAGTTCACACAACATACTTGATGACCCACAAGTGTAGAGGATCTATCGTTATCCTTTCGATAAGTAGGACTGTCGAACCCAACAAGGAGCAGAAGGAAATGATAGGCAATTTTCGGTAAGGTATTTTCTGCAAGCATTGAAATTATAGGTAACAGATAGTTTTGTGATAAGGAAATTGGTAGCAAGTAACAAAAGGTAAAAGTAAATAAGGTGTAGCAAGGTGGCCCAATCCTTTTTGTAGCAAAGGACAAGCCTGGACAAACTCTTATATGAAATTAAGCGCTCCCGAGGACACATGGGAATTATCGTCAAGCTAGTTTTCATCACGATCATATGATTCGCGTTCAGTACTTTGATAATTTGGTATGTGGGTGGACCGGTGCTTGGGTGTTTTCCTTACTTGGACAAGCCTCCCACTTATGATTAACCTCTAATGCAAGCATCCGCAACTACAAAAGAAGTATTAAGGTAAACCTAACCATAGCATGAAACAAGTGGATCCAAATCAGCCCCTTACGAAGCAACGCATAAACTAGGGTTTAAGCTTCTGTCACTCTAGAAACCCATCATCTACTTATTACTTCTCAATGCCTTCCTCTAGGCCCAAATAAGGGTGAAGTGTGATGTAGTCGACGTTCACATGACACCACTAGAGGAGAGACAACATACATCTCATCGAAATATCAAATGAATACCAAATTCACATGTCTACTAATAGCAAGACTTCTCCCATGTCCTCAGGAACAAAAGTAACTACTCACAAGACATAATATTTTTCATGATCAGAGGGGTATTAATATGCATAATGGATCTGAACATGTGATCTTCCACCAAATAAACCAACTAGCATCAACTACAAGGAGTAATCAACACTACTAGCAACCCACAGGTACCAATATGAGGTTTGGGTACAAAGATTGGATACAAGAGATGAACTAGGGTTTGAGAGAAGATGGTGTTGGTGAAGATGTTGATGAAGATAGCCTTCCCCAAGATGGGAGAATTGTTGGTGATGACGGTAGTGACGATTTCCACCTCCCGGAGGGAAGTATCCCCGGCAGAACAGCTCTGCCGGAGCCATAGATTGGTTTCTGCCAAGGTCCCGCCTCGAGATGGTGGCGTCTGGTCCGAAAAGCCTCCTCCTAATTTTTTCCAGGTCAAAACACCTCATATAGGAGAAGATGGCCATCGGGGGGCCATCGGGGGGGCCACGAGGCAGGGGGCGCGCCCAGAGAGGGGGGCACGCACCCCACCCTCGTGGATAGCTGGTGCCCCCTGGTGATCTTCTTTCGCCAGATATTATTTATATTTTCTGAAACGGTGTCCTGTGAAGTTTCGAGGCTTTTTGAGTTGTGCAGAATAGGTTTCCAGAGTTTGCTTCTTTTCCAGCCCAGAATTCCAGCTGCCGGCATTCTCCCTCTTCATGTAAACCTTGTAAAATAAGACAGAAAATGCATAAGTATAGTGACATAAAGTGTAATAACAGCCCATAAAGCAAGAAATATCAACATGTAAGCATGATGCCAAATGGACGTATCAACTCCCCCAAGCTTAGCCCTCGCTTGTTCTCAAGCGAAAGCCGATATCGAAAAATATGTCCACATGTTTAGAGATGGAGGTGTCGATAAAAATAAAATACGGACATGAGGGCATCATGATCATTCTCATAATAGCAACATACATGTATTGTCATATGATTCTTATGCTAAAGTAAAAATTCATTCAAAATATCAAGCATGAATTATAAACTTCATTGAAAACCAACAAACTATGATCTCGGTCATTGAAGCAATTGCAATTTATCATAACTTCGGAAAGAGTCAACATAAGAGCTTTTCAGCAAGCCTGCATACTCAACTATCATATAGTCTTTCACAATTGCTCACACTACTGCAGTACTTATGGTTATTGAGTTTTAATCGGAAACACAGAAAGATAGGGGCTTATGGTGTTGCCTCCCAACCTTTTACCTCAACGGTAATGTCAATAGTAATAGACCATGAAAACTTACATCCAAGTGGGTATATATGTCAGGATCTTTCCAACACAATGTGCTTGCCAAAGGATAAAATGTAAAAAGGAAAGGTGAATTTTCACCTTGACTTTTATATGGCATAGATAAAAGATAGGCCCTTCGCAGAGGGAAGCAGAGGTTGTCATGTGTTTTTATGGTTGGATGCACAAAGTCTTAGCATAGAAGAACGTCACTTTATATTGCCACTTGTGATAAGGACCTTTATTATGCAGTCTGTCGCTTTTATTACTTCCATATCACAAGATCGTATAAAGCTTATTTCCTCCACACTAATAAATCATACATGTTTTAGCGAGTTTGAAACATGACAACTTACTTGGAAGGATCTTTCTCAATCCATAGGTAGGTATGGTGGACTCTCATGGCAAAACTGGGTTCAAGGATGTATGGAAGCACAAGTAGTAGCTCTACTTGGTGCGAGGAGTTTTGGCTAGCATGAGGGGGAAAGGCAAGCTCAACATGTTGGATGATCCATGACAATATACTTTATTTTAGATATAATAAAACATAACCCATTATGTTGTCTTCCTTGTCCAACATCAACTCTTTAGCATGTCATATTTTAATGAGTGCTCACAATCATAAAAGATGTCCAAGATAGTATATTTGTATGTGAAGCCTCTCTTTCTTTATTACTTCCTATTAATTGCAACGATGACCAAAACTATGTTTGTCAACTCTCAACAACTTTTATTCATCATACTCTTTATATGTGAAGTCATTACTTCCCATAAGATCAATATGATCTCTTCGATACTTTTCATATTTTTCTTTTATTCTATCATGACCAAAGTGAGGAAATCAAGCCCTTGACTTAACAATAATCTTTATTATATAGCTCACGGACTCGATTACAAAGGGTAAAGATCATAAGGAAAAAGCTCACAACTAGATCATGCTAACTTTATTCTACTAGATCAAAATACTACCAAAAGGATCGAACTAAGGAAAACGGTAAAGATAGGAGTGATGGTGATACGATACCGGGGTCACTCCGCCAAGCTTGGCAGTTTCCAAGGGGAGTGCCCATACCCATATGATTATGTCTCCTTCGTCGGGGTGATGACGATGGCTTCTTCCTTAACTTGCGCTTAAGGGCAGAATTTTGCTCCCTTAGGTCATTGATCTCCTGTTCAAGGTTTAATATTTTCTTGCATAGTGCCTGCTTGTTTTCCTGCAAGAGGTAAAAAGGGATAAATTCGATCTTAGACTTGTTTGCTCTGTCAGGGAGGCTTGACTTTTTGAACTCCACATGCATGTCTCCAGGTTGAGGTAGTGGGGCTTCGTCTTCATCTGAGCTAGTACAATCCTTCCTCTTTGAATCATGGCCTTCTTCTTCTTCCGTGGTCCAACCATAATGCTTCCAGTCCCCATAGACTTTATGGTCAGCAAGGGAATCAGCCACATAGCATTCTCCCTCCGAATCCTGGGATGACATGTTGCTTTTATCTGCAACAGAAACAACTCGAAACAAAAACAAAGTATTTTTGCGTGATACAGAGGTCAAAACCTTCGGGAGAATATATAATGAATTTTTACCGGCCAAAAGGAGTAACATACAAGAAATCGGAGTCCTTGAGGCACACGAGGTGCCCACGAGGCAGGGGCGCGACCAGGGAAGGGGGGCGCGCCCTCCACCCTCGTGGACGCCTCGTGTCGTGGAAATAACACGACAAATGTCCGGTTTAACAGACTTGATGATGGAACCATCGCACGGGTTAGCTTGAAGGTATTTAAAGCACGCAAAGGACACCGAGGGTTTATACTAGTTCGGCCCCTTCGATGAAGGTAAAAGCCTACATCTAGTTTGGTTTGGTATTACTTGGGCGTCGATGAACAGGGAGCGGATCGCTTGCCTGTGTCTCGACGTATTGTTTCTTGCTTGTCCCTGAACCGTCGCCGGGTCGTCCCTTTATATAGAGGTGACGCCTGGTCCGGTTTATAGAGTCCCGAGGCCGGCTCATACTCGTGTCCGCCTCGGTCTCTGCTCTTGTCTTCCTTATCTCTCAAGTTACATCATCGGGCGGTTTACAAACCATAACTCTATACATGGGCCTAAGATCTCATGGGTCGTAGCCTCTACTTAAATATTACAATCATACATATTTACCATAATCCGGTTTATACTAGCCGGTTCATACCTCCTAGTAATATCCCTGACATTAGGCCCCAGAATGATTTGAACTTGTTCACATCAATCTCCCCTGTCTTGCATTTTTCCTTCTTGTGTCTTCTCATTTTTGTAAACCGGCCCTGACATCATCACTTTATCTGACTGTGACATCACTTCCGCATTTAACGCCGCGAGCTGTCCATCGGCTTTGTTTAAGGGTTGTCCCAAAAATCGAGGCGACAGAGGATCTTTATCCAATCCTTTGCCTCCTCGAATCCCGCACTTGTCGTTTCGGATCTGCCTCTCTATAAATACCGCTGCCCCATTCTTTATCTTCCTCCGTTCGTTCTTCTTCCTCCATCGCCCGAGCTCAAGACTCCATTGTCGCCCGAGCTCGAACCGCTGTCGTCGACCGCCGAATCCAAGTCCTCGCCGGCCGCTGCATCGACCTGAGCTTGACCAGAGAAAACTCTGCCGCTGCTTCTTAGGTACTCCATCTTCTTCCTCACTGTAGATCCGTAACCTCTAGGGTTCTTTCGCATCTCCGCCATTAGAACCTCAGTGAAAGCTTTACCTTGTTCATCTTAGGCACCAAGTTCTTAGTAATAACCTTTAGATCTTTCCCTTTTAAAATTTATCTCTATTCCGCTGCGGTATGCTTTAGATCTTCGTCATTCATATTCAAACTGTAGATTTATCCGCTCTGTATAGGACCCTTGTAGTGTTTCCCGTATATCCTTGTATTTGTTTTTCTTTTTCTTGCGCGCTCAGATCTGTTCCGCCTTAGCTGTCTGTGAAAACCTGTTTCTTCTCCTTTGCAGATCTGTTAAGTATACTCCGGTTTAAACTGTCATGTACAGGCTCTGTAAAAAAATTTAAAGACAAACGCGACGGTTTAGCTCTTTCTCTATTGTTGTCATGCACCGGTAGTAACATAGCTCCCTGTTACTGCCAGGTTATCCGTATCATTAGTCCCTTGCTTAAACCGTTGCATAATCTTTGCATATATCTTCCGGTTTATACCGCTGTACTCGAATAACCCGGGTTTATACTTTATCCTTTCAGCACTTGCTCTTCTGCTGCCATGGCCAGACAATTTGTGTCTTGCAATTGGGTTCCTTCCGTTATTACGGAACACGATTTAACCAAAGCTGTGTCAATTGGCACTTTAGGCCCTCAATCCGTTTTAAAGTGGCGAGCTCCAGGAAACGAGTGTCCTCCCACTCCCAAAGAGGGGGAGGTTATTGTCTTCTTTGACCATATTGCTCGGGGCTTTACTCCTCCCGGTTCGAAGTTTTTCCGGGACGTACTTGCTGCCTTCCAGCTTCATCCTCAGGACATAGGTCCCAACTCTGTTTCCAACATCTGTGATTTCCGAGTGTTTTCTGAGGTGTATTTGCAAGAAGAACCGTCAGTTGACTTGTTCCGGGATTTCTTCCACCTAAACCGGCGGACTGAATTTACTAGTGGACCGCATCAAGAACTAGGCGGGGTCAGTACTCAGAAAAGGAAAGATGCGGTCTTTCCTCATGCCGCTCTCCACACACATCCCAAGGACTGGAATAAATCTTGGTTTTACTGTATTGATACTTCACCTGCGGGGGAAAACCCATTGCCGGGTTATCGCGAGCACCGTCTTCCGGAGGATCACCCTCTGCCGCAGCGCCTCAGCTCCTCAGAGCGGCCCCGGTTTGCCTCTCAACTTTCCAAGTTAAAGGCCTTTATGGCTAATGGTTTAACCGGCGTGGACTTCATGCGCTGCTGGCTCTCTTGGAGTATCCTTCCTCTGAGCCCGCGCACAAGCTTGATGTGTCAATACTCTGGTAAACCAGATGACCCTCAACGTTTTACTAAGGAGAAACTTTCTGAGTCAGAAGTCACTGAGTCAGCCAAGAAAATGCTTAACATCACTTTAGAAGAATGTAGCCAAACCGGACTGGCTCCATACTACAAGAAAAATAAGCTGCCTGCGGAATGTCTTACTTTCTTTCTTATGCCTGTAATCCGTTCCTTTAAATGGTTCTTTCAATTTATCTTTTACCTTTTTGAACAGGCCAATGATCCTTTCTGGAAAAGGAAACCTCAGGAAAAGACTGGTCTCTTCCCAAACACAATGGTGATACCCCTAGCTCGATCTACATCTGATCATACACCTTGTGTGGTCTCCATTAAAACCATGATTCCAAAGGCAAAGATATTTCGTTTTGAGAATTATTGGGTTGACTTGCCTGGTTTTATGGACTGTGTTAGTCAAACTTGGTCTAAACCAGTCCACAGATTGTCATCTGCTGCCACCTTATCTGCAAAATTTAAGAATCTCAGATATGCTCTCAAGGTTTGGCATACTAACCTTTCAAAAATCAAGAGGCTAATCCAAGACTGCAACAAGGTAATTTTACATTTGGATACTCTTGAGGAGCTTAGACCATTATACATTCATGAAGCTAACTTCAGAAGAATTGTGAAGTTACACCTGGAAGATATTCTCAGATTGCAGTTCATTTACTGGAAACAAAGGTGCACAATTAGAAACATCAAAGTTGGGGAAGACAACACAAAGTTCTTTCATGCTATGGCTACTGAGAGATTCAGGTCCAACACAATTTCCAATATTACTGTGGATAATGATATTATCTCTGACCATGCTACCATGTCTGCTCTATTTTTGCAAGAATTCAAAAATAGAATGGGTTGTTCCAATGGTATCAATATGGGTTTTGATCTAGATTCCATCATTACAAAAGTGGAGGGTTTGGATGATTTAACTAAACCCTTTTCTCAAGAGGAAATTGAGCTGGTCATTAAGCAGATGCCATCTGATAGAGCTCCTGGACCTGATGGTTTCACTGGTCTTTTCTTGAAGAAATGCTGGAATATCATCAAAGAGGATTTCATGAAGTTAGTGCAAGAATTCTATGATGGATCCCTGAACCTGGAATGTATTAACACTTCCCTGATAACTTTGATTCCAAAAAAACTAAGTTCTGTCACTATGAATGACTATAGGCCTATTTCTCTGACTAACACATGCCTAAAGTTTCTAACAAAACTTTTAGCTAATAGGCTGCAAAGAGTCATTCTTTCTTGTTTGCATAAGAATCAGTATGGATTCTTGAAGTCTAGATCCATTCAGGACTGTTTGGCATGGTGCTTTGAGTATATACATCAATGCCAAACATCCAAAAGGCCTATTGTGCTTCTGAAGTTGGACTTCACTAAAGCCTTTGACACCATTGAACATGAAGCTATCTTAAGGATCCTCAGATATAAGGGTTTCAATGGGAAGTGGATTTCATGGATCAGGACCATTCTATCCTCTGGTTCTTCATCCATTCTGCTGAATGGGGTACCTGGTAGTCACTTTCACTGTAAGAGAGGGGTCAGACAAGGGGATCCCATGTCTCCTTTACTTTTTGTTCTTGCTGCTGACTTACTACAATCTGTGGTGAATGACATGTGCAGTAGAGGCATATTAACTCTACCAATTCCTACAAACTGTTCAGACTACCCAATTGTCCAATATGCAGATGATACTTTAATTGTTCTTCCTGCTATAGATCATCAACTTACTGCCCTGAAGGACATGCTAGATGTTTTTGCAGCTTCAACTGGACTATCAGTAAATTTTGCTAAATCTATGATGATCCCCATCAATTTATCTGCTGAGGAGGCACACAGGTTATCCACATTATTGGGCTGTCAGCTTGGCACTATGCCATTTACTTATTTAGGCTTACCTATGGGTACAACTAAGCCTACAGTCCAAGACTTGCTCCCCTTGGTGCATAGAATTGAAAGAAGACTCTCTGCATCTTCCTGTTTCCTTAATCAGGGCTGCAGACTACAGCTTCTTCAGTCTGTTTTATCTTCTATGCCTATCTACTTCTTTTGCTCTCTGGACATCCCACTTGGCATTCTTAAACAAATTGAAAGGATACAGAGACAGTGTTTGTGGAGAGGCAACACTGACACTCCAAAGCAGTCTCTTGCAGCATGGAAATTGGTTTGTTTACCAAAGGATAAAGGGGGTCTTGGAGTGCTTAACCTCAAAGTGCACAATGAAGCTCTGTTGATGAAATTTCTTCATAAGTTTTACAACCATCATGATATCCCTTGGGTTAGCTTGGTCTGGGATTCTTACTATCATGATTCTGTGCCTCATTCAACTATTCTTTGTGGATCTTTTTGGTGGAGAGATGTTTTCAAATTATCTGCCAAATATTTGTCCATTGCCAGACCTCACCTTGGTAATGGAACCTCCATACTTTTCTGGCATGATCCTTGGCTGTCTGCCCTAAATGGAGAGTCATTGAGCAATTATTACCCCAGGCTATACTCTTTTGTGATTGATGGTCATCTTTCTGTTGCCCAAGTTTTGGCTCAGGATCTCTTGGGATCTTTTCACATGCCTCTATCCACACATGCTTTTGATGAACTACAGCATCTGCAAAATGCTTTGATCTCTCAGGGTACTTCACTGGACATTGACAGCTGGATCTGGCCTTTTAATAAAGGTTCCTTTAGGCCCAAATCATACTATATTCAGGTTCATCAACAAATTGTCTCTGACCCTATCTTCTCTTGGATATGGAAGAGTGCCTGCACAATGAAGATCAAAATGTTTGGTTGGCTTCTCCTTAGAGACAGGCTCAACACCAGAGACATGCTTCAACGTCGACATTGGCATGTGGATGATTTAACCTGTGTTCTCTGCCCTCATCTTATACATGAAGATGTCAGCCATCTTTTCTTCTCCTGCATATTCAGCCAAAGAGTTTGGAACTATTTGCAAATCTCATGGGATCCTACACCTGGTATGAGTACCTACCAAATGGCCTGCAAAGCAAGGACTGACTTTGGTCAACCTTTCTTTACTGAAGTGGTTTTTACTGCTGCCTGGAATATTTGGATTACCAGGAATGGAAAGGTCTTCAGGAATGTTACTCCTCTCTTCAGGCGATGGAGGCACAGCTTTTTTCATGACATGACTCTCTTATCTCATAGGATAAAATGTAAATATAAGGATAGATTCATGTATTGGTTAGCTAATTTACCTTAGCTCCTCCTTTTCCTCAACCTTTGTAAGTATCTCTAACTTTGTTGTATTTTCATTCTTTATAAATAAATAAAGTGGGCTGTGGGGCTTTTGCCCTGCAGTATATAGTCAAAAAAAAAAGGCCGGAAAACTGCCACGCCGGAAAACCTTTGCCTCCAAGAAGAGGAAAGCAGTCGGTGGCTCCAGTTCTCACACTGAGGACGATGATCCGGACTCTGAGGCATGAATTGATCCGGCTTTAACTTGTTCACTTTTACCCATATTTGTATCTAACGATAACTTTTTACAGGAATTGGCTGAAGGAGATAAACCGGCCGAAATTGAGGTAACTATCCTTTCTTCCGATTCAGAACCACTTCCCCAAAAAAGTCGTCGGACAGTCCGGAAATATCAGTTTTCACACCCGTATGCTCAATTGGATCCTAATTTTCTTTTGAAGAAACAGCAACATGAAGCTCTTCGCCGGACCACTCGCCACAGCGGCCTTGCTGTGGAATCATCCGGAATATCTCTTACTCCGGCCCGGAAGCGCCGCTCTGAGGTTATACACTCTCCAACCCTTCTTCATCCCAAGGCCGGGCTTATACGCAAACCTCTTAAACCGTCTGACCCTGATTATCAGGAGACTCCGTTATCTTCTTCCGGTGAATCAACTGCCACACAGCTTCCACCCCTGAAAACTGTCCCAGGGTAAGTCTTTAAATTTATCCGGTTTATAATTGCACTTTGTCTTATTGCTCTAACTTGTTCCTCCAACTTCCTTCAGCAAGCCAAAGCCTATCAAGAAACCAAAAGTCAACCAACCAACTGCTGAGACTGCCATTGATAATCCGGCGGCTGATCCGGACTCAGCTATTCCTCCGAAAGGTGAACCTACAATTCCACTTGAAGATCCTGCTTCTGCCGATCACACTACTATGCCTGAGAATCCTAATGCTGAGGATGTTCGTGAACCAGCAAGTCTTGCCCGGGCCAATTCTCCTCAGACCAATCCGGCTCCTCCCAGTCCGGTTTGCACTGCAACCCCACCACCAACAACTGCTTCTCCGGAGGTGGAAATAACTCACACAGCTTATACCGCTCCTGCTGAGCCCACTGTCTTAGCCAAACATATGGCTAAAGCGGAGAAGCTGCACAAAGAAAAGGGTAAGTGGAGTACTGAATTGTCCAGCTTTGCTGACATGAGTGCCCAGGAGCTCTATTCCGGATACTTGAACCGGCTCCACACTGGTCGAGATTATGAAGCAGGCTTGATTAACATGATGAAGGACAAGTATGAGGTAATCCCTTGCATCTTCTTTTGACCTTCAATGCCCTTCTGTCTATACTATATCAGCCCCCAAGTTCCGGTTTAGCTATGTTTAGAAGGTGAACCGGTACTTCCTGATGAATCAAATGATCTTACATTAGCCCCCAAGTGCCAGGGGCATAACTCGGTTTATGTGCCTGGGACTTGCCTGACTTTTCCCTCAGTACTTCAATTATCCATTAGTCCCCAAGTGTCAAGTAGACAACTTGTTTTGTTTGCTTGAGACTTTGTCTTTGAATTACTTCTGCTTATTGCTTCAACTGCCCATTAGCCCCCAAGTGTCAAGTAGACAACTTGTTTGTGTGCTTGAGACTTGTTTGATTTTTGCTGCTTACCACTTGATCTTCCTTGCAGGCTGATTTAAACCGGAAGGATGAAGAAATCAGTGAACTCCGGAACAGACTTGCTGAAACAGAGGCTGCTGCTTCTAAAGCCAAGAAAGATCTGAAGCTGAGTTTAAGGACTGCTGAACAGCTGAAGAAATTCTTTGAAGAAGAGCGGACCGCCTTTGAGGTTCAGAAGAAAGATCTGGAGAAAAGGGCCAAGGATGCTGAAGAAGCTCTTAATCCGGTGACTGAAGAGTTATCCGGTTTAAAGCGGCAAATAGAGTTGATGACTTCTGCAATCTTCGGTAAGTATTTAATCTGTATTCCTGCTTTCATCCTTGCAATCTTCTATCCGTGCCGGTTTAATTGTGATAATCATATGCAGGGCGCTGTGTCACCCATCTTGGGGATGACTTACGGAAAAAAACTCAAGGCATCTAATACTTTGGTCGAGCAGCTGTATTCCGGCGCTCAAAGGATCATAAGTGCAACATCATTCAATAAACCGGCCCCTACTACCATCCAAGGCACATTGCAAAAGCTGTCTGTCTTGCCGGTGCGTTTGGAGGAAGTTAAGAAGTCTGCCGCTCGAGCCGGTTCCCTCGTGGCGCTTACCAGAGCGAAGGCATGGGTTCCGGACTTTGATCCGGAAGAAGCTTTTAATGGGTATCCAAATACCAAAGAAGACGGATCGGCTTTCACCGCAAAGGATCTCCATGTCTTGACGAAGGAGATGCATCCTCTGGCCAGCAAACTTGCGGCCGAATCAGATTTATCCAGGTATCATCCGGGATATGACTTGCAAAACGAGCGGGTGGAGCGGCCGGTGTATGATACCGTCAATCTAATCACACCAGTGCGCCCTCATACCTTCGCTCCAGATATCAATCCGTCTGAACTCATCGACGAAGAAATGTACTTTCGTACTTTAACGAAAATCGACTGGTGCGTCCCTGACTTCCAGCCGCTTCAAGAAGAGGAGGAGATTCCGGACCAAGTTGACACCCAACCGTCGCAACAGGAGGGAGCGTAGCTCATAGCATATCTTTGTAGTTGCAGCCTCATTTTGCCGAACAATTTTTAATCCGTCAGGTCTGCTATGCCTTGTAATAGGATAGCTGAAAACATTTGTCTGCGTTGATCCGGATATTCCGACTTTTGTTTTGATATTGCCAACTTGGTCTGATATGGATTATCTTATATATCATCTGTTCCTGCATAGATAATGAAGATATGTCCTAACGGTTTTACCGTTGGACCCATTAAATTGTTCTCACAACATATCAAACAAGTGTATACTTATATCAAAAAAATAACTTTATACCTGAAATCAAGTGTACTTGATACTCTTAATCCGGCGAATTTTGCCTCTTTGAAGGGAGTCTTTTGATAGACCTATTAATAATCCCGGGTCTTATAAAGATTGCCGGTTTAAATCAAGATGATTGTTCCGGGTGATGATGAACACCGGATTGACTCTTGCTGGTGTTTTGTAACCCAGACTTTTAACTCATGCTGGTGTTCATGACCCAGAATTTTAACTCATGCTGGTGTTCATGACCCAGAATTTTAACTTTATATATATATGTGGTCAACTTCTAGAGCTGTTCCACTCCGGTTTAGAGAATCATAAAACATAAACACCAGAAAAACAAGTTTTGCAAATAAGACCATGTAGTCGAGGCTTTTTACGAGCTGCCAGGCTCAAAGCAAGGTTCAGCCAATCAATGGAATGGGCTTACCATCCAGAGGGCCGGTCGATGGATGCGGGTACCATCCATAGGAACCATAAGAAAAAACTTTAAGCCAATCACTGGATGGCTGTCGCCTGTCCAGAGGGCCTCCATGGTTCCATGAAACCATGGGTAAAACTTTAAGCCAATCACTGGATGGCTGTCGCCTGTCCAGAGGGCCTCCATGGTTCCATGAAAGCATGGGTAAAACTTTAAGCCAATCACTGGATGGCTGTCGCCTGTCCAGAGGGCCTCCATGGTTCCATGAAACCATGGGTAAAACTTTAAGCCAATCACTGGATGGCTGTCGCCTGTCCAGAGGGCCTCCATGGTTCCATGAAACCATGGGTAAAACTTTAAGCCAATCACTGGATG
>LR738710.1:209198810-209268109 GCA_902687465.1 Secale cereale
TACCATCCATAGGAACCATAAGAAAAAACTTTAAGCCAATCACTGGATGGCTGTCGCCTGTCCAGAGGGCCTCCATGGTTCCATGAAACCATGGGTAAAACTTTAAGCCAATCACTGGATGGCTGTCGCCTGTCCAGAGGGCCTCCATGGTTCCATGAAACCATGGGTAAAACTTTAAGCCAATCACTGGAAGGCTGTCGCCTGTCCAGAGGGCCTCCATGGTTCCATGAAACCATGGGTAAAACTTTAAGCCAATCATTGGATGGTTGTCGCCTGTCCAGAGGGCCTCCATGGTTCCATGAAACCATGGGTAAAACTTTAAGCCAATCACTGGATGGCTGTCGCCTGTCCAGAGGGCCTCCATGGTTCCATGAAACCATGGGTAAAACTTTAAGCCAGTCATTGGATGGCTGTCGCCTATCCAGAGGGCCTCCATTTCCATGAAACCATGGGTAAAACTTTAAGCCGATCACTGGATGGCTGTCGCCTGTCCAGAGGGTCTCCATGAAGCGTCCTCTTTGGGCCGGATATGACTTTACGCTCTTCGGGTAGTTTATTGCTTCTGGGTGCATATATTCTGCAAAATCAGTTTTAAACCGATCGATATGTTTGAAATATGAAATATAATAATATAAGTATGGTTGTCCTCATAAGATATTTGTATTGGAAAAAAGGCTGAGCCCCCAGTTTACCGAGGGTGTCGGTTTATTCTTTAATCATAATATATACATAGGATACAGTGGAGCTCATGGCTTAGGTATAGTAGGGCCGTAAGAGGGCGATGTTCTATGGCCTCTTTGTCTCCTCTTCCGATGTCCGTGAGTCCTTGTGTTCTCGGATGTCCACCAGGTAGTATGAACCGTTGTGCAGATTTTTGCTGACCACAAAGGGCCCTTCCCAAGGTGGGGATAGCTTGTGCATATCTATTTGGTCCTGGATGAGCCGGAGTACTAAATCTCCCTCCTGGAACGTCCTGCTCTTGATCCGGCGGCTATGATACCTGCGCAAGTCTTGTTGATAAATCGCAGACCGTGCTTCTGCTATATCACGCTCTTCATCCAGCCGGTCTAAACTGTCCTGTCTCGCCTGCTCGTTGGCCGCTTCAACATAGGTTGTCACCCTTGGTGAGTCATGACGGATGTCACTTGGAAGGACCGCTTCAGCACCGTACACCATAAAGAAAGGTGTATAACCTGTGGACCGGTTTGGCGTAGTATTGATACTCCAAAGGACGGATGGTAACTCCTCAACCCAACATCCCGGGGTTCTTTGCAAGGGAGTCATAAGCCGGGGCTTGATACCTCGCAAAATCTCCTGGTTTTCTCTTTCAGCTTGACCATTGGTTTGAGGGTGGGCCACAGAAGATACATCTAGGCGAATATGTTCTCGTTGACAAAATTCTTCCATCTCACCCTTAGATAAATTGGTGTCGTTGTCTGTGATGATGCTGTGCGGAAAACCAAACCGGAAAATTACCCTTTTGATGAATTTGACCGCTGTGGCTGCATCACACTTGCTCACGGGCTCTGCCTCAATCCACTTTGTAAACTTATCCACCGCCACAAGTAGATGAGTTTTCTGATCTTGGGATCGCTTAAAGGGTCCAACCATATCAAGCCCCCAAGTCACAAACGGCCAGGTTATCGGTATCATCCGGAGCTCCTGTAACGGAACAAGAGCACGTCGTGAAAACTTCTGACAAGCATCACACTTCCGGACTAAATCCGCCGCATCAGCATGAGCTATTAACCAATAGAACCCATGTCGAAAAGCTTTAGCCACCAATGATTTTGAACCGGCATGATGACCACAATCCCCTTCATGGATCTCGCGAAGAATCTCACAACCTTCCTCGGCTGATACACACGGCTGAAATGCTCCAGAGACGCTGCGATGATGAAGTTCCCCGTTTGCAATTGTCATGGACTTAGAACACCGGACTATCTGTCGTGCCTCTATTTCGTCATCCGGCAGCTCTCCTCGGCTCAGATACACCAGATAGGGCAGCGTCCAATCCGGAATAACATGAAGTGCCGCAACTAACTGTGCTTCCGGATCAGGGACAGCCAAGTCTTCCTCGGATGGTACTTGTACTGATGGACTGTGCAACTCATCCAAAAAAGTATTTGGTGGTACCGGTTTACGTTGAGAACCCAGCCGGCTTAAAGCATCAGCCGCTTCATTCTTTCGCCGGTCTATGTGGTCCACTTGATACCCTTTGAAATATCCAGCCACTGCTTCCACTTCTCGTCTGTAAGCCGCCATGAGAGGATCCCTTGAATCCCACTTGCATGAAACTTGCTGTGCCACCAAATCTGAATCGCCGAAGCACTTGACCCGGCTCAAGTTCATCTCCTTTGCCATCCGCAAGCCATGAAGAAACGCTTCATATTCCGCTGCATTATTAGTACAAGGAAACAATAAACGGAGGACGTAACAAAACTTATCACCTCGCGGGGAAGTTAAGACAACTCCAGCCCCTGAGCCTTCTAATTTTCTTGAACCGTCAAAGTGAATCGTCCAGTAAGTAAGAGCCGGCTTCTCCTCAGGTGTTTGTAATTCCGTCCAATCATTGATGAAATCCACCAATGCCTGAGATTTTATAGCGGTGCGTGGCACATATTTCAACTCATGTGGGCTGAGCTCAATGGCCCACTTCGCCACTCTACCCGTAGCTTCTCTGTTCTGGATTATGTCCCCCAACGGCGCTGAACTAACCACGGTTATCGGATGACCCTGGAAATAGTGCTTCAACTTCCGATTTGCCATGAACACACCATACAGCAGCTTCTGCCAATGTGGGTACCTCTGCTTAGACTCAATGAGTACCTCACTCACGTAATAAACCGGACGCTGAACCGGATACTCTTTCCCTACTTCCTTGCGTTCCACCACTATCGCCACACTAACTGCTCGTGCGTTGGCGGCGACGTATAATAGCAAAGGTTCATTATCAACAGGGGCAGCCAGGACCGGTGGCCTTGCCAGCTGTCGCTTCAAATCCTCAAACGCAGCATTTGCCTCCTCACTCCATATAAACCGATCCGTCTTTCTCAGCATCTGATAAAGCGGAATCGCCTTCTCCCCCAAACGGCTAATAAACCGGCTCAACGCTGTAATCCGGCCAGCGATACGCTGAACATCATTAATGCAAACCGGTTTTGTTAAAGATGTGATTGCCTTGATCTTCTCCGGATTAGATTCTATTCCTCTGTTTGACACCAAAAACCCAAGGAGCTTGCCTGCCGGAACACCGAAAGCACACTTCTCCGGATTAAGCATCATCTTATAGGCCCGAAGATTGTCAAAGGTCTCCTTGAGGTCCTCTATCAGTGTCTCCTCCTTCCTTGACTTCACCACGATATCATCCACATAGGCATGAACATTTCTTCCTATCTGCCCCTTAAGATAGTTCTGCACGCAACGCTAATAAGTTGCTTGGGCACTCTTGAGCCCAAAAGGCATAGATACATAGCAAAAAGCACCAAAAGGAGTTATGAAAGCTGCCTTTTCTTGGTCCTTAACTGCCATCTTGATCTGGTGATATCCCGAGTATGCATCCAAAAAATTTAGCCGCTCACATCCCGCTCTAGCATCGATGATCTGATCAATGCGAGGTAGAGCAAAAGGATCCGTTGGACAAGCTTTATTGAGGTCTGTGTAGTCCACACACATTCTTCATTTTCCATTCTTCTTTAGCACCAGCACCGGATTAGCTAACCACTCTGGGTGAAAAACTTCCACTATGAACCCTGCAGCCAAAAGTGTGGCCACCTCCTCTCCTATAGCCTTGCGCCTCTCTTCGTTGAAGCGGCGCAGATACTGCTTGACCGGTTTAAACTTCGGATCAATATTAAGACTGTGCTCAGCGAGCTCCCTCGGTATACCTGGCATGTCAGAAGGTTTCCATGCAAAGATATCCCGGTTCTCACGGATGAACTCGATGAGCGCGCCTTCCTATTTGGGATCAAGGTTAGCGCTGATCGTGAACTGCTTGGATGAATCGCCCGGCACAAAATCAACTTGCTTGGTCTCCTCTGCCGATTTAAATTTCAGCGCCAGATCATGCTCTGTAGTTGGCTTCTTCAACGGGGTCATATCTGCCGGATCAACATTATCCTTATAAAATTTTAACTCCTTGGTAGCACATACTGCCTCCGCGTAAGCAGCGTCTCCCTCTTCACACTCCAACGCAACCTTGCGACTTCCATGAACCGTGATTGTGCCCTTGTGACCCGGCATCTTGAGCTGCAGGTAAACATAACACGGTCTGGCCATAAACTTGGCATAAACCGTCCTCCCGAACAGAGCGTGATAACGGCTCCGGATCTTGACGACTTCGAAAGTTATCATCTCTGACCTGGAATATTGCTCATCTCCACAGGTAACTTCTAAGTCAATTTTCCCAACTGGATAAGCTGACTTACCTGGAACCACCCCGTAGAACACCGTGTTTGACTGCCTCAGTTTCTTATCCGTCAAGCCCATTCGACGGAATGTCTCATAATACAAGATATTGATGCTACTGCCACCGTCCATAAGAACTTTAGTGAACTTATAACCTCCCACCTGTGGTGCTACCACCAAGGCCAAGTGGCCCGGATTATCCACCCGGATCGGGTGATCCTCCCTGCTCCATACAATGGGCTGCTCTGACCAGTGCAGGAATTGCGGCGTCGCCGGTTCAACCGCGTGGACTGCCCACTTTATAACCTTCTGATCTCGTTTACACAGACTCGTGGTGAACACATGATATTCCCCGCTACTCAACTCCTTCGGATTACTCTGATACCCGGATTGCGGTTGTTGTTGCTGACGCGGCTGGTTACCCTGGTTATTGTGATTACCTTGGCCCTGCTGTTGGCTGCCTTGGTTATTGTAACCACCCTGGCCATGCGGCTGATTACCCTGGTTATTATAACCACCTTGACCATATTGATTATTAGCCCGGCCATGATAACCATTGTTATTGCCCCGATATCCTGACCCGGAGCTGTTCCCCTGATGACCCGGACCATAGAACCCCGGGCCTGAACCACCATTCGGAGGCCTGTCATTAGAATTGAAGCGGCCCGCTATGGCTTCCATCAAGGGTCTGCATTCTCCTATAGTGTGTTTCGCTGGTCGTCCCCTTGTGCTATGTTTCGGACAAGGCTGACTTAACTCCTGGTCCCAACTAACACTTCCCCCGCCGGTTTGCGGGGGTGGTTTGCCCCTATTGCGCTGGAAACCCTCTTGAACTTGGGTGTTGGCCACGAAATCAGAGCCACCCTCCGCCTTTCGCTTGCCCAAGAAGCTTGTTGTAGCCGGATTACCCTGCGCCGGTTTACCGGGCTTGTTGACTTTCCCTGCTTTGTCTCCCTCCGCTTCTGGGTACTTATTGTTGTCCGAGTCCCCATACTTCACCAGAGCACTCATGAGAGTTCCCATATCGTTACAATCTCGTTTAAGCCGTCCCAGTTTTAGCTTTAGAGACTCAAACCGGCAATTGTTCTCTAAAGTCACTATTGCCGTACTGGGATTGATACTATTTGAAGAATGCAAGATCTCTGATACTCGCCGTACCCATGCACTTGTAGATTCCTGCTCTCCTTGCACACAGGCTGCTAGATCTACTATTTACATCGACTGCTTGCACGTATCCTTGAAATTTTTGATAAACTGGCGACGTAACTCTCTCCATGACCCGATGGAATTTGGGGGTAAAACCTTTAGCCAGGTCCGGGTTGTACCTTCGAGCATCATAGTAAAATACTTTGCACAAGCCTCTTCATCTACATCCAACATCTCCATGGCCATCTCGTAACTCTCAACCCAGGCTTCCGGAGCCAGATCTGCTGTGTAATTAGGCACCTTGCGTGGGCCTTTGAAAACCTTGGGCAGCTTCACGCTCCGTAAAGCGGGAATAAGACACTGTACACCAAAGGAACTTGTTGTAACTCCTGTTTCCGCTGTGGTTGTGTGAACCGGCGTCGTCTGACGGATCTCCTCTCGGGCTACCGACCTAACCCGGTTTACATCCTGAGCTTGTGCATCCGCGCCTGTCGGATTATCCTGTCTGTGCCGATGCCGCCTGCGTTCGCTACTAGACAATTCTGGTTCCTCTCAATGCCTAGTGTAACTCCGGCTGGGACGTGGTGTTGAATGTAACCTCTCCCTGCTATGAGAATATGCTTGCTGTTGTATCAACGCCGTGTCGAGTAGATCCTTGACCCTGCGTGCCTCCAATGCCACCGGAGACGTCCCCTCAATAAGTAAAGCGGCCAAGCGTGAAGCAGCTGCAACGATATTGTCCAAAGGATTCGAGTAATGACCCGGAGGGGTAGGAACGTGAGGTGTAGATGTGATCCATCGATCTTGCTCTGCAGTAGGCTGCTGAACCGGCTCGTCCCTCACTGGGGGTGCCCTCCGGTTTAAAGCTGGATTATTGCTAGTCCCTGCCCCTGGCGTCCTGAACAGATCCGTCGCTACATAAACCGGCGGTAGACGAGATTGGTACTTCCGACTCCTTACTCCCTGTGTAGAGGCCTGCTCCATCCTTAGGTGAAAAGCCTGACCATTCAATTCCTCTTGCCTTATCGCTATCATAGCCTTCTCTGCTTTCAGATCATCCCTTGCTTGGTCAACCCGGCCCTTTAACTGAAGGAGCTCTGCATCATGTTGCGCCTTGTCTGCTGGAGCTACCTCGGCCATGGCCCGATCTGTGAACTCCTCGACTAAGGTGGATAGAACGTCGGCGGGTGAGAGGGCCTGGCCACTCCCCCCTACACCAGCTCATGCTGTCGCCCCGATCACCGTGGACTGTGGCGTAGGTTGTGAACCGGCCATAAAGACAGCCACCCGATTTGGCGGGTCAAAGGGGTCCGGAATACTGTTCCCGTCGGACTCACCCTCAGACTGGCCGTCCTGCAACTGATACAAAGACTCGGTCTCTCCGGATGATGACTCGCCGTCGGAGTAGATAACTGTTTCGCCACCGGACTCTGATCCGTCCTCAGTTTGGACCCCATGGACTGCTCCAACGAAGACGTGCTTCATGGCGGGCTGAATCCGGGCCGATCTCGCACGCTGAGCCGGCTCGACGATCTTGGGGAAGATGTCTAGCTCAGGTCCCGGTTCGCCGATCTTGCCGATGAAGACGTGGATGCCACCGAAGAGAACCCGATACCCATATTCGATTGAATCGGCCTCCGGTCCCCAACCTGCATCATCGATGTAGATCCGGCCGCGGCGACTCTTGGTCATCCGGCCGACCACGTAGCCCTTGAGCCCTTCGAAGCTGCCCTTCAAGAACTCGAAACCATCGTGCGGAGGCCCCACGGTGGGCGCCAACTGTCATGGAAATAACACGGCAGATGTCCGGTTTGACGGACTTGATGATGGAACCATCGCACGGGTTAGCTTGAAGGGGTTTAAAGCACGCAAAGGACACATAGGGTTTATACTAGTTTGGCCCCTTCGATGAAGGTAAAAGCCTACGTCTAGTTTGGTTTGGTATTACTTGGGCGTCGATGAACAGGGAGCGGATCGCTTGCCTGTGTCTCGACAGATTGTTTCTTGCTTGTCCCTGAACCGTCGCCGGGTCGTCCCTTTGTATAGAGGTGACGCCTGGTCCGGTTTACAGAGTCCCGAGGCCGGCTCATACTCGTGTCCGCCTCGGTCTCTGCTCTTTTCTTCCTTATCTCTCAAGTTACATCATCGGGCGGTTTACAAACCATGACTCTATACATGGGCCTAAGATCTCATGGGCCGTAGCCTCTACATAAATATTACAATCATACATATTTACCATAATCCGGTTTATACTAGCCGGTTCATACCTGCTAGTAATATCCCTGACACCTCGTGTCTCTTCCGGACTGCCACTTAATTTTCTATTTTTCTAAATATTCCAAAACAGGTGAAAAATTGCCTTTAGAACTGTTTTGGAGTCGGTTTACTTACCGTACCACATACCTCTTCCTTTTCGAAGTCTGACTCATTCTAGAAAGTGTCCCTTATGTATTCCTCCGGGGTTACGGTTTCAATAACATTGGTTTCGACATTTATAGCATTACCTGAGATATAATGTTTGATTCTTTGACTGTTCACCACATTCAGATTTGTGCCTTCGAAGTTGTTGATTTTTATGGCACTGGAACGATAGACCTCCTCAATGACGTAAGATCCTTCCCACTTAGAAAGAAGTTTTCCTGCAAAAAATCTTAAACGAGAGTTGTATAGCAATACATAATCACCTACGTTAAACTCACGCTTTTGTATCCTTTTGTCATGCCATCTTTTAACTTTTTCTTTAAACAGCTTGGCATTCACATAGGCCTGGGTCCTCCATTCACCAAGAGAGCTAATGTCAAATAACCTATTCTCACCGGCAAGTTTGAAATCATAATTGAGCTCTTTGATAGACCAATATGCCTTATGTTATAGCTCAAGAGGTAAGTGACAAGCTTTTCCGTAAACCATCTTATATGGAGACATACCCATAGGATTTTTGTATGCAGTTCTATAGGCCAATAATGCATCATCAAGTTTCTTGGAGCAATTCTTTCTAGACCTATTAACTGTCTTTTCCAAAATTAATTTCAACTCTCTATTACTTAGTTCTACTTGACCACTAGTCTTTGGGTGATAAGGGCATGCAATTCTATGGTTGACATCATACTTTGCAAGCATTTTACGGAAAGCACCATGAATAAAGTGTGAACCACCATCACTCATTAGGTATCTAGGGACTCCAAACCTCGAGAAAATAACTTCTTTAAGCATCTTAATAGAGGTGTTATGATCGGCACTACTAGTTGGAATAGCTTCTACCCACTTAGTAACGTAATCAACATCAACTAAAATATGTGTATACGCATTAGAGGCACGAAAAAGCCCCATATAATCAAAGCCCCAACCATCAAATGGTTCAATAACAAGTGAATAATTCATAGGAATTTCTTGATGTCTACTAATATTACCAATTCTTTGACATTCATCACAAGATAGGACAAACTTACGGGCATCCTTGAAGAGAGTAGGCCAATAAAAACCAGATTGCAATACCTTATGTGCAGTTGTATCTCCAGCATGGTGTCGTCCATAAGCTTCGGAGTGACACTTCTTTATGATAGCTAATAATACCATCTACTCCTTTATAAAGATGTGGGTCATCCTAGAAGTAATGTCTCAAATCATAGAAGAACTTTTTCTTTTGCTGGTATGTGAAGCTAGGAGGTATAAACTTAGCAATAATGTAATTAGCATAATCAGCATACCATGGAGCAATACGAGAAGTATTTATGACATCTAATTGTTCATCAAGAAAGCTATCATCAATAGGTTGTGGGTCATTAAGTATATTCTCTAACCTAGACAAGTCGTCTGCAACGGGGTTCTCAGCTCCCTTTCTATCAATAATATGCAAGTCAAATTCTTCCAGCAAGAGAACCCATCTAATAAGTCTAGGTTTAGCATCTTTCTTTTCCATAAGGTATTTGATAGCAGCATGATCAGTGTGAATAGTTACTTTAGAATCAACAATATAAGGCCTAAAGTTATCACAAGCAAATACAACTGCTAGAAATTCTTTCTCAGTAGTAGCATAATTTCTTTGGGCACTGTCTAGGGTTTTACTAGCATATTGGATAACATTCAATTTCTTATCAACTCTTTGTCCTAGAACAGCACCTACAGCATAATCACTAGCATTGCACATAATCTCAAAAGGTAAATTCCAGTCAGGAGGCTGGACAATAGGTGGAGAGAGCAATGCTTTCTTAAGTATTTCAAATGCTTCTAGACAATCATCATCAAAGACAAAAGGAATATCTTTTTGTAAGAGATTAGTCATAGGCCTGAAGATTTTGGAGAAGTCCTTAATGAACCTCCTATAAAACCCGGCATGACCAAGGAAACTTCGTATACCTTTGATGTCCTTGGGGCAGAGCATCTTTTCAATAGCATCAACTTTAGCCTTGTCAACTTCAATACCTCTTTCAGAAATTTTATGTCCCAAGACAATGCCTTCATTAACCATAAAATGACACTTTTCCCAATTAAAGACAAGGTTAGTGTCTTCACATCTCTACAAAACTCGAACAAGGTTGCTTAAGCAATCATCAAAAGAAGTTCCATAAACGGAGAAATCATCCATGAAAACCTCAACAATATTTTCACACAAATCAGAGAATATATCCATCATGCATCTTTGAAAGGTAGCGGGTGCATTACATAAAACAAAAGGCATACGTCTATAAGCAAAGGTACCGAAAGGACAAGTAAAAGTGGTCTTTTCTTGATCCCCTTTAGACACAGGTATTTGAGAGAAACCAGAATAACCATCTAGAAAGAAAAAGTGAGTATGTTTGGATAACCTTTCTAGCATTTGATCAATAAAAGGCAAGGGGTAATGATCTTTCTTAGTAGCTTTATTTAATTTGCGGAAATCAATTACCATCCTATAGCCTGTAACTATTCTTTGCGGGATCAATTCATCTTTATAATTAGGAAGAACAGTCATACCTCCCTTTTTAGGGACACAATGGACAGGACTTACCCACTGGCTATCAGCAACCAGATAAATATTACCTGCCTCTAGAAGCTTTAGTATTTCCTTTCTTACCACTTCTTTAATCTTAGGATTTAACCGTCGTTGATGATCAATAACCGGTTTAGCGTTTTCTTCCAATTTTATCTTGTGTTGGCATAAAGTGGGACTAATGCCCTTAAGATCATCCATAGTATATCCAATAGCAGCACGGTGCTTCTTCAGAGTTTTCAATAATTTTTCCTCTTCCTGCTCTGAAAGGTTAGCACTAATAATAACAGGATATATCTTCTTTTCATCAAGATAGACATACTTAAGATTATCAGGTAAAGGTTTGAGTTCAAACACGCGATCACCTTTGGGTGGAGGAGGATCCCCTAGGATTTCAACAAGCAAATTATTTTTCAATACGGGTCCCTGATTAAAGAATATTTCATCTATTTCCCTTCTCTCATTCATATGCATATCATTTTCATGATCTAGCAAATATTGTTCTAAAGGATCATTAGGAGGCCCAACAATAGAAGCAAGACCAATAATTTCATCCTTACTAGGTAATTCTTTATCAAGCGGTTGTCTACGGAATTTAGCAAAGTTAAAATCATGAGACATATCCCCTAACCCAACAGTGAAAATATCATTCACGCAGTCTATCCTAGCATTAGCAGTATTCAAGAAGGGTCTACCAAATATAATGGGACAAAAATCATCTTGTGGAGAACCAAGAATAATAAAATCAGCAGGGTATTTAACTTTCCCACACAAGACTTCAACATATCTAACAATCCCAATTGGTGAAATAGTGTCTTTATTAGCAAGTTTAATAGTAACAATATCGTATATGGATATAGGTATAAGGATATAGGTATTACACTCGCACTAGCACCTACGTCACATAAACCATGATAGCAATGATCTCCTATTTTAACAGAGATAACATGCAAGCCTACAACATGTCTATGTTTATTCCTAGCATCGGGTTTGGCTATCCTAGCAGATTCCTCTTGGAGGTAAATAACATGTCCATATAAATATTCTACCAAGAGATCTTTAACCATAGCAACACTAGGTTCAACTTTAATTTGCTCAGAGGGTGTAGGTGTTCTAGTATTACTCTTACGAACTACAGTCGAAGGCTTAGCATGATCCTTTATCCTAACAGGGAAAGGTGGTTTCTCGATATAAGCAGTAGGAACAATAGGATCTAAATTGTAAGTGATAGTCTTTCCTTCAACTTAAATAGGTTCGACTACTTTTACTTCAATAGGGGGATGGTATTTAAACCACTTCTCCTTGGGAAGATCAACATGAGTAGGAAATGATTCACAGAATGAAGCTACTATCTCAGAGTCAAGTCCATATTTAGTGCTAAACTCACGGAAAACATCGGTATCCATAAAATCTTTAACACAATCAAACTTAGGGGTCATACGTGACTCCTTACCTTCATCTAGATCCCAATCTTCAGAGTTGCGTTTAACTCTTTCCAATAAATCCCATTTGAATTCAATAGTCTTCATCATAAAAGAACTAGAACAAGAAGTATCGAGCATCACTACTGGAATCTGGGAATTTGCCATCAGCCAGCTCTTTGCCATCTGCCAGCTGATGGCAAAGAACATGTTTGCCATCTGCTTATAAAAAACAGATGGCAAAGAACTGACAGATGGCAAAGAACATTGTTACTATCAGCCAGTTCTTTGCCATCTGTCAGAAGATGGCAAATAATCAGATGGCAAAGAGGCTGGCAACTCCAGTGGCCGTTAAGAGGGTAACGGCGTACCAGCCCCACCTCTTTGCCATCTGCCAGCAGACGGCAAAGATTCTTTGCCATCTGCTGGCAGATAGCAAAGACGTGGGGTTTTTTTCCAAGCAATAAAAAAAATTGTGGGGCGTTATCCCCTCCCGGCATGAGCGTACTAGGGGCAGGGGTGTTATCCCCTCCCGGCTCCACCTAGTCCATTTTCCCTGCTCGACAGAAGAACAACGAGAGATAGAGAGAGGGGAATTCCTAGGATTCGTCGGCGACTCAGGCCAGCGAGGACCCGACGACGGCGAGGAGCAAAGGGGCCGGGAGCGCGCCCCCGGCGGCAGCTACCACCACGTGGGGAGCGACCACCATAAGTCGACCGGGTGGATCGATCGACGACGAGTGAAAGGGGAGGGGGAGGGGGAGCACCGCTGGTGATGCGAGTTGAGGTGAACGACGACGGTGCCGCGAAGCACTACCTCGACTTGTGGAGAGGAGGTAAGCCTGTGCCCTTGGGATTTTGGCCGTCGCTAGGCTAGGCATAAAGCCCATCCTTAGTGTGAAGAAATTGTATAGATCCGACCTATGAAAAGTAAGAAAATACTATCGATCTGAAAGAGACAAAAGGCCATGCCCCCAACCCCTTCACGTCAATCACCATGGATTCTCCTCCACGAAAGAATTCCAACAAGCCCCATTAGAAGAATAAGAGAATCGCTATGTGCTTTCTTCCCTTCCTCTCCACTGCTACTTGCCATGCGACTCCTCCGTCGGATATTCCGGAATTGCGTCTTGCGAGATGTCGCCCTCTATACCCAGGTATCCATGGCTATCTTTGATTTCGTATTACAATGGCGGTCGGGGGAACTCTCCACGAGCTGATGATCCCAACTACATGTCCTGCAACGATCTCATCCCCCGACTTCCTCAGTTCTGCAGCATACATCCCAGGTAAGTCACGGTTTCCTCGATTTGATGAAGGTGGACTATTTTGCGTAATTTATATGTGTGGAGTTCCTTTATAATGGTCTTGAGCTCTGGACTGATATTGGTTGGAGTTGAGATGTTCTTCTAGCAGTAAATGTGCTAGAGGTTAGATAAGTCTATGATTTATGCCTTTTATTTTTCACATGTGTCATTAATTTATTATGATTAGTGGACATAATGAAGCAGCCTACGGAAGTCGCAGGTCATGAGATGGCAGATTAGGAGCTAGCCAATATATTAGGCATATGGACGAGCTGATGGACCTGCTTAAGATGAATAATAATGCCAAAACTGATCACGGAATAAATATAATTAATGACACAATAGACCGTTCTTCTCTAGCAGTAAAAACGCAAGTCTTTGGCCAGGCCAGGCCAATGGACCACCACCACCGTCAGAAATCATCACTGTTACTTAACAACTGGTTTTGTATCCCGACCTCCATCTGCCTTGGCAATGGCGACCAAGAGGTTATAAGATCAACTGCTTTTGATATATATGCCGGTTGGATTAATTTTTCCCATATGTATATACTCACACAATATATTACATGCAGACTAGGTTTGGTAGGAGTGCACCCTCGAAATATAGCTAGAAGGCACGGAAGCCCAGCTCTCACCCGCTACTGAAGAAGAGGAATACCAGTGAAGTAAAGTGGCAAAAGACATGAGCTGTGGTTATCCGATAGTTTCTGAAAATTGTTTACCAAATTTTCTTGCACGAGATGATCTCTTTTTTGTTTTACTCCTTTTTCCGCACTAGCAGTGTTGCTGTAAGTCAATCCATATAACGCTGTGTGTTTCATTCTCCATGATAAATGCATAGAATAGAACCGGGCATGAGGGCCTTTTGATCGAAACAAAGTTATCCTCATTAGTTCATTCAATGGTATTATTGTGTAGCAATCCAATTAGTGCAGTATGGATGCATCCGAATGCACATCCATAATTTCTGTAGTAGAATGTAGCTCGTAGGCAGTTTGCACAATCTTGCAACACAAACTAGTGAATGTACGTGTTCTCTATATTCCTCCAGTGAAGCGATTCTTTAAGATATATCCTTCAAATAGGCACACCTAAGTGCTGATAGCCCACACATTTAGTTAGATTAAATTTTGTTTCATGTGCATGAGCTTGCACTTCTTTTCTGTAGGTGTGCCATTCGTTGTCAGCCTTAGCATAACTAAAGTGTTTTCCATTGTGAGGGGAGATACAAATTCATTCTATGATTGTGACTAATAGTTGCTATCTAAAGTGCCTTGCATCAGCAGAACATTCGGTTGGGTGGGTTATGTTCTTTAGTTACATAAATATTTCCCCATTTTACATTTCGTTTTCTTCCACGTGGCTTCTTGGAGACAACAATTTGGTTCTCTCATATAATTGAATTTTGACCAGCTAGCCTCCAATGCCGCTGCTTCTTGCGGTTGTTCTGCGAAAACGGCCTCTCCTAGTGCTACATGCTGCTCCATGGCTCACGATCATGTGCATCCCAATAGCCTCTTCTCATTGTGCAGACTTTCCGCCTCCACGACATCGACTTTCATCCACTACACCATTAATATAGCTGCACTTTTTATTTTTTGCCAATTTCTACTTCAAAAACGAGTCAGCTAAGTACGTTGTGACCACAGGCTATTGATATTGCATTAGGAAAAATTACATTCCAACTGAGCTCCGAAGAGCTTTTTAATCATACAAGTTACAATTACACTAACCCAACTAATTCTAATGTTGATTTGTAAAAGCCTATAGCACGTTGGCATCATCTGTACGTTATCTTTTTGTTGTTCCAAACAAAATTGAAATATACACATTTTTTTAATCTATGGTTGACCAAATTATTGGGCTTAATTCTTGCTGCCAATTTACAGAAGGTCTTATTTTACTAACATTATAATGTTCAACTTCTGTACTTACCATTTTGCATTGTATTCTTTCGTCTTAGGACGCTTCCCTTTTATCCTTTGCCATAGGTTGTCCAGACATTTAAATGTATTTTATTATTTGGCATTTTCGTGATTCTGAATTATTAACCTTTCAAATGCCATAAATGATGTTTTTGTGTATCTCAGCTGCTTAATACATGCTAGATTATATAAAAGGTTCTAATTTTTGCTGGTATTTTGAGTTATCTTCTCTACGAAGATCTTATACTACTGGTGTTGCCTCTCAATACCCATACCACGTCTTCCTTATAGTGAATTGAAAGTTAGATATTGCATTTATTTTCTTCGTTCGAATGCAAACCCACTCTTATTTTGCAACTGATCATAATTGGACATTTAATTGTATTGTATTGTTCTACTACATGGGCGGTCAAGTATAGTTATTACTTATTGTTGCAAGAAAACGAACAGCTTCATCAAATATATTTTTATGTCAGTGGAGCCTTACATACAATGTTTGAGTAACTTCACAAGTGATGGTGATTGAGAATTGGTATCTATTTTTTGGTTTGCATAGTTGCATAAAATTGAGTATTACTTGACTTTACGTATATGCATGCACCAGCTATTTTTTTGGCTTTTTCTCTAATAAAAGGTATTTTTAGAAATAAATCTTCCACTATAATCCATTTTCACTGTAGTATCCCTATGCAAAGTAAAAAGAAGTTGATATTTTATGGTTCATGGAGCTGTAAGTCTAAATTATAAGCCTCTTGAATAACCGGAACGACTCGGCTAACCGGGCCATGTACGATCTCTTCGTGGTAAGTTTCTTCTTCATATAAGCTAAATCATGCACACAATGTTCCTTTCATTAGTAACTAATATGACTGACTTGTCAAAACCAAATGTGCAGTCCATGTGTGAGAAGAACGGCCAGACCCCTCCGTCGATGCCAGTCATTGCTCCGGCGGGCACGGTGAGTTTCATTTGAACGATCATTAGTTACTAGTCTTCACATTTGAGTTGCATCATGCTAATGATACATTGGAAATAATCTTTGGTGCAGCGTAACTCCCGACAAGCATCGACCCTGTCGGGGAAACTGATCGCCCACGGACACCTATGGGACCGGAGCCCCTTTTCGGTACGACAAGGGAGCGGAGGGAGCACAAAGAGCGGATCGAGGCGCACACGCGAGCAGTTTACCCAGGTTCGGGCCGCACGGGGGCGTAAAACCCTACTCCTGCCTTGGTTTTGTTATCGAGTTCTTGGCTCAGGAGCAAGAAGATCTACAGTACCGGCTACACCGAGCGTGGGAGTGATCGAGCGTTCGGAACCCGCTCTACGTTGTGCATGGGCCTCCTTTTATAGGTCCAAGGGGTCACCAACAGGTGCCAACGTAGTTGAGGGTAAATGCGTAAAACTGGTGGTAGTTGTAACAGTGAATGTATAGTGATCTGTACCTAACCTAGACGGTGGGGGACAAGGGTATTGAATGCCCGTCGCCGTTGCCCCGAATAGTGTAAAAAGCGTCCGTCCGGGCGTCTCCGTTCGCAACGACGGAGGTCTTGTCATCGTGGCTCGCCACCGTGTACCCCAGGCTGCACAGCCATCTGCCACGTGCCCCTGGAAGGGCCCCAGGTCGATGCGTGGCTAGATGAGCTGGAGCGCAGGCACATAGTGCAAGCTTGCCGCGGCAAGCACCTTGCCGCGGTCGCTACCTTGCCGCGCCCGGAAGCTTGTCTCTCTCCGGGCCTGGCCGGGGCATGTGATGTGCCACGACAAGTTTTCTGGAATGCTGTTCTTCGGTCTTCCTGGCAAGCTCCTCTTGCCAGGGTCTTGCGCTAGAGGGGCGGTCTTGAGCCTGGAGCGGCCTTCCCGGCAAGCTCCTCTTGCCGGGGTCTTGTTTCTTAACTTGAATACTTTGTTCTTAAATGGCTCAAAAGGAACTAGGGTGGGCCTTGGCGAGCGCGTGGCAAGCCCTGCCACGGGACGCTGCTACTGCCCGTGCACAAGTCGGCATACTAAGGTACCCCAACTTTAGTACACCGACAGGAGCCTCCAGGCCTGGGCCACACACGGTGCCGAGCGCTGTTGGGCCACGCCCAAAACAGTGCACGGACACACGCGGCCCACGGCACGCCGTATCCCACTCCGTATCCGCCGCATCCCTCCCTAATGGCACGCGTCGATTGCGGCGTCGTGGGAGAGATCGTGGCCTGTTTCTTTAATGGGAAAATGCGGAACGTCCCCCGCTCCCCATAAAAGTAGAGGAAACAGGGGCATTTTCCCCTCATTGTTTCGTTGCGTCTTCAACCTCTAGAAACCCCCGCCGCTCTCCTCCTCCTCAAAGGTCGAAAGAGAGCCGAGCTCCACTCCTCTTCCGCCGCCGCCAGCCTCCCCAGCGCTGCCGACCCCACTCGCCGTCCTCGCCATGGCCCCGAAGAGCGACAAGGCGAAAAGCGCGAAGTCCGAGCGGGCAGCGAACCTGGTAGCAGTGGGGAAGAAGATGGTGGTCTTCCCGCCAAGGCTTGGTGCGAGGGAGCTGAAGGACAAGTTCTACTTGTTCTGGGCGAGGGAGACGAAGGCTCACCCGCGTACCAGGGTCCTCCCCGCTGAAGCCTGCGACATGTTCCCGGGAGGTTACCCTTACTTCGCTCTGTTCTTCCATTGCGGCCTCTGCCCTCCGTACTCTGAGTTCTTCTGCGATGTTATGAACACATATGGATTCCACCTTCTAGATTTCACCCCAAACGCAGTCTTAACCTTGGCCGTTTTTGCACATCTGTGCGAAAACTTTGTCGGAGTCACCCCCAACGTAGCTCTCTTCCGTCATTTCTTCATGCCTCAAGTAGAGTCTGGATCTCCACTATTTGGTGGCATCTCTTGGATCTTTAGGCTCAACAAGAAAGATGCGTACTTGATTGGAGAGCTCCGCGGCAAGTGGGAGGAGTGGAGGGTCGATTGGTGCTGGGTTATGGAAGAAGAACCTCAGCAATTTACCTCCCCGTGCCAAGCTGCCATAGTGCGCGGCAAGGATTGGAGTGACCTGGCCCCGGAGGACGAGAAGCTGAAGGTTGCCCTCACTAGAATCCTCCGCCTCCGGCAAGCCAATCTTACTGTAGGTGAGGTCGGGGCAGATTTCCTTCGCCGGCGCATTGCTCCTTTGCAGGAGAGGGGGCGGTCTGCTTGGGAGTTCGGCAACGCGGCAGACTGCATGAGGCTACGCCCCGGCCTCAACTACAACTTCACCGTCCTGGAGCTCAAGGGGATGATCCATGAGCTATTCAAGCATGACCCCAAGCATCCGGAGTGGTTTACCCCGTCGCACGGAGTAGTTACACTATGTAACAATTCTTCTCTTAGTGCCATCCGTGCGGCAATGCCGCTGTGTGACTCCCACGGGGTTGATCCTACTTGGCTGGCGCCTTCTGACGAAACAGCACAAGCCTTCTTCGACAACTTGGTTGAGCAGCCGATCAAACTTGATGAGAAGAAGGGCCTCACCCGCGAGACCACCGACCGGGATTTGGCGTATATCACCACCAGGATGGAGGAGGCAGCCGCAGCTGATGCCGCGGGCGAGTTCGGGTACTCCTTGGACGAGGCGGACGCAGCGGATGCGGTGAGCCGGGCCGAGGAGGAGGAAATCCTTAAACTGCTGAGGCCTGCCGGGCAGCCTGCCGGGACGAGCGAGGCTGCCGGGCAGGGCACAGAATCAAGCGAGCCCGCCGAGGAGGACGCCGAATCGGGTGACGACTCGGGCGACCCTTCAGAAGACTCAGGCGGGTCTTTGGTCCTCGATGACACTTCCTCATCCTCGGAGAATTCTCCGTCTCCGCCAAGTCCTCCGCCTCAGCCAAAGAAACGCCTCCGCAAGGCCACTGACACGGCGAGGCAGCCGGCGCCCCGACAGCAGCCGTGGCGTCGCTCGATGCGCGCCACCACGACGAGCAAGGCCGTCAAGGAGGCGCCCCGCGCCTCAGCGGCAGGCGGAGGGGGATCTTCCCGAACTGGTTCTGGCGCTCCTTCTGCCCCTCGGTCTTCGGCGACGACCGGAGCGGGGTCTTCTCAGCCCACAGCCCAGGAGCACGCTAAGCGCCCGAGGGAGCCTACCCCTCCAGCTCCTCGTGCCGGGACGCGCGAGGCAGACTTCGACTTCTCCGTCCTTAGTTCCGACGAGGAGGAGGAAGAGTAAGCACATGCAATTCTTATTTCCTTTGATTTTTTTTTTGTTTCTCTTGTCTTGAATTCTCTTTGACTGACTCTGATCTTGATGTTTGCCCTTCAGGACCTTGGCGCAGAGGGTGGCTAAGAGGGCCAGGATCCCGGTGGTCGACCTCGAGGACGATCCCGTTGAAGCGGCAGGAGATGCGCTGGCGACGAGCTTGCCGGACCAGCCAGCTGCCCCGCAGGGCAGCCCCCAGCGCAGCCCCCAGCATAAGTCCTTTATTTACTTTTTCGCTTGCTGGACGCACTTGAGCTTCTTATCCTTGCTAATGCCTTGTTTGCTTGTTGGCTTGTGCAGAAGTGGAGCCGCAGCCTCAGGAGCGTCAAGAGACTGTTCCCGATGAGCCGCTCGCCCCACCTTCCCCGCCAAGGAGGAGCTCCCCGGTGAGGGAGAGCACTCCACCAAGGATGGGTACTCCGCCAAGGGCGAGTACCTCGCCAAGGGTGAGCACCCCGCCAAGGGAAGGCGCCAGCGGACCTCCGCCGGCGGGGACTACTACCACGCCGCCAAGGGAGAATTCCCCGGCGAGGAACCCCGTAGAGGAAGAGGCCCGCGCGGGTAACCCTTGTACTCTTCTTCTCTCGAATTCTTCTTTTTGGATATTTGCTTGACTATTCTTCATTTCTTTTTCTTCTGTCAGATCCGCCCGCCCTGGAGCCGATGGAGACAGAGGCCATCGCCGAAGAGGATGCGCGCGGCGATGCTGGCGACGCCACCACCGCTGAAGGGATGGCCAGCGCCGATGAGCCAGCAGTCGATGAGACCGCCGCGGCCATTGACGCGGCAGCTGGGGAAGGGACCAGTGACCGCACTGACGGCCCTGAGGCCGCAGGAGCATCAGACGCTGCGCCGGCCGCCGACCCTCCCGCTGCCGCGACCGGGTCGGGTGTCTACCTAGAGGCCGCCAACGGGGTCTTCATCCAAGTCCCGTGTGCGTCTTCGTCAAGGGCGCCCGTGGAGGGGGAGAGCTTCGATGGCGAAGTCCTTGCCTCCGCTGGGCTGAGGCTTGTCCACGCGCCCGGCAGCAGCAGCGAGCCCGAGGAGGAGCAACTCCTGCATCGGCTCCTGGCTCTGTACCGCGCCAGGCAGGCTAAGCTGGAATCTCGAGAGGCTCTGGCTGCCAAAGCTGGCGTCGACTTGGAGAAACGCCCAAGGAGCTCCGCGCCGCCAACCAGGCGGCCCTCCGGTCCTTGGCGGAGGAGAGGGAGGAGCTTGCCGAGGCGCACCAAGCATTCATCCTTGAGAAGGCCGAGGCTGAGGAGCAACAACGGCTGGCCGCCGAGGATCTGTCCCGGCGGGAGGGAGAGCTCAGGCAGCGGAAGGTCGACCTCGATAGCCACGAGGACGACCTTACCGCGCGCGAGCAGTCCATTGGCGGGGCTCTGCAGGAGGCGAGGGACGCCGCTGCTACCGCAGAGACCGCCAAGAGGGACTTGGAGGCGAGGGTGGCACAGATGGAGATGAGCTTGAAGACGAGCGAGGAGAGGATTGCCGCGCTCACATTGGCGAGGGAGAAAGACGCCCATACCCACTCGGAGCTGCAAATCCGTCTCTCCGACAAGGGTCAGGAGCTCACCGCCGCTAAGGACTCCATCGCGGACTTGGAGCTGAAGCTGTCCACCCTCATGGAATCGCTCGACGGGGCCCGGAACAGGGAGACGAAGCTGAAGGAAGATCTCCGGGCTGAGACGGCACTGTTAGAGAGCGCCGCCCTTACGCAGAACACCTTCAGGCAGACGGTGGAGCAGTGGACCGAGGAGCTCGTCGCCTCCGCCGCCAACATCGACAAGGAGATGGCGGCGCTGGGGACGGAGCACCTCGTGTACTCCCCCGACGATAACCTCCCCCACACCGCCAAGCTGAGCTTGTTCTTCAGAGGAGTGGCGTCGGCTTTGCACGGGTACTGTGGAGCGAGTGTTGACGAAGATCGTCTACCGCAACCCCAGGATCAATCTTGACAACGTCCTCCGGACCTTGCCGCCCGAAGCTGACCAGGAAGCGCTGAAGGCTCGTGTCGCCCACATCGTGGCCAAGGTGGGGAAGATCAGGAGGGTTGACGGCGATCGTGTAGACTAGGTTGTTTTCTTTCTGCTTCCCTTGTCGCTGCAAATTAAGTCATGGACAGTAGTTTGTTAGAACAGTGACAAGTCATCTTGTAATATGACTTTATTTTGGGTAGCTAATGCAGAGTTATTTCCTTGTTCAACCCCTTTACTTTGTATGCTTCCGCCCTTCGCTTTTAGGGAACACTTAGATCGTTGAGCGAACTCGAAAACAAAGTAAGGGCGCGACACTTGTCGCAGCTCACTTAGGCCGTTGAGCGTGCTCGAAACAAAAAAAGGGCGCGGCTAGCCACGGGTGGGTTCCTCCGCGCACAGGTTTTCCATACAAAGTGTGGTCGTTCAAGGAAAATAACTAAGAATTTTAAAAAATTTGTATGCTCAAACTTTGGCAACTTAGCTTTCGTGGGTTGTTTGCTTCCCGGCAAGGCTTTCCTTTCTTGAACAGCACTTGGTCCATTCCACTGTCTCCTTCCCCCCCGGCAAACTTGTGCGCGAGGAACAGTTCTTCTGCTTGAGAGAAAAAAAGAAGAAGGGAGGAATCACAGATATGGAGCCTTGTGGCTTGTCATTGCTTACCGGGGGTGCGTGCTGCACAAAGTGTCAGATAACACATGCAAGAAAACAGAAAGGCATGAAATGACAAGTTGTGCGAAGCACAAAAGTTTTACTGATGCACGGGATCTGCGCCCGGCTATGTACAAAGGTTTACATGCAACAGCGGCAAGACTTGTACAAAAGGTGGTTGCCGGAGCGGATCACGGCAACCGCGCCTCATGGGTGAAATTTGCGAAGATGCTCTATGATCCAGGAGTTGCTCACCGGTAAGCCTTCTTCGGTCTCAAGGCGGACAGCGCCGGGCCTTGTGACTTGTCTCACCCGATAAGGGCCTTCCCACTTCGGCGTCAACTTGTTGGAATTCTTGGCGGACTGAACGCGCCGAAGAACAAGGTCGCCTTCCTCGAGACTTCTGGCTCTAACTTTGCGGCTATGGTAGCGGCGCAAAGCTTGCTGGTATAGAGCAGCTCGTACAGCAGCCTGAAGACGGTTCTCCTCGAGGAGCAGTGCATCATCTTGCCACAGCTGCTCTTGCTCGAGCTCATCGTAAGCGAGCACTCGAGGAGACCCGTATACGAGTTCCGTGGGGAGAACTGCCTCTGCTCCATAGACAAGGGCAAAGGGTGTCTGCCCGATGGCTCGATTTGGCGTTGTCCTGATTGACCAAAGAGCCGCCGGCAACTCCTCAATCCAGTTTCTTCCGCACTTGTGCAGCCTGTCGAAAGTCCTTGTCTTGAGCCCGTGCAGCACTTCAGCGTTTGCCCTCTCCGCTTGACCGTTGCTCCTTGGGTGAGCAACAGAAGCGAAGCAGACCTTGGCGCCAAGGTCTTGGACGTACTGCATGAAGGTGCGACTTGTGAACTGTGTGCCGTTGTCGGTGATGATCCTGCTAGGGATTCCGAAACGGCAGACTATTGTCCTGAAGAACTTGACTGCTGACTGTGCGATCACCTTTCTCACTGGTTCCACTTCCGGCCACTTTGTGAACTTGTCGATAGCGATGTACAAGTACTCAAAGCCCCCGACTGCGCGGGGAAAGAGGCCGAGGATGTCGAGCCCCCAGACCGAAAAGGGCCAGGATAAAGGGATCGTATGGAGAGCTTGAGCTGGCTGGTGTATTTGCTTGGCATGGAACTGGCACGCTTCACACTTGGTTACTTGCGCAGTTGCATCTTGGAGGGCTTCTGGCCAAAAGAAACCTTGCCGGAACGCCTTCCCGGCAAGTGCCCTTGCGCCAATGTGGTGGCCACATATGCCTCCATGTATCTCCGCCAACAGCTTCTGTCCATCTTCCCGGGAAATGCACTTCAATCTGACACCATTGAGTCTTCTTCTGTATAGTTCATTGCCGACGAACTGGTACATACTTGACTGTCTGGTTATTCTCTCTATCTCTTCTGGCTCTTCGGAAAGTTCTCTAGTTTGAAGAAAACGGACAATCTGCTGTGCCCAGGTTGGAGCTTGAGGCTCAACAACAAGGACTAAAGGCATCAATGCCGCTGCGGGAACGTCAGCTTCTACGGCAAGAACCTGCGGCTCCGTCGGAGCTGAACGTTCCCCGGCAAGCTCGCCGGGGCAAGACTTGTCGGGAACGCCTGCTTCAACTGTACGAACCCTAGGGTCCGCAGGAGCAGACTGTTCCTCAGCGACTTGGTCGTTGATCTTGGGGACCTTGGCGGCGGTTTCAGGAAGATCCGCCGGCAAGTAGTCGCCGGAGACCAACTTCCTCTTTTTGCTTTGCCCAATTGATGGTGTAACGGATGGCTGAGTTAGCTTGAGCATGAAGGTTCCTGGTTCCACAGGTAGCTTCAATGCAGCACACTTCGACAGGCCGTCTGCGATGTCATTTTGAGCCCTCGGAACGTGTTCCATCTGTAGGCCTTCAAAGTGTTCTTCAAGCTTTCTCACTTCGTCGACGTAAGCTTCCATCAATGGGCTCTGGTAGCTCTTGTTCACTTGTCGGACAACCAACTGCGAATCTCCCCGCACAATCAGCTTCTTGATCCCAAGTTCTGCTGCAATTCTGAGGCCGGCAAGCAAACCTTCATACTCTGCAGTATTGTTTGTTGCTTGCTCCTTGGGAAAGTGCATTTGGACGACGTACTTGAGGTGCTCTCCGGTGGGTGCAATAAGCAGCACACCAGCACCGGCGCCTTGCAGCGAGAAGGCACCATCGAAGTACATTATCCATTCTTTGCTTGCTTCTTTGGCGGGGATGTTTGTCTCTGAAATCTCTTCGTCTGGTGTTGGTGTCCATTCTGCTATGAACTCTGCCAATGCTCTGCTCTGGATAGTTGAAGTGCTCTCAAACTTAAGACCAAAGCTTGACAGCTCCAATGCCCACTCGACAATCCTTCCTGTTGCTTCTGGATTTTGCAATATCCTCTTCAGCGGAAAGCGAGTGACCACTGTTATCTCATGTGCTTGGAAGTAGTGGCGCAGCTTTCTCGAGGCCATGAGGAGGCCGAAAAGCAGCTTCTGTACCCCAGAATATCTTGACCTAGCCCCCTGCAAGAGGGAGCTGACAAAATAAATTGGGCGCTGTACCATCATCTTTCGCACTTCTCCTTGCATCTGTGCAGACTCATCCTTGTCGGGGAAGCCCCCTGCTTGTCGCTGGATGTGCTTGCCGGGGCTGTGGGCTCCTCATCTGCCTCCCTTTCGGCTACCAACGCAGCACTAACCACTTGATTGGTTGCTGCTAAGTACAGCAGCAACTTCTCTTGTGGCCTAGGTGCGACAAGTGTTGGAGTGGAAGACAGGTACGCTTTCAAGTCCTGCAGCGCTGCCTCCGCTTCCGGAGTCCATTTCATTGGACCTGCCTTCTTCAAGATATTGAAAAACGGCAGGGCGCGTTCTGCAGACTTAGAAATGAACCTGCTGAGGGCAGCCACACAGCCAGCAAGTCTTCGTACATCCTTGACGCGCTTCGGGGCTTCGATCTGCTCGATGGCCTTGATCTTGTCGGGGTTAGCTTCAATCCCCCTTTGGGACACAAAGAACCCGAGAAGCATGCCGGAGGGAACTCCGAAGACGCACTTCTCGGGGTTGAGCTTGAGTTGTATCTTGCGCAGGTTTGCAAAGGTTTCTTCTAGGTCTTGAATTAAGGTATCTTTGTCCTTGCTTTTGACCACCATGTCATCCATGTAAGCTTCCACATTCCTGTGTACCTGTGGCTCAAAAGCAGTGTGGACTACCCTCGCGAACGTTGAACCCGCATTCTTTAATCCAAAGGGCGTGCGTATGAAGCAATAAGTGCCACATGGAGTAATGAACGCGGTCTTCTCTTCATCTTCCTTGGCCATGAATATCTGGTGGTACCCGGAGTATGCATCAAGAAATGAAAGCAACTCACATCCAGCCGTGGAGTCAACGATCTGGTCAATGCGCGGCAAGGGAAATGGATCCTTGGGACAAGCTTTATTCACATCAGTGAAGTCTATACAAAGTCTCCACTTCCCATTAGCTTTGCGCACGACAACTGGATTGGCCAGCCACGTGGGATGAAGTACACCTCTAACAAGGCCCGCTGCTTCCAACTTCTTGATCTCTTCAGCTATAAACTCTTGGCGCTCCACCGCTTGCTTCCTGACCTTCTGCTTGACGGGACGCGCATGAGCAAAAACGGCAAGCTTATGCTCAGTTACTTTCCTGGGAACGCCGGGGATGTCAGATGGTTGCCATGCAAACACATCGACATTCGCCCGCAGGAAAGCAACGAGCGCGCTTTCCTATTTAGGATCAAGCATGGCACTGATGGTGAAGGTACCACCAGTGCCGTCCTCCTTGGCGGACACCTTTTTGGTTGCAGGTGGAGCAGCCATCCCCTTCTTGCACTTGCCGGTGGAGCTCGATGGTGCGTCCTCGGCGGCAGCGCACCACTCTGAGGAGGTGCGTTTGCCGGAGTGGGCCATAGAGCTCTTGCCGGTCTTGGTCTTGTTCTCCCCCCCGAGAGCTTCAGCAGCAAGTGTTTTGGTGTCTGTCGCGGCTGCTGCATCCCGGTAGATCTTGTCGGCGCAGATAAGCGCATCCTTCTTGTCGCCGGGGACAGAGATGACGCTTATTGGCCCTGGCATCTTGAGCATGTTGTAAGCATAGTGAGAGGTTTCCATGAACTTGGCGAGCGCCGGACGGCCAAGTATCCCATTGTATGGCAATGGGATATCGGCAACATCGAAGGTGATCCTCTCAGTCCTGAAGTTTAGCTCTCCGCCAAAGGTCACTGGCAGTGTAATCTTCCCCTTCGGCTTGCTTCTCCCCGGGTTGATCCCTTGGAACGTGCCAGTTTCTTCAAGCTCGTTGTCGGGGATCTGTAGCTTTCGGATCACAGCGGAGGAGATTAGGTTCAAGCCGGCCCCGCCGTCAACCAGCATCTTGGTGACCTTGAGGTTGCGGATTGTTGGGGAAACCAACATCGGCAAGCACCCGACCGCGGTTGTGCGGTCAGGGTGGTCCTCAATGTCGAAGATGATGGGCGTGCTGGACCACTTCAGGGGTTTGCGCGATTCGACGGGTGGCTCTGCTGCATTGACTTCCCGCACCCATTGCTTGAGTTGGCGGTGGGAAGTATGCAGAGAGGCACCTCCATCGACGCACAAAACTTTTGTGGCCTTCTGGAACTCCTGTTCGCTGTTGTCTCCGTTGTCCATGTCCTCGTCCTCGTCTTCGTCTTCGTCCTTTTCGCGGCCGCGGGGAGGTTTATCTCCTTGCCGCTGCTTGGCCTTGCCGCGGCGTCCTCCCCGGCCATTGAAGGGACGCTTCTTGCCGGACTCTCCTCCACCTCCTTGGGCTTTCTCCTTGTCGCGTCGCTCGTACTCAGCTTTCTGCTGCTCGACGAGGTATTCGACCCTTTTGTAGTTCTGGAGATCGTGGCCCTTGGTACGGTGGATCTTGCAGTACTGCTTGTCGGAGCCGTCCTGCTTGTCGGCGGCTGCCACAGGGGCAGCTTCCTTGCCGGAGCTACCAGCCTGAGCTTTCTTGGCGCGAGCCTCCTTGCCGGACTGCTCGACAGCTAGTACTTCCTTGTTCTTTTTCTTCTTATTGTTCCGCCGCCGGTTTTTCCTTGCCGGGGCGGCATCCTCACTGTCCGTTCCTCCTGCTCCAACATCCTCTCCGGGGAGTCTCCTCCCCTCTTCAGCGCGTGCGCACTTGTCAGCCAGAGCGTAAAGCTCACTGACGTCTCGTATTTTGCACATCGCCATCTCCTCCCTCATCCGACGGTTACGCACGTTCTGATGGAACGCGCTAATAACCGCGGCAGGGTGGACGTCCGGGATGTTGTGCTGGACGCGGCTGAATCTTTGGATGTATTTCCGCAGGGACTCCCCTTCCTTCTGGGCCAGAATGTGAAGGTCGCTCTCCTGGCCGTGGGGCTTGTGGCCGCCCGTGAAGGCGCCGACAAACTGGTGGCACATGTCTGCCCAAGAAGAGATGGAGTTCTCCGGCAAGTGCATGAGCCAAGATCTGACATTGGGCTTGAGCACAAGAGGGAAGTAGTTTGCTAATATCTTCTCATCCCGTCCCCCGGCAGCCTGCACCGCAATGGTGTAGATGCTAAGGAACTCTGAGGGATGGGTCTTGCCGTCGTACTTCTCGGGTACGTCGGGCTTGAAGTTCTTCATGTTGGGCCACTGGACTTGCCGCAGCTCTCAAGTGAACGCAGGGCAACCTGCCGCGTACGGCAAGTCGCCTGGTTCACCGGGCGCGTGCATGTCAACAGCGGTCCCAGCGCGTTGGTCGGACTGTCGTCGCGCTTCTCTTCGACGCTCGATACGAGTCCGAGCGTCTTCTTGTCGCCTGTCGTCGAGGACTTGGCGTTGATCGCGGCGGGCTCGGGGATCCGACGACGCCGTGGAGTCGTCGTCGATGTTGATCCGACGAGTCAGCGATTTCTGCTTCCGCGGCGGGGAGTGCACGGTAGTTGCACCCCCGGCGGTCTTGTCTCCATCAGCCCGCGCCTGGCTGACGTGCCGCGGCCGTGATGTTGCCGGCTGCTGCGGTGTGTCGTTGTTGGCGAAGGCGATGAGGCTTTGTATGGTGGCCCTCCAGTCTTCGGCCTTGTCTGCTGCTGGAGGGAAATCGAGGAGCAGCTGAGCTCTGGCGAGAGCCTCTGCAGGAGTGGAGTGGAGCGGTGGCGAGCGGTGCGAGGAGCGGGATATGCTCGGACTTCTAACCGCGTTAGAAGGAGCAGGTTCTCGCCCCGGCGACCGCGCCCTGCTCGTGCCAGCGCGTTGGCCTTGAGCGTCCCGCGACCCGCCACCCTGTCCTTGGCCCAGCAAGCGGATGGCACCATGCGTACCACGCCGTCGCTGGTCCGGCACCTCTTGAGAGGGGCGCGGCGCGTGCACGGACGCCGAGGTCTTGGAGTGAGCTCGGTCGTCCGGCTTGTCCTTGGACTTGGCGGCGCCGTGAGTTTCCTCGCCGGCGTCCTTCCTTCCGCCAGCGTCTTCTCCACCAACCGTTGGTTCTGGTGGTGGTGGGATCGACGCGGACGGGCCTCCGACCTCAGAAGCCTTCTTCTTCGGCGGCATGCTGATGTAGTCGATGAGGTTGATGAAGTCGACGAAGCTGTTGAAGGTTACGCCCGCGTGAACGCCGGATCAGGTTCGCACAAACTCGACGCCCCCTACCTGGCGCGCCAAAGATGTCGGGGAAACTGATCGCCCACGGACACCTATGGGACCGGAGCCCCTTTTCGGTACGGCAAGGGAGCGGAGGGAGCACAAAGAGTGGATCGAGGCGCACACGCGAGCAGTTTACCGAGGTTCGGGTCGCACGGGGGCGTAAAACCCTACTCCTGCCTTGGTTTTGTTATCGAGTTCTTGGCTCGGGAGCAAGAAGATCTACAGTACCGGCTACACCGAGCGTGGGAGTGATCGAGCGTTCGGAACCCGCTCTACGTTGTGCATGGGCCTCCTTTTATAGGTCCAAGGGGTCACCAACAGGTGCCAACGTAGTTGAGGGTAAATGCGTAAAACTGGTGGTAGTTGTAACAGTGAATGTATAGTGATCTGTACCTAACCTAGACGGTGGGGGACAAGGGTATTGAATGCCCGTCGCCGTTGCCCCGAATAGTGTAAAAAGCGTCCGTCCGGGCGTCTCCGTTCGCAACGACGGAGGTCTTGTCATCGTGGCTCGCCACCGTGTACCCCAGGCTGCACAGCCATCTGCCACGTGCCCCTGGAAGGGCCCCAGGTCGACGCGTGGCCAGATGAGCTGGAGCGCAGGCACACAGTGCAAGCTTGCCGCGGTAAGCACCTTGCCGCGGTCGCTACCTTGCCGTGCCCGGAAGCTTGTCGCTCTCCGGGCCTGGCCGGGGCGTGTGATGCGCCACGGCAAGTTTTCTGGAATGCTGTTCTTCGGTCTTCCTGGCAAGCTCCTCTTGCCAGGGTCTTGCGCTAGAGGGGCGGTCTTGAGCCTGCAGCGGCCTTCCCGGCAAGCTCCTCTTGCCGGGGTCTTGTTTCTTAACTTGAATACTTTGTTCTTGAATAGCTCCAAAGGAACTAGGGTGGGCCTTGGCGAGCGCGTGGCAAGCCCTGCCATGGGACGCTGCTACTGCCCGTGCACAAGTCGGGATACTAAGGTACCCCTACTTTAGTACACCGACAGACCCATCCTTCTCCGTCTTCCACTAGAGCGACCGGTCCTACACCTACACCTACACCTCTGTGATGACGGTAAGTTTCCCAAGTGTTTTGCTTAATAGAGTTTTGTTGTGATGCCATGTTGTATCTACACATATCGTGCATAATGTGTGTATGTTTGAAATGCATTATATTTGTGAGATCCGACATCTAGTCGTGTGCCTTTGGTAGCCTTCCATACAGGGAAATGCCTCCTAGTGCTTCCACTGAGCCATGGTAGTTCGCTACTGCTCCGGAACACATGGATTGACCGGCATGTGTCCTTCTTTGCTCCTGTGTCTGTCCCTACGGGGAAATGTCACGCGGTGTATTACCGAAGTCCTTGTAGCTTGCTACGACTTGGTTGCACTCGCTCATGACCAACACGTGCATTGCTGGGTCATGTATGTCTGTCCCTGTATGTTTGTGCCACCTTGGTTCTATAACTAGTCATGTCGGCCCGGGTTCTCTGCCATAAGGATACTAGCGACATAATCATATACTTAGCATATTTTCCTCCAAAATGACTCAATATGTTTAACTAGCTCAAAAATGACATAATAAGCTTAATTAGCTCCAAAATGACATATTTAACCTAGGATAGCTCTAAAATGACCTATACTTAGCATTTTTTCCTCCAAAATGACTTAATATGCTTAGCTAGCTTAAAATTTACATAATAAGCTTAATTAGCTCCAAAATGACCTATTTAACCAAGGATAGCTCTAAAATGACCTATACTTAGCATTTTTTCCTCCAAAATGACTTAATATGCTTAGCTAGCTTAAAAATTACATAATTAGCTTAATTAGCTCCAAAATGACCTATTTAACCTAGGATAGCTCTAAAATGAACTATACTTAGCATTTTTTCCTCCCAAATGAGTTCATATGCTTAGCTAGCTTAAAAATGACCTATTTAACCTAGGATTGCTCTAAAATGACCTATACTTAGAATCTTTTCCTCCAAAATGACTTAATATGCTTAAGAAATGAGATAGTTTGGCTCCTAAATGACTTCACATGCTTAGCTAGCTCCAAAATGACATAATAACCTTACTTAGCTCTAAAATGACATATTTAACCTAGGTTAGCTCTAAAATGACCTATACTTAGCATTTTTCCTCCTAAATGACTCAATATGCTTAGCTAGCTCAATAGTAATTACATAATAAGCTTAATTAGCTTTAAAATGACCTATTTAACTTAGGATAGCTCTAAAATGACCTATAGTTAGCATTTTTTCCTCCAAAATGACTTAATATGCTTAGCTAGCTTAAAAATGACCTATTTAACCTAGGATAGCTCTAAAATGACCTATACTTAGTATCTTTTCCTCCAAAATGACTTAATATGCTTAGCTAACTCTAAAATGACATAATATGCTTAAGAAATGACATATTTTAGGTCCTGAATGACTTCATATGCTTAGCTAGCTTCAAAATGACATAATAACCTTACTTAGCTCCAAAATGACCTATTTAACCTAGGCTAGCTCTAAAATGACCTATACTTAGCTTTTTTTCCTCCTAAATGACTCAGTATGCTTAGCTAGCTAAAAAATGACATAATAAGCTTGATTAGCTCCAAAATGACTTATTTCACCAAGGATAGCTCTAAAATGACCTATACTTAGCAAAAAATTTCCTCCAAAAGGACTTAATATGCTTAGCTAGCTTAAAAATGACCTATTTAACCTAGGATAGCTCTAAAATGACCTATACTTAACATCGTTTCCTTCAAAATCACTTAATATGCTTAACTGGCTCTAAAATGACATAATATGCTTAAGAAATGTCATATTTTAGCTCCTAAATGACTTCATATTCTTAGCTACCTCCAAAATGACATAATGACCTTACTTAGCTCCAAAATGACCTATTTTACAGATATAAGTTGCATCATAATAATCTTCACATTTTAGTTGCACCATAATAATCTTCTTCTAGTCTTCTTCTTCTAACTTTCTTCTTTCCCATTTTACAGATTTGCTTAAGATCACGGAAGCTTGGGTTGATGGAGTGCTTGTATTTAGTTTTTGTTTTGACCTTGTGAAACTTGCTACCTATGGATGAAACTATGTAATATTGATGAAACTATGTATATGTACGGATGAAACTTGCTACTATTGGTAACATGTGTTGGATATATATATGTGTTCATGACTATTGGTAATATGTGTTGAATATGCTATATTGGTCATATAAATATATTTGTGTTTTATTTTCTGTGAAAATGAATTGATATAAGAAAAACAAAATTAAATGGGGCAATATAGACACTTTACCATCTGTTGGCAGATGGCAAAGAGCTTTGCCATCAGCTGGCAGATGGCAAAGAGCTTTGCCATCAGCTGGCTGATGGCAAAGTATGCAGCCTTTGCCATCTACTGGCAGATGGCAAAGAGCCTGCAGCCTTTGCCATCTGCTGGCAGATGGCAAAGTATGCCGTTATCCTTTTAACGGGGCTAACCCCGTTAAGAGGCTTTGCCATCTGCCAGCTGATGGCAAAGGCACAGGCTCTTTGCCATCAGCCAGCAGATGGCAAAGAAGCCTTTGCCCACTGGATTTCAGACAAACTGTTTGCCATCTGTTGGCTGATGGCAAAGTCTTTGCCATCCGTCGACCATGTCTTTGCCATCTGCTATGGCAGATGGCAAAGTGCGAGATTCCAGTATTGCATGGAGCGATTATCGAGAGAAAGCCAGGCATAAATTTTTTGAATGATCATTTCTCTTGAAAGCTCATGATTAGGGCATGAATATAACATTGACTTAAGCTTCCCCCAAGCTTGAGCGATGCTTTCTCCATCGCGAGGCCAAAAATTATAGATATAATTACGATTACGATGAACCTGATACATAGGGTAGAACTTCTGATGAAATTCCAACTTCAGACGATTATAGTTCCATGATCCAATATCATCACATAGCCTAAACCATGTCAATGCATATCCCTTCAAAGATAAAGGGAAGACCTTCTTCTTGATAACATCGTCGGGCATACCTGCAAGCTTAAATAATCCACAAACTTCATCCACATAGATTAGGTGTAAATCGGGATGCAGTGTTCCGTCTCCTGTAAAAGGATTATCAAGTAGTTTCTCTATCATACCCGAAGGAATTTCAAAGCAAACATTTTCAAATAGGTGCAGTAGGTTGAGGAGAAACTCTTTGCTCTTCTGGTCGGGGTGAAGATACCCCGAACAAGCCCCTCAAAGGATTATGAGCCATAGTAACCAGTGACAATAAATTTCAGCACACTATATAAATTTTTCCTTACCAAATTCCACTTACCAAAGGCGCTTCACTCCCCGGCAACGACGCCAGAAAAGAGTCTTGATGACCCACAAGTGTAGGGGATCTATCATAGTCCTTTCGATAAGTAAGAGTGTCGAACCCAACGAGGAGCAGAAGGAAATGATAGACAGTGTTCAGTAAGGTATTTTCTGCAAGCACTAAAATTATAGGTAACAGATAGTTTTGTGATAAGGTAATTGGTAGCAAGTAACAAAAGGTAAAAGTAAATGAGGTGCAGCAAGGTGGCCCAATCCTTTTTGTAGCAAAGGACAAGCCTGGAAAAACTCGTATATGAAAGTAAGCGCTCCTGAGGACACATGGGAATTATCGTCAAGCTAGTTTTCATCACGATCATATGATTCGCGTTCGGTACTTTGATAATTTGGTATGTGGGTGGACCGGTGCTTGGGTGATATCCTTACTTTGACAAGCCTCCCACTTATGATTAACCTCTAATGCAAGCATTCGGAACTACAAAAGAAGTATTAAGGTAAACCTAACCATAGCATGAAACATGTGGTTCCAAATCAGCCCCTTACGAAGCAATGCATAAACTAGGGTTTAAGCTTCTGTCATTCTAGCAACCCATCATCTACTTATTACTTCCCAATGTCTTCCTCTAGGCCCAAATAATGGTGAAGTGTCATGGAGTCGACGTTCACATGACACCACTAGAGGAGAGATAACATACATCTCGTCAAAATATCGAACGAAACCAAATTCACATGACAACTAATAGCAAGACTTCTCCCATGTCCTCAGGAACAAAAGTAACTACTCACAAGACATAATATTGTTCATGATCAGAGGGGTATTAATATGCATAATGGATCTGAACATATGATCTTCCACCAAATAAACCAACTAGCATCAACTACAAGGAGTAATCAACACTACTAGCAACCCACAGGTACCAATCCGAGGTTTGGGTACAAAGATTGGATACAAGAGATGAACTAGGGTTTGAGAGAAGATGGTGCTGGTGAAGATGTTGATGAAGATAGCCCTCCCCAAGATGGGAGAGTTGTTGGTGATGACAGCGGTGATGATTTCCCCCTCCCAGAGGGAAGTATCCCCGGCAGAACAGCTCTGCTGGAGCCCTAGATTGGTTTCCGCCAAGGTTCTGCCTAGAGACGGCGGCGTGTGGTCCCGAAAGCCTCCTCTTGATTTTTTTTCTAGGTAAAAACACCTCATTTAGGAGAAGATGGGCATCGGGGGGCCCACGAGGCAGGGGCGCGCCCCCACCCTCTTGGACAGCTGGTGGCGCCCCTGGTGATCTTCTTGCGCCAGATATTTTTTACATTTTCTGAAACAGTGTCCTGTGAAGTTTCAGGGCTTTTTGAGTTGTGTAGTATAGGTTTCCAGATTTTGCTTCTTTTCCAGCCGAGAATTCCAGTTGCCGACATTCTCCCTCTTCATGTAAACCTTGTGAAATAAGAGAGAAAAGGCATAAGTATTGTGACATAAAGTCTACATGTGCTAGTCTACCACTGAAAGAGGTCACACAACATACTCAACTATGCCAGAGCCCATAATGGCTTGTGGCTGCACACAGAAGTTTCTAGGCATGAAAATATCATATGATCAATTTGAGCCTGGGTGGCATACCAATAGGGTAATCACGCGGGTCCTCCGGGATCCCCTAGGACAACACTGGACCCTCCAGGTGCCTAGGCAAACCACTGGGTGCTGCAGGGTGCCCCAACCAATCCACCCAGATGTGTACTAAAGTTTCCACCTTAAGTTTCCCTTAGTTAAATATCTCTCTCACAACTTTCATGACTCACACATACCAATCCACGTGTACAAGCATGGCTAAGCAATAAGTAACAAAGCGTTTATTCCCTTGGGTTGAATCCCAAGTCATTTGGTTCGTACCTCATATACTACAAAGCATCATCACATGTAACCTGTTTTACTCATGCAAGTGTTTGAGGATAGAACTAATGCAATAAAAATTGGGTATTGGAAAGTATGATCGAAGTATCAACTTGCCTTGTAATATTGATGTAGATTCTGTGCACTCATAACTTGTGATATATCTAGTCGTCACACTCCGTTCAATCTATCGTAAGCAAACAATAGTAACCACACATAAGGAATCCCTCAAAAGATCGGAAAGAACAAAGAAAACACTTCGAAAAACTTCAAAACCGAGCAAATAACTCTTACGACATAGAACAATTTCTTAGTTGAATTTGGCCTTATCAAAAAGTTTAGGTCAATAGCTTCAATTTGCAAAAAGAATCAACTCAAACGGAGTTACGAAACTCAAGTTATGATCAAACGAATTTAAAATTCAAATCTGGTTGAATTCAAATTTCAAAATATTCAAAAACATGTTTAAGTTGTTTTACATGATAGAGGGGATCAAAACGAAGAAGTGGGCGTTGGTTTCGCTGGATTTGGACTAACGATTAAAAAGTTGTGGCTGTTCTAAGATCAGCGACTAAACTACAAAAGGAAAATAATGACGAACAGGTCCCTGGCTAAGAAAAATAGATAAACCATGCCAACGTTTACTACTGACGCTTATATAATGAAAACGTTTACTACCAACCCTAAACGAACGAATGTTCGTTAACTAAACAGAAACATTTCGAGAGAGAAAAACGAAATGATCTGGATCGTCGGATCCAGATCGGACGGAGGGGAGGCGACGGTTACCGTGGCGATCGCCGGAGGCGAGGGAGACGGCGGTGACGACTTCAGCTTCGGATAGAGTGACGGCTCCGGTCGTCGAGGAGGACAATGGAGAGGTCGGGGTGGGGTGACTCGGCGAGGCGGACGCAACAGTGGGGTCGGCGGTGCTCGGGGGCATCGGAACCGAGCGGGCGGCGCGCGGCGGCTAGGGAGGAGGAGAGAAGAGGGGGTCAGGGCGGCGGCTTAAATTGGCAGAGGGGGCGGCGATGACTTGCGCGAGGGGCAGGGGAAGAGGAGTTCGAGGAGAGTAAGGCGTCGCCCGGTGACTGCATGGTGGAGGCAGACTCCGGCTCGGCTGGGAAGATGATCCCGCCAGGTGGGTCCCACCTATCGGCGACATCGGCGATGGCGGTTCGGGCACGGGCAAACCGGTCAGGCGCGGCCCGCTAGCGGCTGGGCTGGCTGCGATGGATGAGCGGCGGCCTGGCTGGAGCAGGGCCGGCCCAGTCGGCGGAAAAAGGTTTTTTTTAACACACAGTAGAAAAAAACAATAACAAATAAAAAATATAGGCATAATATATATCAAAATTTTCAGAAATAGATTTCCTACAACTTGACATTTTTCTACAATCAAATAAAATCCTCACAAATTTCAATAAATCAAATAATGCTACTATTGCAGTAAAAATCAATAAAAATCATTTTAAAAATCCAAAATGATATCAAATTTATTTCTCCCCAATTTTCTACTGTAGGGAATCATTTTACCCTATTTCTTATAATATTTCAAAAGAACTTCCAACTCATATTTCATATAATTTGAAGAAGGAATTTTATCTTCTCTCAGGAAAATCATTGAGTTGCATAAAGTTTCTGAATTTGAAATATTTCGTGAATGAAATTCAAAATCCTTTCGAAACCCTTTTTCATTTATTAAATGGAAGAAGTCATATCATATTCTCTCTAGGGTTTTGTGATGAAATTAATTTGAATTCATGGAGAACATAAATGCAAAGTGAATTATTTGGGAAAGTCATTTTATTCCCTCTCATTTAACTTTCAAAAGTTTCAAATTTCACACAGCACATCACACAAGCAATCAAAACTATCTATTTAATATAACATTCCAAAATTTAGAATTTTGGGATGTTACAAACCTACCACACTTAAAATGAATCTCGTCCTCGAGATTCAAAGGGGCTAGCAAGAAACAGGTTGTGGTTCAGGGGTCTCCTAACAAATCCATTGATATGTATGGCCTAGTTTGCTACCGAACTTAGAATCATGGTCACGGTTCTATCAAGAAGTCATATACTCCGCCCTTATTGTTGATAGGGTCGGCCTTCTCAAATCTTCAGGGTAATTCCTTCTTTGGGCTCTCCCGGTAGTGGCATAACCTTTGCCCTTCATTCTTGTGCCCTTTAATCTTGGTAAGGTTCTTCTAAGACTGGTTCTTCTTAGTGACAGGTCTGGCGCCAATACTAAACAACTATCGATATCTCATGGTGGTCATCGAATAAATTAACTGGGTCCCTGCGGAAAACGGGTCTGGGCTTCATTCTCACCGTATATCCTACGGTTAGCAACAATTGTCTTGTTCAAGGGAAAATTGTTATATACCATTCTAAGGTTTAAACAAAGTTTTGTTATCATCGGCTCTCTACTATAGGTAAGTCACTCAGATTTACAACCCGTATAACAGAGGCGGATAATAAGAGTAAGTCGGTTTGGTGATCAATCCATTCCGCACCAAAATCATTACCTTGTATATGGTTTAGTGAATTTTGCATTCTAACACTCGGTCATCCTCACAAGCATTGCAGAATTTCTCTTGTCAACGAAGTAATTTCAGAGAAATCGATTAATTCTGCAAGCCAAACAACCATCAATCGTTTCTGCACAACCCTCGGGTTTTGCGTAAACTCCTAGGAAACGTTTACGAATCAAAATTGTAGCTCCTTCCAGGGATTTTCCTTGAGCAAGAGTGTGCTTTCTTTCTTGACAGGTCTTACGGCCTGTGGGTTATGGCTCATCTCATCACTTATAACACTTGGTCTCATCATCGGGCTGCACTGATCAGTCTTCCAACATCCAGTTTCCTTAGCATCTTAAATCCATCAAATTGTACGGTTTCCCTTTCTTCGATTTGTACAAATTAAGTTGATATTACTCAGGCTCATCCTTGGGTGGTCCATTCTAAGGTCTAACGTAACTAGCTCTTGTATTCGGGTAACAATGTTGGGTTCTACCACCCTTAAAAAGAAAAACACTAGTTCTCTTCAAATTCTTATTCTATGCATCATGATTTCACTCATCACTTACATAGTACCATCTCATAAAATCCAAAATCAATACCATGATGCTAACTATATTGATTCTCAACTTGCTACGATCTGCATCATTTTCCATGACATGCTTCAACTCAACTACTTAGCACAACTCCCCTTCTCCTTGGGACAATGTCTAACATAGTGCTCTGCTTCATCACAACAGAAACATATTACTTCTGACAAGTCTCATGGTTCCCTTGTGATTACGTAGCCTCCTTGGGTCCTCGGCTTAGGGGTCCACTTCTGAAGTTGTATATCCTTAACTCATCCTTGGAGTCACTATTGCTCCACACTCCAGCAATACACCCTCTTTAAATCCAATTGTACTTATTTCCTTCATACTTTTGGGGCTTTGGAGTGAGAATAAACTCGAACTTATTTGTGCAAACTCCACGATTTGGAGCAACATTTTCTTTTATATTGGTCCAGTGTTCACTCAAAAGGTATCGCCCTAAACAAAATGCACAGGTTCATCCGTAATTCAGTTTCTCCTCATATGAAATCTTGTATTACTTCCTGAACCACTATTTAACACTCAATTTCAAAGGTGCTTTACTACAAATGCTACCATCCACATAGTTTGGTATGGTTAAGCATTCCCTCCATCTTTATTCATTTGTCCTTGTTGAGGATGCTTCAGTCCCACTGGAATTGTGCAATGTGATTCTTGAAATCATCGATCTTTCTCTCCATCATGGTGGCCATGTGTTTCATTTCCATCATCTGCATGCACCCCATGCAGGAATCCCTGAGTGTGACGAAGCCTTGCTTCAAGTATTTCTCCAATCTGACGTATGGCCTCCATAGCAGCTTCACGAACAGAGTCCAAGAATGTTGTTCGTGGTACCCGCGAGATGAAAAAGTATTGACCCATAGTGTTTGGGCAAACTCGTTTAACACGGTGGAGGTGTACCTCCACGTACCAAAGTTCAACTCCATTTTCCATGAAGGGATAACCCTTGTAAACTTCATCTCATTCCAGGTGAATATGCTTCATCATGTCCTTCAGATTTTAGGGTAATCCTGATCGCTACTCAGGGTCATGATTGTTTCCGGGCCCTTGAGAAAAGACTCGAAAAGGGTTGTCATCTGTAGGTATAAGATAGAAGGGGTACTCAGGATAAGGTATGTATTTCCTTGGGTGAAATGTGGTTGTTTTTCCGAGAAAGGTTTGGGGTCAGCTTGTCCATGGGTCCTAGGTTTTAGTCTGGGCGAGATAGCAAGAGAGGCACTCACACTCAACCAATATCTCATAACATTTCCTTCCTAGATTCCAAAAATATATACTTTTATTGATTCACGAACTATTACAATGTTATTTCCATAACTCAACTCAACTTCGTAATAAAAGTGTATTTCACATTTAGCTACATGCTTCATTCTAATATCCAGATCTCAACAACTCTGCTCAATCTTTCCTCGAGTCTAAACATTCTCCTGCAAAATGCCCTACTTCCTTGTTGCGTAAACTAATGACATCCGATAAATCTAGGGACTTCATGGTGACTATCTTGGTTCCCTGGGTTCTTTGCTTCCTAGTTGGGCAGTTGCTAGCATAATGACCTAAATCCTTGCACCAGTAACATGTGATGTGACTTAGGTCCTTTTCCGCAGAAATTGGGTTGTTTTGGGGACACATGCTCTGTTTCTTCCTCGACTTTTTTGTTCCTATCAATTCTTCTATCTTTTGTGGGTCAAACTCTACTTCTTCTGTCGGGAAGACTCCCAGATACCCTGATTTTATCTTGGCTTTCCTTCGTGCAATACTGTGAAAGATGTCCTTTTTCCCCACATGAGTAGCAATCATATCACACCCTGATTTTCATGCCACATTGCTTAAGCTGATAATCATGCTAAAATATGGTTTAACAATAACTTTTGAGTGTTTTTGACCTTGCTTGATTGGTTTTCTATTTGTTGTTGCTACTGCTCTAAAAATCAAATAAATCCTCCAACTCTTATACTTCATCTCCTTGATCCAAAACCATTTCCCAATGATCATGCCATGTGTATAGACAAGTATAGTATTTTCTTACAAAAATATTTTGGCCAAATAGTATTTTCTAAAATTAGTTGTCCAAAAACCCCTGAATTGAGGTTTGTACTGCAAGTACCTTATTTGGGGTGTGAAAAATCTTTCAAAAGGTTTATTTGAATCCTATTAGGTATAGGACTCCCATAAACCACAAAATTATATTTTTGAAAGTTATTTTTATATTTTATTTAAAGGATTTTTCTTAAGGCCAGAAATGGTCTTGAATAGGGAAAAATTATTTCACTGTTTCAAAAATATTTGCCAAAATTCAGGGAAACTCATAGGACATATATTGTCCATATATAAGAGTTTCAACACATGGTCATGTTCAAAATATTGGACAAATCCTTCCAAAACCCTTTCTGGATATTTCAAGCTTTTGAAATATTTACAAAGGAAATATACCCTAAAATTTCCACGGAAATTCTATCATGTCAAATATGACATATTTGATGATCTTACAAAGCCTCATGCCTTGAAGATCAAGGAAACATCATCTAATCCCCTCAAAACCATTTCTGCCCATTTTGGAATTTGAACAACTCTACATTGCCAACTTTTTACTTGGGGCCTCAAATTTTGTGGACATGCTCACAACCCCAAATGATGACACTACACAAAGTGGTGCATCAAGGAGAGATGATTTTCTTAACTTAATCTTGGAAAATCCATTTCTGTTGATTTCTAGGGTTCACCAAAGTTACATTGGCAACTTTGCCCAAATGAGCTCAAATTTGGTGGAAGGGCCTAAATCTATGTGCCATTTCATCATGTTAAGTCCGATGTCAATTGGAAGTCATTTGCTTGCCCAAAACTACATCAAACACCTTCTGCCATTTTACCAAAACCATTGTTTTGCCCCCTTTTAGTATTCTACTTGAGCTCAACTTTTTACCATAGCTACTCCTAGTCACCCTCTACCTTCAGGAACTCCTTCCCCTCATCAGATCAATGATTGAGGGGGGGGGGGGTAAAACCTCACTTTACCCCTCTGGACAGCACCATTCACCCTCTCTCTCAACCCCTCCTTCCCTCGAGAGGATTCCTAGAGCATCCAATGCATCTTCCCCATTATTTACACCTGCCTAAAGCTAGTAGACAAGCTTGGGCACGCCCAACTGCAAATGGCATGCCCTGGCATGCCAAAACGGCGCTCTGGAGCGCGCTACAGTGCTCTGGCGCACTGTAGCCGCCCCCCATCCCGATGCCCCGACCGCCCTGGCTGTTCCCCGCACGCCAGCAGGACCACCTAGACGTTCGAGACACGCCTGGCTGGTCGGCCCCTTCTCTTTCTTCCTCCTCATACCTCCTCTCGCACGCGCGCTGGCCGCCCGAGCACTATAGTGGGTAACCTCACACGCGTGCTACCCTGACGCTCCCTCGCTCCTTCTCTCCCTTCCCCTCGACCTGGACCAACCCCACAAGCGCCCCAGACACACTGCGGAAGCTCCCGTGACCCGTGGCGACGGCAACAAGCTCGCCGGCGCACGAGCCCTCGGTGGACCATCCCCCGCCCATTTAAAGGCCACCCCCGAGCCACTCTCTGCTCCTTTGGCCCTATCTCTCTCCCATACGCTCCACCAGACCAACTCCCCCTCTCCCCGTGCCCTCCAGCCACCTCTATGGTCGGAGCTGTGCAGCCGGTTAAATTCTTGCGCCTCGACCTCTCTCTCTTCCCCATGAGCACTCCCGCACCCTCTCCTCACCACCGCCAACTCACCTCATGCTCCATCCCCTCCTCCTCGTGCCTTCCTCGCCATGCCGAACACCGCCATCACCGCCGTTCGCTGCGGCCGATGCGCTGGTCGCGTCCGACCACCCCAGCGGTCGTGGCGCACCTCTCTGGATGCGGCGTGGCCCCGTGAACCCGCCGGTGTGCTGGGCATAGACGGAGGTAGCCGGGGCAGCCGGGGGGAAACGCCGGAGCCGCTCGGCCTCGCCTCCCCTGCCTCTGCTCTGTTCGAGCGGGAGGTAGGCGACGACCTGAGTACTGGGCCCCGCGCGTCAGTGAACCAACAGGAGGGGCCCGCATGTTTAATTGGAGACGGCGTCAGGCGAGCCCGTCTCTCCCGCACGAAGGCGCACTTGCGGAAAGCCGCTTTCGACGTCGCCCGAGCGCCGCGAGGCTGAGCCTCTGGGCCGCCCAGTGGCTATCCTGCGCCCTGTGCATGCCTTAGGTAAATCCTAAACCTCTTTCCTTTTTCTTTTACTAGACAACTTCAAAAATCTCCCAAATATTCAAATAGTGTCCAAACTTGATGATTCAAATTTCTTCTGGCTCCATAAATCATGCTCTATCACATGGTGCCATTTGCACATTTTTGCAGAAACATTCTATTCACAAATATTATCAAAATGTCATTTTTTATTCCTGTGATAAACTTTAGAAAATCACAGGGAGCTCAAATTTGATCCAAATGCAATGGTTCAAATCCCAAGATGCTTCTAAGTTCATTACTTAGTTTATGAACATTTTTGTTAATACTTTCCATACCCCACCAAATAATGAGACATTTCTTCATATTTATCAACTTTGCAAAATCCTAGGAAATTCATTTGAACTCCAAATCCAATGAAACCAACTCCTAGATGCTTCTAAAATCATGATTTGTTAAATGGGTGCCTTTGCTCACTTTTCAAAAATATATTTCTTTACACTTCTTGCAAATCCATAAATCCCCTCATTGCCTCATATTGAAATGTTCCAAACCATCCATTGATCATACTCCGATGAAACCACCTTGGTTATTTTTCATATGACCAGAGGCATCCTAGAAAAGTCCAACTCCTATTTTTAGAGCACTTTTATTTTTGCTTGTTGTGTTGCTTATTATGATTGTTTCCATCGTTAGTTGACGAAATAAACGGAGTACTCGGAGATGGACCAGAAGGCTTGAAGACTCGGAAGGACAAGGCAAGCAGCCCTTTGACCATGTTCGAGAAACCTTTTTATGCATGTCTCATAATACTTTATTATCAATGCATCGGAGTCATGTAGAGGTGGTGACCACTTTGGTTGGTAACTTTGTTACTTTACAATTGAAACTTACATCAAGCATGACCCTTCCTTCTTATGAGGGTTATGCCGGTGGGAGTAGATAGATGTATGCTATAGTAGTTGGCTACGCAAATGGGTTAGGGTTATGCATTGAAAGAAACAAGTGTGGTTTGACATACTTGCAAATAACCCAGTGGTGCCACTAATGCCCTTGGGAGATGATGAGGAACTAGGGCACTACTTGGTGGAGAAGTAGTGTACCGAGGCTTGATGAAAGTGTTGTTTACAGAGATGTATTAGATTTATGTGTGATTACCGTCCCAACCAAACATGTGCAACCACTCTACCCTTATATGGTAAAGGGCATTGTTGATTACCTAGGTCGATACTAGCATGGTGCCCGCATTACTAGTGACGGGGGTGACATGAGGTCACTCTCGGGACGGGGTCGTGCTTGGATAGGCGGCCATGACTGTTTTCACAGGGCACCGAACACACCGTTGGTACCCCGTGTCAGTGGTATGTGATGAACATGGGAGCAAGGCTCCACAATTTTTAAGATGTGAAATGTTGGGCACGGGGCTTTTACCAATCGAGTGGACTCTGTGTTAGTGTCGTCTAGGGAAAGATAGTGATCGGGTGCTTACCCCGGGTACTTGAGGTACCACGGGTCGTGGATGACATGGAAGTTCCCCGGATCTAGTGGGTAAAGTGTGCAACCTCTACAGAGTGTCAAACTATTCGAATAGCCGTGTCCATGGTCAAGGACAGTTGGGTGGTGCTGCTTAGACTATGTCCATAAGTTTCTGGAAAACAACACGGTTTGGTAAATCTGTTGATGTGATTGTGAGAAAGTCACGATGAGCGTGAGCAAGAGTTTTTCATGACTCTTTCTCGATATTGATGTCTGAAACCTCCTGATACTTGTTGCAGACGCATGCATGCCCTGGTTATATGTTGATCATACTTGCATATGGAAAACTAGCTTTCCGCAAAACTGCCAATTTAGCAGTAGAGCCTTGCATAATTATTATGTCATCACACTTGGGTTGCTTGCGAGTACATTCAAAGTACTCATTGGCTTGCCACTGGTTATTTTATTGGCCAGGCAGGAGAGAACATGATATGATGAAGATTTCTTGGTGACGAGCATGCGAGCTAGGACGCTTCCCAGTCAAAATGCCTGTAGGGTTAAGGCAGATGGCATGGGTCCAAGTTGTTATTGAAGATTTCCACTGCGATGTTTTACATTCAAGACTTGACCTTAAAGGTCACAATTTGTGTAATATGGTATGTATGGATGTAAGACTATTGTTATTCAGCTTCTGTGTGTTCAGTGAGCATTGATCTCTACGATCACTATACACGTGCATTCGGAGATCACAACTTTCATGAATCACACATACCAATCCACGTGTACAAGCATGGCTAAGCAATAAGTAACAAGGCGTATATTCCCTTGGGTTGAATCTCAAGTCATTGGGTTCCTACCTCATATACTACAAAGCATCATCACATGTAACATGTCCTACTCATGCAAGTTTTTGAGGATAGAACTGATGCAATAAAAACTGGATATTGGAAAGTATGATCAAAGTATGAACTTGCCTTGTACTGTTGATGTAGATTCTTCGCACTCATAACTCGTGATAGATCTACTCATCACACTCTGTCCAATCTATCGTAAGAAAACAATAGTAACCACACATAAGCAATCACTCACAAGATCGGAAAGAACGAAGAAAACACTTCAAAAAACTTCAAAACCAAGCAAATAACTCTTGCGACATAGAACAATTTCTAACAGTACCAAAATTAGGTGAATTTGGCCTTATCAGAAATTTTAGGTCAAGTGCTTCGATTTGGAAAAATAATCAACTCAAACGGAGTTACGAAACTCAAGTTATGATCAAACGAAGTTCAAATTCAAATCTGGTGGAATTCAAATTTTAAAATTTTCAAAAACATGTTTAAGTTGTTTTACTGGATAGAGGGGATCAAACCGAAGAAGTGGGCGTTGGTTTCATTGCATTTGGACTAACGAGTAAAAATTTGTGGCTGTTCTAATATTAGGGACTAAAATGCAAAAGAAAAATAATTACGAACAGGTCCCTCGCTACGATAAACAAATCAAACAGGCGAACATTCACTACCGAGGCTTATATAATGAAAATGTTCAGTACCAACCCTAAACGAACGAATGTCGTTAACTAAATAGAAACGTTTCAAGAGAAAAAGAATGAAACGATCTGGATCGTCGGATCTAGATCAGATGGAGGGGAGGCGACGGTTACCACGGAGATCGCCGGAGCCGAGGGAGACGGTTGCAACAGCTTCGGCCTCGGACGGAGCGGCGGCTCGGGTCATCGAGGAGGACAATGGAGAGGTCGGGGAGGGGCGGCTTGGCGAGGCGGACGCATGGGTGGGGACGGCGGTGCTCGGGGGCGTCGGAACCGAGCGGGCGGCTAGGGAGGAGGATAGAAGAGGGGGTTGGGCGGTGGCTTAAATAGGCAGAGGGGGGCGGCGATGACTTGCGCAAGGTGCAGGGGAAGAGGAGTTCGGGGCGAGTACGGCGTCGGCCGACGACTGCGTGGTGGAGGTGGACTCCGGCTCGGCGGGGAAGACGATCCTGACAGGTGGGTCCCACCTATCGGCGACAGTGGTTCGGGCGCGGGCGAACGGGTCGGGCGCGGCCCGCTAGCGTCTGGGCTGGCTGCGCTGGCTGAGCGGCGGCCTCGCTAGAGCTGGGCCGGCCCAGTCGGCGGATTTTTTTTTAAACATACACTAGAGAAAAACAATAACAAATAAAATAAAATAAATAATATAGGCATAATATTTATCAAAATTTTCAGAAAAAGATTTCCTACAACTTGAACATTTTTCTACAGTCAAATAAAATCCTCACAAATTTAAATAAATCAAATAGTGCTACTGTTACAATAAAAATCAATAAAAATCATTTTTAAAAAGCCAAAATGATTTCAAATTTATTTCTCCCCAATTTTCTACTGTAGGGAATCATTTTACCCTATTTTCCATATATTTTATTTTTGGAGAAAAAACAATTTGAATAAAGCCCAATAACTCAAATTTTGAAAATGAGTTTCAGAATATTTGAAAAGAACTTCCAACTCATAATTCTTATAATTTGAAGAAGTCATTTTATCTTCTCTCGAGAAAATCATTGAGTTGCATAAAGTTTCTGAATTTTAAATATTTCGAAAATGAAATTCAAAATCCTTTCAAAACCCTTTTTCATTTATTAAATGGAAGAAGTCATATCATCTTCTCTCTAGGGTTTTGTGATGAAATGAATTTGAATTCATGGAGAACATAAATGCAAAGTGAAAGTTTTGGGAAAGTCATTTTATTCCCTCTCATTAAACTTTCAAAAGTTTCAAATTTCACTCAATTTCACAAGCACATCACACAAGCAATCAAAACCATCTATTTAATATAACATTCCAACATTTAGAATTTTGGGATGTTACAACAGGGGGCTGATCTCCTGATTCCTGAGCCGCACTGGGCTCTAGAACAATGTTCGGCGGGACCCCGGATTGCTTGGGCCCCCCGTATTCAATCACCATGGGGATCGCTCCTCCTTGGTCGATATCGGTCAACGGATTGACCTCGGGCGCCCTTTCATCCGCCCCACTCCCACCTATTGGAAAAGGGGGAGTTCGTAGAGAGGATACCTCGGTATCCCCCACAATGGGCAATGAGCCCCGTAGAGGCGCATCACTCTCCGTGTCTCCGTACGGTAGCGAATTCCCCGAGGATAGTGAAGCCGTAGGGATGTCATCCGGAGGACAATATAAAGGCAGAATAAATATTATATGATGAAAAGGAAAATTATTCGAACATAAGCAGTTTAAATACTTACCATTCGGCCAGGGGCTTAATCCTGGACTAAACCCGATAGCTTTGTTCAAACCTTGAGTCTGAACTATCAGGAAGATTTAGCTTCTTCCTGGGCACGATCTTACCTGCATCAGTAGGGGCCGCTCTCTTCCTCCCCTTTGCCAGGACGAGGGAGTCATCTTCTTCCTCTTCTTCCTCCTCTTCTTCTTTGGGAGAGAGGTGGGAGCTAGTTTCCTCAGACCTTGTGTACGCGGGACCTATAGGGCGGGGGTTGCTCTTGAACTCCTTGCCCTTCTTCTTGGCCTTCTTCTCCGGCGCCTTGTACGGCGCCGAGACCAACATAGCCATCAGCCGAGGTGTCTCCCGGTATTCTGGCAAGGGAGCCGGACACTTAATCCGCTCTGCCATTTTCATCCAGGCTTGGATAGAACGAAAAACTCTAACTCCTGTTATAATTGAAGCACGAACGGAGTATATATTCAGCAGAACTTTTAATTACCTCTGATGCAGTGAGCACGGTACTGAAGCCCCTGTCCTCAGTCTCCGCCGACCAACCCTTCTGGACCTTGAAGAGATGCTTCCACATGTCTTCGTGCGTAGTGCCGAAGAGATGCATCAATGGCCGGGACCCTTCCGGATTGAACTCCCATAGATAGGAGTCCCGACGTTGGTAGGGAAGGACGGGATGGACGAGCATTACCCAAATCACATTAGTGAGTTGTGTACCCTTGGTAATCATGCCAGAGATGTGACTTTGTAGCACCAACACCTCCGCCTGAGATCCTCAATCCATAATCTTGTCGGTCCAAGAGGTTAGCCTCTCCAGGGGTCCAGATCTAAATGTGGGCGCTGCTGGCCACTTGGTGTCGCGGGGCTGAGTGATGTAAAACCACTCCTGCTGCTAGACCTTGTTCGTCACCACAAATGCCCCCTTTGGCCAGGTGGCGTTGGGGAGTTTGCTTACCATGGCACCTCCGCACTCCGTGTGCTGCCCGTCGACCACCTTCGACTTCAATTGAAGGTTTTGAACCATAGGCCGAAGTGTGGGGGGACACGAAGGAACACCTCACATACCACTATAAAAGCGGATATGTGGAGAACTGAATCCGGGGCTAGATCATAGAAATCTAGCCCATAGAAAAACAAGAGGCCTCGTACAAAGGAATGAAGAGGAAATCCGAGCCCCTGAATAAAGTGCAAGAGGAAGAAAACCCTCTCACCGCCTTAGGAACAAGAATTACTTGGTCCTTTTCGGGGACTCGGTGCGCCACATCATCGGCGAGGTAGCCCGCGCTCCGGAGGCTCTTCATGGTCTTCTCCGTGACCGTGGATGCCTCCCACTTGCCTTTAAAACCAGAACCAGCCATTGCTGGGAAGGCAGCGGTGGTGGAGGAGTTTGAGAATTGAGGGTGCAAGAGATGTGGGCACTTGTGCTGGGGAGCTTGGAGAACTAGGGCTTGAGGAGAGTGTCGGGTTAAAGGGACATATTTGAGTCCTTTTATAAGCATTTAATGCTAAAGGCCCCCTCACTCCAGCCATAAACCTCACCGGTTCCCAACGAGGTCGTGCGTAAGGCGCGGTTAAGATGCTCACGTCACATTAATAAGGATCCCGTAATAAGCGGGCACGATCTCTGTTTTGACAACACGTGCCAGTGGGGTTATACCTGAAACACGAAACTGGAGCCAAGAAAATGGTTCGATATATTAAAGGGACAGATGTGACGCTTCGCTGAAAAGTTGTCATTGAAAACACAATATCTGTTTTTTCGATACGTTGCCTTCGAGGCTAAGGGTTGTACTAACCATGCAGAGCCGGACATAGTACCTTTTCGTAGGGAATATTGCTTCAGTATGTTCGGGAGGAGGAACCCGCCTTGCAATGCCAAAGACAGTACGCGAGCCGAACTCATCTTCATCGAAGACTGGTTTAGGGGCTACCGAGGGAGTCCTGGATTAAGTGGTCCTCGGGTGGCTGGATCACTCGTTATGGGCCGGAATGATGGGCCGTGAAGATTATTAATGAAGATTATCTCATGTATCCAGATAGGACTCCCATATGTGTAAAAATAACAAGTTTAGAGTCCGGGTGTAATACTTTCCTTCCTCTGCAACGTGATCATGTACAAACCCTAGGTCCCTCCGGTGCATATATAAACCAAAGGGTTTAGTCCGTTGAGACAGAAGAATCATAGCAATCACATAGGCTAGAATTTTAGGCTTTAGCAATTACAATCTCGAGGTAGATCAACTTTTGTAACCCATATTCAACAAGATCAATCAAGCAGGAAGTAGGGTATTACCTCGATCGAGAGGTCCCGAACCTGGGTAAGCATCGTGTCCCCAGTCTCCTGTTACCATCGATCCTCAGGAGCATAGTTCGGGACCCCCTACCCAAGATCTGACAGTTTTGGCACTGACACTGCTATTGGATATACTCTTGATGATTTAAAGGGCATTAGTCCCACTCTATGTCAGCATAAGATTAATATGGAACCTGATGCTAAACCCATTGTTGATCATCAATGATGGTTGAATCTGAAGATGAAAGAAGTGGTAAGAACGGAAATATTAAAACTTCTGGAAGAAGGTATAATCTATCATATAGCTGATAGTAGATGGGTTAGTCCCGTGCATTGTGTTCCTAAGAAAGGAGGTATTACTGTTGTTCCTAATGATAATAATGAACTTATTCCACAAAGAATTGTTACAGGCTATACAATGGTAATCGATTTTAGGAAATTAAATAAAGCAACTAGAAAAGATCATTACCCTCTACCTTTTATTGATCAAATTCTAGAAAGGTTATGAAAGCACACACACTTTCGCTTCCTTGATGGATACTCTGGTTTTTCACAAATACCTGTCTCTCAACCTGATCAAGAAAAGACTACTTTTACTTGTCCCTCTGGAACTTATGCTTATAGACGTATGCCTTCCGGTTTATGCAATGCACCTGCTACCTTTCAAAGATGCAATATTCTCTGACTTCTGTGAAAAGAGTGTAGAGGTTTTTATGGATGATTTCTCTGTCTATGGGAAGCCTTTTGATGATTGTTTAAGCAATCTTGATTGAGTTTTGCAGACATGTGAACAAACGAGTCTTGTCTTGAATTCGGAGAAATGCCACTTTATGGTTAATGAAGGTATTGTCTTGGGCCATAAGATTTCTGAAAAAGTTATTGAAGTGGAGAAAGCTAAGGTTGATGCAATTGAGAAAATGCCATGTCCTAAGGATATCAAACGTATTCGTAGTTTCTTAGGTCATGCGGGGTTCTATAGGAGATTTATCAAAGACTTCTCTAAAAATTTTAAGCCTCTCACTAACCTTTTACAATAGGATGTTCCTTTTGTTTTTGACGATGATTGGTTTGAAGCCTTTGAAACACTTAAGAAAGCCTTAATTTCTGCACCTATAGTTCAACCACCTGATTGGAACTTACCTTCTGAAATTATGGGTGATGATAGCGATTATGCTGTTGGTGTTGTTCTAGGACAAAGAATTGATAAAGAACTAAATGTTATTCGTTATGCTAGTAAAACTCTAGACAGTGCTCAAAAGAATTATGCTACCACTGAAAAGGAATTCTTAACAGTTGTGTTTGCTTGTGATTAATTTAGACCTTACATTGATGATTCAAAAGTAACTATTCACACTGATCATGCTGCTATCAAATATGTTATGGAAAAGAAAGATGCTAAACCTAGACTTATTCAGTGGGTTCTCTTGCTACAGGAATTTGATTTGCATATCATTGATATGAAAGGCGTTGAGAGCCCCGTAGCTGAGAACTTGTCTAGACTTGAAAATGTGCTTGATGACCCACTACCTATTGATGATAGTTTTCCTGATGACAGCTACCTGTAATAAGTATTACTAATAATACTCCTTGGTATCCTGATGTGACGCCCGAGACCGACGTCCCAGAAGGTTCCAAAAGATTCCAGATGTTCTGGGTTGCCCGTGTGTTTCTTTTGTGCTTGTGTTTTTATTTTTTTCATTGCATCATGTCATCATGCCATCATGTCTTTTTAATTTTGCATCTCAACTTAATAAATCGTGTGGACCTTCGGTCCATTTAAATCGAGGGAAGGTGACTTCTCTTTATAACATATAAAAGCCTCTCAATACTAGGGAGCTATATTTTAAATATTCCATTTGTTGGAATTACCCCAACACACTTGCAAATTCCCCATGTCTTTTTCACTTCGAGCTTCTCCTTCAAAACCTTGCCGATAATTCTTTCCGTTGTTTCGAGGCTCCTCCAAAATCTAGACTCTTTTTGTACTCCTTGAGGCAAGCTCTTTATTTTTAGTTTGCACTTCCTTTTTGTTGGAACTATTTTTGTGGGGTTGGTAATATCCCGTAAAGCCTTATAAAAATGTTCCATATTTTATTTTCTGTTCTGGCCTCTGTTCTTAATTTCTTTTGCACTCTCTCTATTTTTATTTCTGTTAAAGAAATAGAAAGAAAACTCCTCCAGGCCGCACCTCTTCTCCTCCTTCTCCTCCCAGGCCGCAGCCCGGCTCGCCTCCCACTTCTGGCCCAGTGGCCCGTTTTCCCCCTAACCCTAGCCCGACACTCCCTCTCTCGATTCCCCTGTGCATCGCCGCCGCACCCTCTCGTCCCTCACCCGCTCGCTCTCTCCCCTTTTCCCCTCGTCACCCGAGCCTCCCTCATCTCCCTCGACCTCCCTCGCCCGCCTCCATGCTCCCTCGCCTCCAGCGCCGGACAGGCAGCAGGGCCGCCTCCCTTCCCTCCTCTTCTGGGCACGAGCGACGCCCGTAGCGCCCCGGCCTTCCCTCCGTCGGAGCTCCGTCCTCCTTCCCGCTGGATCCCGCGCCTCCCGTCGCCATGGCCGCGCCGTCTCGCGCGCGCCCGCCAGGAAGCCGCCTCCCTGGCCTCCTTCTCCACCAGGCGCAGCGGCCCCGGCCCCTCGACGTCCTTCCTCCGGCGCCCTCGAGCTGCCCTCCCGTCGGCCGGCGAGCAGCCGCTGCCCGGCCTCTCTTCTTCAGCCCCGCGCCAGGGCGCCCGTCCAGCGCGCGCAGGCCGCTGCTTCTCCTCGAAGCCGCGACCCCGGCGCCCTTCCTCTGGCCTCTGCCTCGCCGCGCCCTGCGTTCAGCGCCTGGCGCCCGCCAGTCGATCCGGTCGGCCACATGCAGCCGGCTCCGCCCAGCTTCGTCCGCAAGCTCCTTCCAGCGTCCCGAGCAGCCTCCTTACCGTGACCGTGCCGTGGTGGTGTTTTTTTTGTGTTGCTGTTTTTTTTGTTTTTTTCGATGTGAAGACCGCAGCCGCAAGTCCGAAGATCCGTGAACATCTACAAAACACCCCGTGTACGACTACCGACGCCCGGAAAACGACCAAGTTCCACTACTTCCCACGACGACCACGTGTACAACTACGATATCGAGACCACAACCTTTTGTCAAGTACCCCGACGACCGAACGAGACGATGACAAGTACCTCTACGGATCATGTACAACTACCGTCGCTCGATGACCGCGAGTACCACTACCGTTGCCCGAGTACAACTACCGCTACGAGAACGACTACCTTCGGTGAAGAAATGAGAACGACTACTTCCTCTACTTCCACTCCTTCCTCTACGATCTCGAACCGTCCCGAAACGAGGATTTCGAAGGTATAACCCGAGACGACCCCGTGGATGAAAGCTTGTGCTTGTTGTTGTGTTGTATGAAATGTTTCCTTGTGTGCATCGTGCCGTTTCACCTTTTTGTCGTGTTCCTCGGTTGCCTCGTCACCGACTCGTGGGAACCCGGCAACGGGATCGCCCACCTTCTTCTCGTTTGACTCACCCACGCCATCTACCTTTTGCACCGGTCTCTCAACGAGAAACCGGAACCGAGATGTTGCCATGCTTCATTTTCGGATCGTTGCCGTGGCACCTTTTCCTTTCACCACGGTGACAATACTTCTTATCTCTCTTGTCAACTTTTAATAAAATTGCATAAACTTGATCATGTCATCCGCATCATGTTAACAACACTAATTGCTTAATTGTTGTTTGCTTATAATTATTAAACATGCTCATGGGGATTTCCGGATATGTTGTTGTTATTCTTCGGCCTCATTTAAATTGCCTTATTAGTGTAGTTTCTTTATGCCTCACCTCTTGCCATGTTAACCAACATTAAATCTTGTCTTGTAAATAATGAGAGTCAACTAAATAATTAAATGTGGTGTTTCGTCAATATGCAACCCGTTGCATATTGATCTCCACTTAACTTGTAGTTTTGTTTGTGCACTTTGCCATGCCTTGCATATTTAAACCGGACATGCATCATAATTGTTTGTGCATCGTATGCCATGTTTAAGCTTGTGTGTTTACCGTGTTGTTCTTTCTTTCCGGTTTGCTTCTCTTGACAGCTTCGGTTTCGTTCCGGAGTTGTGAGGATCCGCTCGACTGTTGCTTCGTCTTCTTCTTGGATCCGTTCTTCTCCCTTGTGGAATCCCAGGCAAGATGACCGAACCCGGATACCAGTACTATCTTTGCCTATTGCTAGTAGTCTCGATCTTTAGTTTTGCCTCGATGCCCATGTCTTCTTGTCAGCCTCCTACTTGTAACCAATTGCCATGTTTAACCAACCTACCTATGCAAACCGTTGCTTGGCCAAGTACGCTTCGCTCATCCCCTCTTATAGCATTGTTAGTTGCAGGTGAAGATTAAATATGCTTGCTTCATGTTGCAGTTTGGTTGGGTTATATCACACTATATAAATGCTTAAAATGAAATCATCTATATACTGGCAGGGTGGAAGGCTAAGCCTTTTGCTTGGTGTTTTGTTCCACTCATGCCGTTAGGAACCGTATAAACCGGTGTTATGTTCCTTGATTATGCGTTCCTAACACGGTTGGGGTGTATGGGACCCCCTTGATAAACCGCTAAGTGCTAAGTCTTTTCCAGCAAGTCCCAGCATTTTGGTACTATTTTCCTCATAATAACAACTTAATTAATTAATTAAATTTGCATAGGGGGTCGCTCCCTCGAGGATTCCTAATTCTACATAGCAGGGGGGGCCAGTGCCGATGGTGTTGGTCCCAAACGGGGGTTCTACGGGAACCACCACGGGGAAACTCGAGGATTGGGTCATGTAGAATCGCCCATCCGGTCGTGGCCTGAGATGAGATACGCGCGGCTACTATCAGGGTGTCGGCACGCCGGGAGGATTTGCTGGATTAGCCTTACCTTAGTTCGGTTTAACTTGAGCACGGGATTCCGAGAATACTCGGGTCTTCCCACCTATGGAGTTGCGACTTCGCGGATCGTGGGCTTGTGATGGGCCAAGTTGGAACACCCCTGCAGGGTTTGAACTTTCGAAAGCCGTGCCCGCGGTTATGTGGCAGATGGGAGCTTGTTAATATCCGGTTGTAGATAACTTGACACAATGTTTCTAATACACTACCATTGTGTGTACCGTGACTGTCAATTTCCGAATAGGGATTCGGGAGTTGAACACGGTGGGGTTATGTTTGACCGGCTTTAGCTAGGATCACTTCGTGATCATCTCTCGACCGAGGCACTTCTCTTCTCGCTCTCTTATACGTAAGTTAGTGCTAGTTGCTGCTGCAGACTCTTGTTTTTATCCTTCACCTCATATTCTTTTCTTCAGCCTTGTCCACACCCAAGGCTTAAATAGTCTTGTTACCCGGGAACGGGATTGCTGAGTCCTCTGTGGCTCACAGTTACTTCACCACACCAGATGCAGGTTCAGTCGAGTTTGATGCAGGAGTTGGATCAGTTCTTCACCGGGAGCTCAATGAAGAGTGTGGCCGTTTGCTTGTGACGTTTCGATGTTCAGTAGTGGTTTCTACTAGGATTCGATCCTGACCTGTGGCTTTTGTTGTTTTGGTATCTTTCTTTTGGATCTTACCCTTAGATGGGTTGTGATGTTCTGAATGATGACTGCTTATGTAATGTATTGCGTGAAGAGGCGAGTGTAAGCCAACTATCTCCTTTTGCATTTTAATCCCTCTTTTACATGAGTTGTGCAAAGATACCAAACTTGAGATCATTCTAGGATGGACTTATGCCTTTAAGTCGTGCCTCGACACGTAGGAGGTATAGTTCCATCCTGGGCATTACAAGTTGGTATCAGAGCCTTCTCCGACCTAGAAGCCCCCACTGTTTGATCGAATCGTTGACGGTTGAGTCTAGGCACACACTGAAAAATGTTTTGAGTCTTATATATATCGGAGAGTAGGATTTCTGTTTGCTCCTCTTCTCTTTTCATTCTGGTGAGGACTGCTGACGTCTACTCTTGACTCTTCTACTTTCGAAAATTGCACCAAATTTTTTTAGGATCCCGCGAGTATTCTGGGATTGTTTCGATGTTCTTGTGACAAGGATATTGTTCTCGATGCCTCCTGTTACCGAGGAGTTGAGCTTCGGGGTATCATTGACACAAGCATATCGCGGCAGTACTAAATACTTAAGACGGCCGACATCGAAAATCTCTCCTATACGGCCAGTGGCAAGATAACCCCGACATCACCCAGTACTGGGGAGGTAGTTCGAGAGTATTTCCCTAGCTTGTTATAGTGGATGCTTTTCGAAGGTCCGAGGTAAACAGTTTCCGAGAAAGACTGGTTATGTGTTGAAGGATGGATACACCTGGATGTAGGTTTAGAGTTGATTGCGCGGTGCTTCCCGTGTATCCCCAACACCTGATTGCATAACTGGAAACTTTCGGAAATCTATAGGTGGGTTCATCTAGTAGTTCTAGGCATTCTTCCAACGGATGCACGATATGAAGTTCGGGGTTCTACATTGAGTGAAGTGGTTTTATGGACTTGTTCTGATCGGGAGTTGCATCTTAAAGGGTCCTTGGCTATGCTGATCCGGGGATTGCAAAACCCTTTTGTAACACGTTCCATGAGCTTTCAGCACGAAGATGTCGAACGAAACTTCTATCTTGTATTTGTTCTATCTGATCCTTGTTCCTTTTTATTTATCTTTTTTCTTCTTCCAAGTGGCTTCTCGTCAAGTTGATGTACCTGCGGAATTCATTCGTTCAATTCTCTGTTCGGATGATGTTGTGAAGATTAGGCTGTTGAATATCTATCCTTGTTCTTATTTTGATTCTGGTATTCGAGTTGCTTCGATGTCAAATGTTGATTCCATACCTTTCCTAATCGGTATTCTCATATTTCTATGGGAGTGCTACTCCTTCTTGATCATCGAGATTTTCATGCTAATTCTTTTTCAACCAGTGTCCTTTTTGTTCATCTCAAGTTGTCTTTGTTTTACCCACCCTCCCACCCTTTTCTTTATGGAGCTGGATTTCTCAGATGAAGTATCCTTTTTATTCATGTGATATTTTGTCATTCTTTTCCATCAATGTTCTGATCCGACGAATTTCCGTGAAGATGCTCAAGAGCTTCTAGTTCATCATTCTTTTGTTCTCAATTCTGCCGGTGGATGTAATTCAAGATTCGGTGTTGATCTTATCCTTTTCCTCTTTTCACAATGCTTTCTTATTCCGTTGTCCCAATTAATCATTCTCCTCTTGTTATTCTTATCCGGAGTGCTGAAGATTCATAATTCCATTCTTATTCCGTTCAAACTATTTTGAGATTGATATCTCATCCAAGCCTTTTAATTCAACCGGTGCAATATCTCTTAAGCAATCTTTTCAACGGTGATTTCTTTGAGTGGGCCCTAACCCACAGGTCTTTTCCCAGGATCTTACCTGACTCTTCTTTTCCGGAGTTATACTCAAATTCTCTTTCAAAGTGTGACGTAAGAATGGATTACATCAGTCACATGCCTTCTCCAAGATCGCTTTCAAATTCTTTTTCATCATTGGTTCAACCTTTTTAATTCTTCATTCCGGAGTGCTCAACAATTCTTCATGCCATTTCTCGTCTTCATTCTCAACATCTGAAGACCGGAGAAGTGTTTCTCTTAAATCTTGGCCGTTCTCTTGAAGATTCGTGGTTCTAGCTTCATGTCAACCTCATTATTGTCCAGATTGTGAGGAATTCTTTTACACCCTTCAGAGCAATTCTTGAATTCTTTTCTTTGTGATCCTCCGAAGGCCATCATTTCAGCATATTTCTTCGTTCTCAGTTTTCAACTTCGTTCTCCAAATATTCTTCATTGATGTCTCTTCGTTCGTCTCCATATTTTTACGGTGGTTCATTCAAGTTTTCTCTTCCTTGTTATCGTATTAATTCATTTGTTCTTTTCATAATCCTACCGGTGAGTCGTTCAAGACTATTCTCAGCTTGTGCTAGATCTCTCTTTAATTCTTTCCAACGAGAATAAGTAGTATGCCAAATCCTTTGGTTGTCATCAATTTAATTGGTGAAGGGTAAGCACACAGTAAATCTTATTCTTATTCCTTCAAGGTGATTTAATCTCTGTTTTCTGGAGCTTCTTCATCATATCATATTCTCGGTTCTATGTTGTTCATCTTGTTTTTCCGGAGATCCAAGTTTATTCAACTATTATCATTTCAAACCTCCATCTAATTCATCGCAGGCCTGAATCTTATTCTTTTCATCTTTCACTTCTCATCCTTTTGTTACCGGAGTTCTTCATGGTGGTTCATCATGTTTTAATTCATCCTCGAAGTCTTCATCAAGATTCTTGTTGGAGCTCAAGCATTCTTATCTTGCTTTCCAAGTGCAATTCTTTCTCCCTTATCTTTTGAGATGGTGTTATGTCATTTTGACAATTTCCCTTCATGTTTCATGATTCACAAGTTGTCAAGAATGAGATATTTAAAACCCATCATTTTTCTTGTTCGAGAGATCTTTTCAACCCTTCAATTTATTCGTTGGAGTTATCTTGGGTTGTATTTCACCAAAAGCTTTCCCTAATAATTGTTGCTATTGTGGTGCTTATAAATGACCCAAGTTCTTCATTTATCCTTCCGGTGAGATAAGTCTTTCATCTCCTTGTTGATCTCAATCCAAGCAAATATTTCTGTTAGTGGCTGGTTGTCACCTCTTAATTTTGAGATGTTTTCCATAAGCCCACAACGAGCTTATTCTTTTCGTTGTTGATTTTTCCAACAACTCCGTTCTACCCTTCTTCGTAAGGATGCTCTTTCAATTCATTTTGAGAGAAGTTGTCATACTTTTTCCGTTCATTTCTTTCATTGAACTATTTTCTCTATTCTTTCATTCCGGAGGTTTTGTGATATTGCTCTCTTGACCATCATCTCGTTTTTATCAAGATCATGTTCTTTCCTTGCTTATCATTTAACCGGAGTGTTGAATTCTTCATTCTAGTTCCGTCATCTTATCTAGTTTTGTCTATCTTTTTAACCGGAGTGTTGTCTGAATCTTTCTTACCTTTCTAAGGCAATATGTTGTTGATTTCAGCAAGTATCATTCCATCTCCTCAAGTTCTTGTTAATTCCTTCCATTTTCAGACGGAGTGCTGCCCAAATTCTGTCATTCTTTTTCCTTGGTTATACCCTTGCAGTTTCATATTCTTTTGGTCCGTGAGCTCTTGTTTCATGTCTTCAACCTACAAGGTTCTAATAATGTTCCTTGTTCCTCCTTTTAACGGAGTGCTCTTAACTTCGTTCTTCTCTGTTGTATTCTTCTTTCAACTTGTCTAACCTCTCAAGGTTCCTTGGTTTCACTCGTCTGTCAAAGAAGCAACTTTGTTTTACCTCTTCCTCTTCCGTTTTTACCCGGTGATATCTCTAGGATCTCGGGTCGAGATCCTCTGTTAGTGTGGGAGAGTTGTGACGCCCGAGACCGACGTCCCAGAAGGTTCCAGAAGATTCCAGATGTTCTGGGTTGCCCATGTGTTTCTTTTGTGCTTGTGTTTTTATTTTTTTCATTGCATCATGTCATCATGCCATCATGTCTTTTTAATTTTGCATCTCAACTTAATAAATCGTGTGGACCTTCGGTCCATTTAAATCGAGGGAAGGTGACTTCTCTTTATAACATATAAAAGCCTCTCAATACTAGGGAGCTATATTTTAAATATTCCATTTGTTGGAATTACCCCAACACACTTGCAAATTCCCCATGTCTTTTTCACTTCGAGCTTCTCCTTCAAAACCTTGCCGATAATTCTTTCCGTTGTTTCGAGGCTCCTCCAAAATCTAGACTCTTTTTGTACTCCTTGAGGCAAGCTCTTTATTTTTAGTTTGCACTTCCTTTTTGTTGGAACTATTTTTGTGGGGTTGGTAATATCCCGTAAAGCCTTATAAAAATGTTCCATATTTTATTTTCTGTTCTGGCCTCTGTTCTTAATTTCTTTTGCACTCTCTCTATTTTTATTTCTATTAAAGAAATAGAAAGAAAACTCCTCCAGACCGCACCTCTTCTCCTCCTTCTCCTCCCAGGCCGCAGCCCGGCTCGCCTCCCACTTCTGGCCCAGCTGGCCCGTTTTCCCCCTAACCCTAGCCCGACACTCCCTCTCTCGATTCCCCTGTGCATCGCCGCCGCACCCTCTCGTCCCTCACCCGCTCGCTCTCTCCCCTTTTCCCCTAGTCGCCCGAGCCTCCCTCATCTCCCTCGACCTCCCTCGCCCGCCTCCATGCTCCCTCGCCTCCAGCGCCGGACAGGCAGCAGGGCCGCCTCCCTTCCCTCCTCTTCTGGGCACGAGCGACGCCCGCAGCGCCCCGGCCTTCCCTCCGTCGGAGCTCCGTCCTCCTTCCCGCTGGATCCCGCGCCTCCCGTCGCCATGGCCGCGCCGTCTCGCGCGCGCCCGCCAGGAAGCCGCCTCCCTGGCCTCCTTCTCCACCAGGCGCAGCGGCCCCGGCCCCTCGACGTCCTTCCTCCGGCGCCCTCGAGCTGCCCTCCCGTCAGCCGGCGAGCAGCCGCTGCCCGGCCTCTCTTCTTCAGCCCCGCGCCAGGGCGCCCGTCCAGCGCGCGCAGGCCGCTGCTTCTCCTCGAAGCCGCGACCCCGGCGCCCTTCCTCTGGCCTCTGCCTCGCCGCGCCCCGCGTTCAGTGCCTGGCGCCCGCCAGTCGATCCGGTCGGCCAGATGCAGCCGGCTCCGCCCAGCTTCGTCCGCAAGCTCCTTCCAGCGTCCCGAGCAGCCTCCTTACCGTGACCGTGCCGTGGTGGTGTTTTTTTTGTGTTGCTGTTTTTTTTGTTTTTTTTCGATGTGAAGACCGCAGCCGCAAGTCCGAAGATCCGTGAACATCTACAAAACACCCCGTGTACGACTACCGACGCCCGGAAAACGACCAAGTTCCACTACTTCCCACGACGACCACGTGTACAACTACGATATCGAGACCACAACCTTTTGTCAAGTACCCCGACGACCGAACGAGACGATGACAAGTACCACTACGGATCATGTACAACTACCATCGCTCGATGACCGCGAGTACCACTACCGTCGCCCGAGTACAACTACCGCTACGAGAACGACTACCTTCGGTGAAGAAATGAGAACGACTACTTCCTCTACTTCCACTCCTTCCTCTACGATCTCGAACCGTCCCGAAATGAGGGTTTCGAAGGTATAACCCGAGACGACCCCGTGGATGAACGCTTGTGCTTGTTGTTGTGTTGTATGAAATGTTTCCTTGTGTGCATCGTGCCGTTTCACCTTTTTGTCGTGTTCCTCGGTTGCCTCGTCACCGACTCGTGGGAACCCGGCAACGGGATCGCCCACCTTCTTCTCGTTTGACTCACCCACGCCATCTACCTTTTGCACCGGTCTCTCAACGAGAAACCGGAACCGAGATGTTGCCATGCTTCATTTTCGGATCGTTGCCGTGGCACCTTTTCCTTTCACCACGGTGACAATACTTCTTATCTCTCTTGTCAACTTTTAATAAAATTGCATAAACTTGATCATGTCATCCGCATCATGTTAACAACACTAATTGCTTAATTGTTGTTTGCTTATAATTATTAAACATGCTCATGGGGATTTCCGGATATGTTGTTGTTATTCTCCGGCCTCATTTAAATTGCCTTATTAGTGTAGTTTCTTTATGCCTCACCTCTTGCCATGTTAACCAACATTAAATCTTGTCTTGTAAATAATGAGAGTCAACTAAATAATTAAATGTGGTGTTTCGTCAATATGCAACCCGTTGCATATTGATCTCCACTTAACTTGTAGTTTTGTTTGTGCACTTTGCCATGCCTTGCATATTTAAACCGGACATGCATCATAATTGTTTGTGCATCGTATGCCATGTTTAAGCTTATGTGTTTACCGTGTTGTTCTTTCTTTCCGGTTTGCTTCTCTTGACAGCTTCGGTTTCGTTCCGGAGTTGTGAGGATCCGCTCGACTGTTGCTTCGTCTTCTTCTTGGATCCGTTCTTCTCCCTTGTGGAATCCCAGGCAAGATGACCGAACCCGGATACCAGTACTATCTTTGCCTATTGCTAGTAGTCTCGATCTTTAGTTTTGCCTCGATGCCCATGTCTTCTTGTCAGCCTCCTACTTGTAACCAATTGCCATGTTTAACCAACCTACCTATGCAAACCGTTGCTTGGCTAAGTACGCTTCGCTCATCCCCTCTTATAGCATTGTTAGTTGCAGGTGAAGATTAAATATGCTTGCTTCATGTTGCAGTTTGGTTGGGTTATATCACACTATATAAATGCTTAAAATGAAATCATCTATATACTGGCAGGGTGGAAGGCTAAGCCTTTTGATTGGTGTTTTGTTCCACTCATGCCGTTAGGAACCGTATAAACCGGTGTTATGTTCCTTGATTATGCGTTCCTAACACGGTTGGGGTGTATGGGACCCCCTTGATAAACCGCTAAGTGCTAAGTCTTTTCTAGCAAGTCCCAACATTTTGGTACTATTTGCCTCATAATAACAACTTAATTAATTAATTAAATTTGCATAGGGGGTCGCTCCCTCGAGGATTCCTAATTCTACATAGCAGGGGGGCCAGTGCCGATGGTGTTGGTCCCAAACGGGGGTTCTGCGGGAACCACCACGGGGAAACTCGAGGATTGGGTCCTGTAGAATCTCCCATCCGGTCGTGGCCTGAGACGAGATACGCGCGGCTACTATCAGGGTGTCGGCACGCCGGGAGGATTTGCTGGATTAGCCTTACCTTAGTTCGGTTTAACTTGAGCACGGGATTCCGAGAATACTCGGGTCTTCCCACCTATGGAGTTGCGACTTCGCGGATCGTGGGCTTGTGATGGGCCAAGTTGGAACACCCCTGCAGGGTTTGAACTTTCGAAAGCCGTGCCCGCGGTTATGTGGCAGATGGGAGCTTGTTAATATCCGGTTGTAGATAACTTGACACAATGTTTCTAATACACTACCAGCGTGTGTACCGTGACTGTCAATTTCCGAATAGGGATTCGGGAGTTGAACACGGTGGGGTTATGTTTGACCGGCTTTAGCTAGGATCACTTCGTGATCATCTCTCGACCGAGGCACTTCTCTTCTCGCTCTCTTATACGTAAGTTAGTGCTAGTTGCTGCTGCAGACTCTTGTTTTTATCCTTCACCTCATATTCTTTTCTTCAGCCTTGTCCACACCCAAGGCTTAAATAGTCTTGTTACCCGGGAACGGGATTGCTGAGTCCTCTGTGGCTCACAGTTACTTCACCACACCAGATGCAGGTTCAGCCGAGTTTGATGCAGGAGTTGGATCAGTTCTTCACCGGGAGCTCAATGAAGAGTGTGGCCGTTTGCTTGTGATGTTTCGATGTTCAGTAGTGGTTTCTACTAGGATTCGATCCTGACCTGTGGCTTTTGTTGTTTTGGTATCTTTCTTTTGGATCTTACCCTTAGATGGGTTGTGATGTTCTGAATGATGACTGCTTATGTAATGTATTGCGTGAAGTGGCGAGTGTAAGCCAACTATCTCCTTTTGCATTTTAATACCTCTTTTACATGAGTTGTGCAAAGATACCAAACTTGAGATCATTCTAGGATGGACTTATGCCTTTAAGTCGTGCCTCGACACGTAGGAGGTATAGTTCCATCCTGGGCATTACACCTGACTATGCTAATTACATTGTTGCTAAATATTTACCACCTAGTTTTACCTATCAACAAAAGAAAAAGTTCTTTTATGTTTTAAGACATTACTTTTGGGATGACCCACATCTATATAAAGGATTACATGGTATTATTATATGTTATGTTCCTAAGCATGCACAGGGACAAATCCTTTGGAAGTGTCACTCCGAAGCATATGGAGGACATCATGCTGGAGATAGAACTGCTCACAAGGTATTCCTGTCTGGATTTTATCGGCCTACTCTCTTCAAAGATGCCCGTAAGTTCGTCTCATCTTGTGATGAGTGTCAAAGAATATATAATATCGGTAAGCTTCAAGAAATTCCTATGAATTATTCACTTGTTGTTGAACCATTTGATATTTAGGGCTTTGATTACATGGGACCTTGTCCTTGGTCTAATGGGTATACACATATTTTGGTTGTTGTTGATTATGTTACTAAATGGGTAGAAGCTATTCCAACCAGTAGTGCTGATCACAACACCTCTATTAAAATGCTTAAGGTAGTTATTTTCCCAAGGTTTGGAGTCCCCATATATTTGATGACTGATGGTGGTTCACACTTTATTCATGGTGCTTTCCGTAAAATGCTTGCTAAATATGATGTTAACCATAGCATTGCATCACCTTAATTATCATCCTCAGTCTAGTGGTCAAGTTGAGCTCAGTAATAGAGAAATAAAATTAATTTTGCAAAAGACTGTCAATAGGTTCAGGAAGAATTGGTCTAAGAAATTAGATGATGCACTTTGGGCTTATAGAACAGCTTATAAAAATTCTATGGGTATGTCACCGTATAAAATGGTTTTTGGTAAAGCTTGTCATTTGCCTCTTGAGTTAGAACACAAAGCTTTCTGGGCAATCGAGGAACTCAACTATGATTTTAAATTTGCTGGTGAAAAGAGGTTACTTGATATTAGCTCATTAGATGAATTGAGAACCCAAGCTTATGAAAATGCCATGTTATTTAAAGAGAAAGTTAAAAGATGGCATGATAAAAGAATCCAAAAGCGTGAGTTCAAAGTCGGAGAATTTGTTGTTTTGTACAACTCTCGTTTCAGGTTGTTTGCATGCAAACTCCTCTCTAAATGGGAAGGCCCCTATGTTATCGAGGAGGTTTACCGGTCTGGAGCTATCAAAATAAATAATGCCGAAGGTACTAACCCAAAGGTTGTCAATGGGCAACGAATAAAGCATTATATCTCAGGTACGTCCATTAATGTTGAAAGCAATAGTATCCACACTTTGACACCGGAGGAACACATAAAAGAATCCTCCCGGAACAAACCAGAATCATCAAAATAAGGAGGTACGTGATACAGTAAGTAAACGGACTCCGAAAAATCAGCAAAAATATTTTTTCTCAGTTTTGGAATATTTTCAAAAATAGGAAAATAAGAAACTATCAAGAAGCGTACCCTGGTGGGCTAAAGACACCAGGGCGCGCCTGGCGCGCCCAAGTGTGTTGTGCCCACCTTGGGTACCTTCCGGACTCCATTTTACTATAGCTTACTTGTTTCCCAAGATAAATTTTTTTTATATACCTCTCGAACCTGTTAACCAACGTATCACGGAGAAATCCTCGGTTTTCTTTTTCTTGTTGCTTTCTGGCAAATCCCATCTATCATGGCTATCCCAAGCTCCTCCAAGGACAAGTTCTCCTAGAACATCATCAACCTATATCTGCGGGAGGTGGTGCAACACCCCCAGGTCATCCAGATGCATGAGGGGTTGCTGCACATCCGCGATGAGCAAGGACCCCATGGGACGGGTACCATGGAAGCCAGGCTTGAGGCTATGGAGCAAGAAGTCTTCCGGTGCAAGAAGATGGTTGAGCGTGGACTCAGCGCCAATCACCTCATGATCACATACCCCTCCTGTGATCTCAAGGTGGATGGCAAGTCCTTGAAGGATATCATCTTCACCCTCAATGAGCAAATACACTACCTTCAAAGCCAGATCTATGATCTTCATAACCAAGTCTTTATTACAAGGCAAGGTTCAAAGGTATGAGTTTGGCCGCCAGTTGCAGGACACGCGAGACTCATTCTTCCTCTTTCGATGGTCGACCCCTGTCATGGAAACCCGAGGACAAGATCGCATCTACTTCATCACCACCACTGCCGGTGTCAAACCGGCAAATCTCGGGTAGGGGGTCCAGAGCTATGCGTCTTAGGATCGATGGTAACAAGAGACATGGGGCACAATGTTTTACCCAGGTTCAGGCCATCTTGATCATGGTAATACCCTACTTCCTGCTTGATTGAACTTGATGAATATGATTACAAGAGTTGATCTACCTCGAGATCGTAATGGCTGAACCCTAGAAGTCTAGCCATTGAGATTGCTATGATTCTGCTAGTGTTGTGTCTACGGACTAAACCCACCGGTTTATATATGCACCGGACGGACCTAGGGTTGTACATGATCACCTTGCCGAGGAAGAATAGTATTACACCCGGACTCTAAACTTGCTATTATACACACGAGGAGTCCTATCCGGATACGGGAGATAGTCTTCATCGATAATCTTCATGGCCCACCAGTCCGGCCAATAATGAAGGATCCAGCCACCTGAGGACCCCTTAATCCAGGACTCCCTCAGTAGCCCCTGAACTAGTCTTCGACAACGACGAGTTCGGCAGACGCACTATCTTCGGCATTGCCAGACGAGTTCCTTCTCCCGAACATATTTGAAGAAATATTCCCTACAAAAGGTACTGTGTCCGGCTCTACATGGTTAGTAGATCCCTTAGCCTCGAAGGCGAGGTATCAAAAAATGGATTCTATGTCTTTACTGACAACCTGTAAGCGAAGCGTCACGTCTGTGCCTTTAACACATACCGAACCGTTTTCTTGGCCCTGGTTTCGTGTTTCGAGGTATAGCCTCATTGGTACGTCTTGTCAAAACAGAGATCATGCCCGCTTATTACGGGATCCTTATCAACGTGACGTGAGCATCTTAACCGCGCCTTACGACGACCTCGTTGGGAGCTGGCGAGGTTTATGGCTGGTGTGGGGGGCGTATACCATTCATCGCTTAAAAAAGGACACAAAGTTTTACCCTTTATCCCCGCGCTCTCCTCAAGCCCTAGCTTTCCAATCTCCTCAGCCCCCAGCGCCCACATCTCTTGCACCCTCAACCCTCAACTCCTCCACAACCGCCGCCGTACCTAGCAATGGCTGGCTCTGGCTCCAAAGGCAAGTGGGAGGCGTCGTCGATCATAGAGAAGACCATGAATAGCCTCTGAAGCGCAGGCTATCTTGCTGACGATGTGGCGCATCGAGTCCAAGAGAGGGACCAAGTGATCGCCATCCCTATGGCAGGTGAGAGGGTTGTATTCCTCTCGCACTTCATTTGGGGGCTGGGATTTGTTCTCCACCCCTTTGTACGGGGCCTTCTATTCTTCTACGGGCTAGATTTCCATGATCTAGCCCCGGATTCAATCCTTCACATATCTGCTTTCGTAGTGATGTGTGAAGCATTCCTCCGAATCCCCACACACTTCAACCTCTGGCCCAAAACCTTCATTCTGAAGCCGAAGGTGGTCAACGGGCAGCATGCTGAGTGCGGAGGTGCTATGATAAGAAAAGTCCCCAATGTTACCTGGCCAAAGGGGTTGTTCTAGGAGACGAACAAGATTTGGCAGCAGGAGTGGTTCTACATCACTAAGCCCCGTGGCACCAAGTGGGCGGCTGCTCCTCCATTTAGATCTGGTCCCCCAGAGAGGCTAACCTCTTGGACCGATAAGGGCCCGAATTGGGTATCTCAGAAGGAGGTGCTATCCCTCCAAAAACGCATCTCTGACATGATCTCCAAGGGCACCCAGCTCAATAACGTGGTCCAGGTAATGGTTGCCCGTCTCTTCCTCCCCTGCCAACACTGGGGCTCCTATCTATGGGAGTTCAATCCGGAAGGAACCCGGCTCTTGAAGCACCTCTTTAGCTCTAAGCACGAAGATATCTGGAAGCACCTCTTCAAGGCCCAGAAGCGGTGGCTGGCGGTGACTGAAGACAAGGGCTTCAACACTATGCTCCCTGCATCAGAGGTATTTGAGATTTCTGTCGAACATATATTCCTTCTCTGTTTTAGTTATAACAGGAGTTGGAGTTTTTGCGCTCAATCCAGGCCTAGACGAAAAAGGCGGAGCAGATTAAGTGTCCAGCTTCCCTATCAGAAGACCCAGAGATGCCTCTGGTGATGGCGATGTTGATTCTGGCGCTATACAAGGCGCCGGAGAAGAAGGTCAAGAAGAAGAGCAAGGAGGTCAAGAGCGACCCCCGCCCTGCTGGCCCTACAGACACAAGGTCCGAGGAAACATGCTCCCAACTCTCTCCCGAAGAAGAAGAGGAGGAGAAAGAAGAAGAAGACTCCCTCGTCCTAGCCAAGGGGGGGAAAGAGCGGCCCCTACTGACGTAGGCACGATCGTGCCCAGGAAGAAGCTAACTTTTCCTGTTAGTTTGGACTCATCGTCCGAACACAGTTATCGGGTTCAGCCGAGGATCAAGCCCCCAACCGAATGGTAAGTATTCAAAACTTCTTATGTTCGGAAGATTTTCCTTTTTCGGCATCTAATATTATTTTACCTTTCTGTAGCCCTCCGCGCGACATCCTTGTGGCTTCACTGTCCTCAGGGAACTCCCTGGTGCCCGGAGAGACGGTGAGCGGTATGCCTCCGCCGGGCTGGTCGCCTACCATGGGGGATACCGAAGTATCCTCACTGTATACTCCCCCTGTTCCAGCAGGTGGGAGTGGGGAAAATAAGAGGGCGACCGAGCTCAATCCCTCGGCTGCGGTCGACCAGGGGGGAGCGATCCCCATGTAGGCCGAAGATGGGGGGCCTGATAACCCACAAGTATAGGGGATCACAACAGTTTTCGAGGGTAGAGTATTCAACCCAAATTAATTGATTCAACAGAAGGGGACCAAAGAATATTCTCAAGTATTAGCAGTTGAGTTGTCAATTCAACCACACCTGAAAGACTTAATATCTGCAGCAAAGTATTTAGTAGCACAGTAGTATCGAAGTAACGGTGACAAAAGTAACAATAGCAGTTTTTGTAGTAATTGTAACCGTGGCAACGGAAAAGTAACTAAGCAAAGATAAATATATAAAAAGCTCATAAGCATTGGATCAGTGATGGATAATTATGTCGGATGCGATTACTCATGCAATAGTTACAACATAGGGTGACACAGAACTAGCTCCAATTCATCAATGTAATTTAGGCATGTATTCCGAATATAGTCATACGTGCTCATTGAAAAGAACTTGCATGCCATCCTTTGTCCTACCCTCCCGTGGCAGTGGGGTCCTATTGGAAACTAAGGGATATTAAGGCCTCCTTTTAATAGAGTACCGGACCAAAGCATTAACACTTAGTGAATACATGAAGTCCTCAAACTACGGTCATCACCGGGAGTGGTCCCGATTGTTGTCACTTCGGGGTTTCCGGATCATAACACATAGTAGGTGACTATTGACTCGCAAGATAGGATCAAGAACTAACATATATTCATGAAAACATAATAGGTTCAGATATGAAATCATGGCACTCGGGTCCTATTGACAAGCATTAAGCATGGCAAAGTCATAGCAACATCAATCTTAGAACATAATGGATTCTAGGGATCAAACCCTAACAAAACTAACTCGATTACATGGAAAATCTCATCCAACCCATCACCGTCCAGCAAGCCTACATTGTAATTACTCGTGCATGGCGGTGAGCAACATGAAATTGGCGATGGAAGAAGGTTGATGATGACAATGGCGATCATCTCCTCTCTTCGGAGCCCCGAACAGACTCCAGATCAGCCCTCTCGAGAGAGTTTAGGGCTTGGCGGTGGCTCCATATCGTTAAACGCAATGAATCCTTCGCTCTGATTTTTTTCTCCCCGAACGTGAATATATGTAGTTGAGGTCGGTGGAGCTTCGGGGGGCCCATGAGATAGGGGGGCAGGCGCGCCCCCACCCTTGTGGACATGCTGTGGCCCTCATGGTCTTGATTTTTTCGCCAGTATTTTTTATATATCCCAAAAATATTCTCCGTTTTAGGTCATTCCGAGAACTTTTATTTCTGCACAAAAATAACACCATGGCAATTATGCTGAAAACAGCATCAGTCTGGGAGAGTTTCATTCAAATCATGTATTTTAGAGTCCAAAACAAGGGAAAAAGTGTTTGGAAAAGTAGATACGTTGGAGACGTATCAAGGCCCAAACAATCCGTGGCCACGCCAAACACTGTTCTGGAGTCCAGTGCGGCTCCAGAATCAAGGGTCTAGCCCCCCGTAATGGGGGAGGGAGCAAGTGCTTGTGCGGCGCCTACCGTCAATACGGAAGCACCGAACACTCCGGAGGGAGCTCTTCAAAGTTCTTCCATCATGGAGGAACACCGCACTCTGATGAGTGCGGTCATGGGGAAGATTCAATCCGTCAAAGGCGGACTGAACGAAGCCTTCAACAGCCTATTAACAGGCTTTGAGGTATGCGATGTAATGTTATGTAAAGAGAACTTTTGTCTTTGTTATATATATATATATAT